>MU226070.1:381225-396116 GCA_018584345.1 Thuja plicata | reverse complement strand
GTTTTAGTTTAATTGTTTACACTAAGGTTATAATGCTTTAAAGTAATGGTATTAAGCTCATTTACGATTAAATTTTTTAATCTTATTTTCTCGGTTAGTTTTCTAGCCTTTCTCGTCACCTTTGACCGTTTTCGTGCATGGTTGACTTTCGGTCAACCATGGTCAAACCCTACCCGTTGGTCTCAAGGATCAAACCAGATGTTCCTCGTAGTCTCGGGAACCTAGGATTTCAGTTTCGTACCTTTTTAAGAGGGTTGACGTTTTGGTCAACCCAGTTGACTTTTTTCAACTGTCTTGTTTTGCGCACTTTTGACTTCCTCTGTGCGTAGTCAGCCTTAGTGGCACTCCTCGTATATCAAGGGATGTTTGACTTTTGGTCAAACCTCCTTGATTTGCGTGTACGACTCTTCCATAGGGTCTCGTGAAACCTAGCTTGTACCATTCCCTTATTTTCAATCATAGTTGACTTTTGGTCAACTCTAGTTGACTTTCGGTCAACTACCTCGATTTACGTGCACATGTTACCCTTATGCTTGTTTGGGTATCTCGTTTCTTGCGTTATTTAAAAAAATTTTGTTCGTGTGTTTTTGCCCAACTTTTGGGCATGACAGCCTATAAATTGTCCTATTTATTTTAAAATTTGTATAGGGTAAAATGGTGAGCAATGCTAAGGTAGATATCACTCACCAAATTCCTTTGTGTGTAGGTTGGGGGCCTATATAGTCGGGAAATAGACACACCCAGCCTCTTTGTATCCAAGCTTTATTAGCACAACCCAAGATGAAGGGTGAAAATAAAAAACCTAGATGCAAAGGGAGGAGGATAAGACTTATTTTCGTTATTAAGGAATTAATGGATTTGACTAATTGATTAATGAACAAGTATGAATCTGAAAAGTAACTAAGGATGACTAATTCAATGATAGATCTAAAAGTAAGTACAATATTGGAGAAGGATTTGTGTACCTTGAAATGAATTAGGAGGTTATATGCCTTGAAACTATAATTTCCAGTCACAAAGATGTCGCAGACTGAAACTGTTCTGGATCTAGGATCCTGGCACCTGTAACTTCCAACTGTGAAAAATTGAGGCTTCCAGGAAGAAGTTGAATTTTTAGGTACAAATCAATATTCGACTACACCCCTCTATTTATGATTGTGTACTTTTTGATTATGATCTCTAAGATAACCCCAAATATGCCCGAATCCAGTTTCGCAGATCCTAAAACCTATTCCTACATACAGAAAAATAGAAATTTTTGTGGAAAGGGGCTTGCCTTGGTCAAGCCTTGGTTTAGGAATTAACCTTGAAATTGATATGTAAATTCAAATTTGAAAAGGAAAGGATGGTAAATGTTATATTCACCTTGTGTAAACCCCTCATGAACGGATGTAGAATTCGCACAAATTCATGAAGATGCTTGCATTTGAACTTGGAATGGAGATATAGGAAGATTTAGGATGTCCTCAACAATGTATGAGATCCATAATCACCACCTCTATATCATGAATGTAGTTATGCCACTTGAAGAAGAATGGAATGAACCTCCTTTCTCCACTTGAGAATCTCTCTACTTTTCCATCGTGGAAGATAAATCTTACATCAAAGGAAGGATATTGACTCGCTTAAAGGGATCTATGAAGAAGACTTGGAGACCTTGGATAAATGTCTTTCCTTCACCACTTGAATGCTTATTCTTGCATAATCTTGGCACAATTTCTTGATCATATCATTTTGGTTGTTAATGTATGTATGTTTCAAAATGAGGGGATAAAGCATCCTTTTATACTCATTTTGAGATTCAAATGCGAGCAGGGCGAAACAAAGAAGTATTGGTAAAGACATAGGAAAAGGGTCCCGACATCGGGCTCCTAGCCCAATCAAGGCAACCCCATAGGGGGAAGTCAAATTTTGACCTCACCCCTAGGGGTGTAGTCAAACTTTGACTATACCCCTAGGTAAAAATGCCTAGGATAGGGTGGAGACCCATCAGGAGATGTGAAAAAAGGAGCTGGGAAAAAAGGACAAATGGGCATAATCGACAGTCAGATCTTGAAATCACCAAAATGGGATCAATAGGTCCGAATATAAATCCAATTATGGGTACTAAATTTTTAGGATGATACATTTAGCCCCCACTTTAGTGGGGGTATGATAAAAACTCATGCTCATGGTAAAGTAGATATGATGCAAAGGAATGATCTCATCAAGGCTAAGGAATAAGAGAACATCAAGCCCCCAAGTGACTTAAGTTCTTATCGGAGAGAGAGAGAGAGAGAGAGAGAGAGAGAGAGAGAGAGAGAGAGAGAGACTAGCTATGTAGTGCTAGGTGATCCATGGAAGACAAAAGGAGAAGGGAAATTAAAATTCAATTCCACCTTCACAAGGCATGCGCATGAAGCATCTTAAAAGAGAGATCAGGCATGTGGAAAATCATTTTTTTCAACATGGATCAAGAAATGGAAGAGGAGACTAGGCATGTGAAAAATCATTATCTTCCACGTGGATCAAAAGGAAAAGGAGAGCAGGTATGTGGGAAAGAATTCTCTTCTACATGGATCAAAAGGAAAGATTAGGCATGTGTAAACGCATTGTCTTCCACATGGATAAAAAGGAAAGATCAGGCATGTGGAAAATCATTGTCTTCCACATGGATCGAAAGGAAAAGGAGATTAGGCATGTGGAAAAGCATTATCTTCCACGTGGATCAAAAAAGAAAGATCAGGCATGTGGAAAACCATTTTCTTCCACATGGATCAAAAGGAAAGGATAACATTGAACCACTATTAGTGTGTGCGAAGTGAGCAGAGTGTATGCCCTCATGTTAAAGCAATTGCAAGCACCTTAATAGGAGAAATAGCTTTAATGGAGCATACATGCATCCACTAGAAATGTTTCCACTATGAAATGGACCCAAGTAGGAACAAATCAAGGGAAATAAGTACATGACAAAGAGAGAGTACGGAAGGGATCTACTGACTCTGGGGTCAATATGATCATTTGATAATATATTTGTATATTATATCAAAATGAACCATCTTCATTCCCCAAAGGTAGAAGAACTACAAGCACAATAGAAGAATGGCATCTAAGAGTCACAAAGAAGAGTCTTTTTGGGAATCATTGTGGAGACCCCAAAAAGAGAAAGGTTTCTACCAATTTTCATTGTCACCAACTAGACAACACAAAGCCACATTGACAAAAAATTGTACGTACATGACATAACATGAAATGGCATATAGAAGAAGAGAGATACAAATAGAGGAATGTTTACGACATTGTGATTTCTTTATGACCTTGTGCCAACAGAGAAACAATGGTCATTTAAAGAAATCTAAACAAAATAGGAAACACAACACTAACCACAAAACTACAAACATGAAAACACATAAAAGGAATCCACCGCACAAGAGGATCTAGTCAAGTATACCGTCTGACCCCCCCNCTGCCCCCCCCCCCCCCCCTGCCACCAAATTGGTTTGTAATGTTTTGGGAAGATGCAAAAATTGCAAGAGGAGAAACATCAAGCATGGCAGATGGAACAATGGCCAGTTCCAAACAAGGACCATGCTGTAAAGATAGGTAATTGTGTTTGTCACTAGGATTGATGGATAATTGTTGTCAAAACATGTTAGGAAAATCATGATCAAGATCTATAATCTCACAATCATCATAATTAATAGCATCATGTGTATCATTGTTACGCATAAAAATGTCATCATCAAGAGTATCTTCTTCATCTAAATTAATTGTAATAGAATCTAAGATATGAATTGAATTATCATGTTTGCACATTTTCCCCTTTTTCAAATTGACTTTCTCCTTCGGCTCAAGCATGGGTTGGGAAAGAGGAATGACATAATCAAATGGTGTATTAGGACAAGGAATGTTTTGAGAAGCACGTTGACGGGCTTTAGCACGGTTTTTACGATAGTGGTAATGAGCATGATGGTTATGCAAAGTTTTACTTGAAATAGGTTGAATTTTAGGATCCAAAACCATCGGGACCTTTTCTTCTTTAGGAGGAAGAACTGGAGGATCCATAATAGGTTGATGTATAGGATTTATGCAACAAAGAGGAGCTATAGAAGGTGTATGAAGAAGTCCAAGAGAAGAGGATGGAAAAACCTTAGGCTTTCTAAGTTCACAAATCTTCTGGATTTTATAGTTTTGATATGAATATAAAATGTTATCAAGACAAGGTTGAGTTGGTTGAGGTATGGAAGGCCAAAAGAAATCCAAGTCAAGAGAATCCCTTGGGACTGAAGGTTTGTAAATGCTATGGTTAACTGTCATGATTTCTCCATTATGAGGGAGTTTAATTCATTTATGAATTGGAGATACCACAACTCTAATGGATGTAAGCCAAGGAAGGTCAAGTGTGACTTGAAATTTATCTCAGGTTGGGATAAAAGTAAAGGTATCATCTAAAGCTTTATTACCAACTTCAATATAAAAGGATATGGAACCATGAGAAGGATAAAGGAATCTATTGTATGTTTGAATCATCACATGGAATTCATCATAAACATCACACTGCAATCATCTATTAAAAAAATGTTCTTCATTTATCACATTCACCATGCAATTAGGATCAATGAGGACACCACGAGAAGGAATACCATTGATCTTTGCAACTATTTATAAAGGACCATTAGGAGCTTTGATTGTTTAAGAAGGATCAAAGGTAATGCAAGGGTCAATATGTGGTTTGGGTTGGACTTGTTCAACAAGACTGAGAACATGACTAGGATCATCAGTTTCCATATGATACTCAACGAGTTGAGAAGATGATGAAGGTTTGGTTGAATCAATAATGTTGGTGGTATGAGATGGAAAAGGATTAGTATAAATTTGCAAATTTTGGTTGGGAGGTTGCTACATCTTTAAATCCTTGATCATTGACACCTTCAACAGATATAGCATTATAATAAATAAGGTCTTGTGTCTCAAATTTCAGATGGAAACATTTTTCAGTATCATGTCCAGGTTGATGGTGGTATTGGCAAAAGGCTTTTTGTTCAAAGGAATTTGGAAACGTTTTGGAAGGATCAATTGGTTTGATAGGAGAAATTTTTAAAATCTTAGCATTAATCAACTTCAACATCACATTATGAAAAGATTCAGAAAGTTGTGTAAAATTACGAGATGGTTTAAAATAAGATGAGAAAGGAGCCACACCTTTGAATGTTGATTCCACTTGTTCATCAACATTGTTGGATGTGTTGATTTTTATGAAGTTATTTTGTTTTATAAATTTGTTGAAATTGTTGGAGGTGGAATCACTCTTATCAATAGGAGCCATTGGAGTGTCACTTGTAAATTAAATCACTTGAATTTGAAAATTATGAAGCATTGTAAAAAGTTGAGTAAAGGAAGAGAATTCATAAAGCAAAATCTTATCTCTAATCTCATTTTGTAGATTAGAAATAAAAATGTGTTGAACATCATTATCAAGTAGAGGATAAGAAATCTAAGCATGCCAATTCTTAAATCTACCAATAAAATCAATCACTTTTTCTTTAACACCTTGTTTACAATGCATTAAATCAATTAAGGAGATTTGAGGACCAATGTAGTTTTGAAATTGTTGGATAAAAGTGTTAGCAAGCTTGTGAAAAGAATCAATGGAATAAGGGGGTAATGAAAAAAACCATTGTAAGGCCTTATCTGGAAAGGTCCTAGTGGACAAATTTGTCATAAACCTTTAATCGTGAGAAAAATCACTACACAATGTTTGGAATGTTTTTACATGAGTCAAAGGATCATCCTTTTCATTATAAGTCTCAACGTGACGAATCTCCATGTAGTGTGGGATCACGGAATGGATGGTATCTAAATACAAAGGACTAGAAATGTCACATGTAGGAATGTTAAATTTGGATTGTGTTAAAGAGGAAAGTTGTTGTTGCAAAGAAGATATTGTTTGAGCTAGATTGTTGATGATTGGATCATTAGAATGAATTGTAGGAAGAGATGTGTTGCAAGTGTTTGGCATATTTTTGGACATAGCAGGAATGGTGGGATATGAAAAGGGAACACTATGATAAGTGGGCATGGTTATAGGCAATGAAAAATTTGTCTTACTTAAAAGAAAAACAGGAATTGGGATTAGGAAGGCTCACATGAATAGGATTTGAAGGTTGAAAGGAAGTTGGGATGATAGGTGGAGCATAACTAGAAATGGAGGGAATTGAAGTGGGAATAGGATTGGAAATTTCAACACTAGGAGGAGGTTGAGTGTATCATATCTCTTGAGAAACTTCTTGAATGGGATTAACATTGTTATAAACAATTTGGGATAAGGAACGAAGTAAATTAATACCATTTTCATCATTTTGGATGTATTTATTTAAACCATCAATCAAGGCTAAAGCTTCAGCATTAGAATGTTCTTGACTTAACCAATGTTAAAATTTGTCCATGTCCTTGGAGAGATTTTGGATTTTCTCAGGAGAAACTCTTAATACTTCCTCTTCATCACGAGAAGAGTGGGAAGAATTGTTCTCAAGAGATAGGGGAATTTCATGGTTATGCATGTTGGTCTCACCAAGATTCAGAAAGAAAGAAGACTCGGGATAAAAGGAACCCATATGTCTACAACTTCTCCTAACTGGAATACTATATGAAGGCTCAAAGTAAAAATTCTCATGTAAGAGATGAATGAAATGGAAATACAAAATATGTGTGATTAAAACTAGGAGATTACAGTAGTAATGTAAATCTAACCCAATTTTAAGATTAAAAGAATTAATGTGTTGTTTGATTAAGGAGATATCCAAATGAATAAATTATAGCACTATGATTTGAGCACATACAACTGATATCTAGATATCAAATGCATAAATAATTTACACAAAAAGGTGCATCCAACAATCACATCAAAAGAAGGTATCATGCATCGGGTTCACCAAAATGTATAGAGGAAAATGGTGAGTGGTGCTAAGGTAGATATCACTCACCAAATCCCTTTTTATGTGTGGGTAGGGGGCTTATAAAGTTGGTAAATAGAAAAATGAAGCATCTTTGTATCCAGTCTTGATTAGCAAACCCAAGATGAAGGGTGAAAATGCAAAACCTAGATGCAAAGGGAGGAGGATAAGACATATTTCCGCTATTAAGGAATTAATGGATTTGACTAATTGATTAATGAGTAAGTACATATCTGAAAAGTAACTAAGGAAGACTGATGCAATGATAGATTTGAAGGTAAGTGCAAGAATGGAGAAGGATTTGTGTACCTTGAAATGAATTAGGAGGTTATATGCCTTGAAACTGCAATTTCTAGTCATAGAGATGTCACAGACTAAAACCATTTTGGATCTGGGACCCTGGCACCTATAACTTCTGACTGTAAAAATATGAGGCTTCAAGGAAAAAGTCAACTTTTCAAGTACAAGATGAGATATAACTACACCCCTCTATTTTTTATTGTGTAATTTCTGATTTTGATCTCTAAGATAGCCCCAAAAATGCCTGAATCCAGTTTTGCAAATCCCAAAACCTATTCCTGCACACAGAAAAAAGGAAATTGTTTATGGAAAGGGGCTTGCCTTGGTCAAGCCCCTGTTTAGGAATTAACCTTGAAATTGATATGTAAATGCAAATCTAAAAAGGAAAGGAAGGTAAATGTTTGATTCACCTTGTGTAAAACCCTCATGAACAGATGTAGAAATCGCATAAATTCATGAAGATGCTTGCATTTGAACTTGGAATAGATATGCATGAATATCAAGGATGTCCTCGCCAATGTATGAGATCCATAATCACCATCTCTAGATCATGAATGTAGTTATGCCACTTGAATAAGAATGGAATGAACCTCATTGTGTCACTTGATAAGATCTCTACTTAGCCATCATGGGAGAGAAATCTTGTGTGAAAGGAAGGATATTTAATTGCTTGAATGGATCTATAAAGAAGACTTGGAGACCTTGGAGAGATTTTTTGCCTTCACTACTTGAATGCTTCAATACTTGAATGCTTATGCTTGCATAATCTTGGCACAATTGCTTGATGATATCATTATGGTTCTTTATGTATGTATGTTACAAAATGAGGGGATAGAACATCCTTTTATACTCATTTTGAGATTCAAATGTGGGCATGCTGACATAGAGAAGAAATGGGAAAGACACAGAAAGACGAGTCCCCAAACCAAGCTCTGGACCTAATCAAGACAAATCCATAGGGGAAGTCAAAGTTTGACCTCACCCCTGGGGTGTAGTCAAACTTAGAATGTACCCCTAGGTAAAAATGCCTAGGACAGGGTGGATACCCATCGGGAGATGTGAAAAAGGGGCTAGGAAAAAATGAAAAATAGGCATAATCGACAATTAGATCTCGAAATCACCAAAAAGGGGTCAATAGGTCCTAAAAGAAATCCAATTATGGGTGCTAAATTTTTAGGATGATATATTATTTATGCCACTTTACTCCATTTTTATAATGTCATTTCAATATACTTCCATACTTTACCTTATTTCCATGAAGCATTGGTTATGATAAATTATGATTAATTAACATGTGTATGTTTAGTTAATAAATAACTAAATAATGGTAAATTATTATATGAATGGTGACTATTAAATGATAATTATGTTGGAGCATTAAATTATTATTTTTGAGATATTTGAGCCATTCATGCAGCTGGAAAGAACGAGAAGAAAGTTGACACTTGTCAATATTCAGCAGTTCTTCGACGTGCAGAAAAAGTCAAAACTCAAGTTTATAAAATGGGCATATCTTACATGTTTATTAATGAAATTAAGATTTCAAAAATTACTTGGAAAACTAAAAATGGGGAGAAAAACCATTTAAATTAATTTGAGAAAAGTCACAAAAACAAAGGAGCACCCTACATTTGAAATTTACTGCAAAAATGTGGCGATGGGAAAGGCAACAGACTTAGTCAAACTTCTTCCATTTATTGCAATCTAAGTTATAAATTGAAAATAAGTTGGATATGAATTGTAATATATTTATGTACACCAAAAAATCTCCATAAAATTAGATTTTTCATAAAAGAGTCCAAACAAACTCTTTTCCAATCAATCAAGAAGACAAGTTGTAATAGAACTCTACTTCTTAGTCATTGTTTTGTTCTCACTTAGAAGAATAAGACTCTTCCTTGTTTAAAGGAATTATGGGACACATTAGATTGTTGTTAGAGATTCAATTAGCTTATGTATTATGATTTGTAATCAAGAAAATTATGTAGCAAGTGGTAGATGTTAATTAGTATTATATGTTGATTAGCTGATGAATATCTGATGGAGATGATGAAGACCGAGTGATACTGAGTATCATGATTGTAGAAATGGTTAAATCAATTATTATTTTTTCATTGATGTCAAGTGATTGATTAATTTATTTTTATTATGTTACCTTATCTTAAGAGGAGAACTTAAATGGGTGACAAATAAAGATCAGACAATGATGAAGTAATGATGATATAGTTGTTTTCTACTATATATTTGATGTTATCAAATCAGTACATTTGAGTGATCAAGTCGGGAATTGCAATGAATTAAGTTATGACTGAAAGAGTTACTTTACCAAGCTAGACTGAGACATTCGATGGAATGTTGTGTGAGTTGATCACAATTACCGAGCACCAAGCACCAAAGATGAGTTAGACATCGAGCAGTGAATGAAGTTAGTTACCGAGTTGCAAAGCAAGTTTTACCGAGTACAGAATATTGATAATAAATGAGGATAAGAATAAATTTAAAGCGAAGCGATGATGAGCTAGATGAGGAAATGAATTAAATGGATTTTGTTACAAGATCTATGAAACGGAAAATTCAATGAGAAGATCTAAGGAAAATATCAAGCGGTTAAACTAAATTATGAAGAGTTCCTAGAAAAGGTACAAGTTCTGAGGTAAAAGTGAAATGGTTTACCGGGTTGTAAAATATGAAGAAGATGATCGAACAAATGAGCACAAATGAAGGAAAATAAAATTAAGGAGATTAAGAGGCAAAAGTATGTCTATATAAAGAATGAGAAATACACAGAGAATAAGAGGCTGGCGAATTAAACATAGAAGAAGAAGCAGCTGAAGAACAATATTTATAGAGCAGAATAGAGAAACAGAGATTGAAGAATCTATAGTCTGAGAAAGAGATCAATGGAGCATGTGATGCCAGTATTAAATTAAGAAAAGGTAGTTGCTATATTTATAGATCAAAGTTTATTGTTGCTTATTAATATTTGTAACAGAGAAATCTCTTAACTGAGTGGATTTAACAGTCCTATTTGTAAAACCTAGACTTAGGTGATATTCCAAAAGAGTTTTTAAAGACCTTTAACAAGGCCACTCCTAACAAGGTGAAGATCTTAACAAATCTGAGGTAAATCCCCTAACAGGGTCACATTTAGAAAATGTATTTGTAATCTTTAATAGGATAAGTTCTTAACCAAGTGTACTTTAGAAGGGTACATTTTTTATTGTGGGTTACAATTCCCACAGAGTTTTTTCCCAAAATGGGTTTCCTTGTTAAATCTTGTGTCTACATGGTTAAATCTAGAGTTATATGAGTTAATCTAATGTTGTTAAGTTTGAATGATTGATTTACATATATGAGATGTATTTTTGCTTATGTTACTAAGTTATTTGGTGAATTGGTTATTTACTATATTCAGTATTACCGAGTGAATCAGTGAGTTCAATTTTAAGTGTTTAAGTTTTGATTTGTTTGATTCACCACCCTCGCAGTGGGACCAACAATTGGTATCAGATCTAAGTTACTCTGAAGTGATAAGTTTAAAAGGACTTGATTCAAGATCTAAATATGTATAAGAGGGAAGCACCAAAGCTGAATAGGGATCATTTCTCTACATGGAAAAGTAGAATGAGGTTGGATGTGTCTGGAGTAGGAGAATATGGAATTCACTTTCTTGATAATAAATATGTAGCACCGACTACTGCACCTATGACTATCAGTGAGAAAAAATATAAATTGGAACACACACAAGTTGTTAGCTCTTTTTCTTGTATGAATCAATTAAAACAACAATAAGTGCTTAACCCTCCATTCCCAATGCAGGTTCATACATGAATAAGGCTAATTAATAAGGATGAAACTCCTTCTACACTTTGGGATCCACATACCCAGGCGGGTGTACCTGATTACAGACTCACTGAATGACAGAGAATCTAATAATGGATCAAGGATTTATAATCATTCTTCTTTTTATGCCACTTTGGCCTAGGAAGGCTAACCTATCAATTCACTCTTCAAGGAATCACTAAGATGGATTATATCCTCTGAATACAATCACTTACACATATATACTCTTAAATATCAGACAATAAGGATTTCAATATTTGAATTGATGATAATAACCACTTGTTAGCATCTTGACTAGTGCCTAATCATGGGTGATAGAGTCATAACAGAGCATACACATATTAAGATAATTAATAGAAATACAAATGAATCCCAGATAGAGTGCCTTACAAACTATCCTCTCACTCCAATAATATATTGAATCCTTGTATGAATCCTAATGCTCTGCAATCATCTGTAAGATTTAAACTCTCCTTGAAAGTAACTCACAAACAAGAACCTGACTATCTTATAACCAGTACACTCAAAATGCCTTACAAATTGAACATACAAGAATTAATGGTAAATTCAAGAAGACATCATTGACATGAAAATGGAGATTCCATTGTAATTTTATTAATATGAACTCAATAACAGTACATTTTGAAGACTCAAAAACCAATAGTCGGGCCAATGTAGTAATCTGCCTTGTAGTCTTATTTTACCATCCTTATTACAATATTACAACTTGATACTTATAGGTAGCCACAGTCATCTTGGAATCCTTTTGGAAAATAAGGATGCAAAAAGCTACGGATGACTGGGCTAAAAGACAAAATACAGTTTCAAGAAGAGACAAAATTTTTGGTTGATGAGATAACAAAATTTGCTACGAGCCATGTGATCATTTGTCGTGTGATCGCCTAAATGCTTGAAGTTGCTCCGAATTAGTCAGGTCTTTTTCCATCTGGATTTTGTTCTCTTGTTGGTGTAGAGGCCCCAATATCTAATTTATTCCATTAGCTTAACTTCCTTGGTGCTAGCTGTCCCCTTTACATTTGTCATCTCATGTTATTGGGGTGACTATTCCATATCTGCTAACCCATGTAGTGAACACTTCATCACTTGGCCAACTGAAGCTGAGAACTTCGTCTTTTTGACTGCTGAACTCTTCCTAGTCACTTCTAGCCTTCTCAACTTCTACCTCCCATGACTCAAAAAATTCCTTGGCTTTATTCAAAATATCTATGGTCAGCACAAACCATCTAGTATTTGCCAATGCAACAATGCTTTTTGTTCTGCTAGTCAATGTTTCATTTAACTGTCTCAACCATAGGGCTTCACTCTTTATGTTCCCATCTTCCTTGAACATATTGGGATACATATCATATCTATCCCTAGAAAATTCTTCTCTCAAGACTGACTCTCTTCATGACCATGTTCTTCTTGATGTCTAAATTAATCATCAATTTGAGACACTTATGGGTGCTCGTTAGGGTGATATCAATATTATTCTGTTCTTTTGAAAGGGAGTAAAATGACTTAACATGAGCTTCCTTCCCTTTCCATTTACTCACTATCAATTCCCATTGTCCCTTTTCATTTTCATATCTACTGGTGATACTTGCAATTTTTTTTCCCAACAGGTAGAGGTTAGGGAGGTTGATCTCACTGGCACACCTTTTGAGATTTGAAAATATCTTATCTGTGTGTTTTTGCTTCACCAATTCTTTAGCTTCTTTATAGGCCTGGGAATCTTCTAATTCCTACTTACCCTCTTCTTCTAATCTTGTCCTTTCATTGATTAGCCTGTCCTTCTCAGCTTCAAATTTTTCTCTCTTGGCATCAATAGCTTCCTGAGTAGTAGGACTTAGAGGTGCAGGGGATGGGGGATATGTTATGAATAGACTTGAGGAGGAAGGTTGATATGGGTCCTAAGCAATTAGTCTTTGGGGAACCAGTTGGGTCTTCTGCTTACCTTCCAGCTCTGCTATTTTGTTATCCTTAATCAAGGATTTCACCTTCTCTTCATTGTAAGCTTTGAGCACAAACTCATATCTTTCATTTAGACTAGCATATGCTTCCTTTTCCTTTTCTGACATTTTCATGCTCAGATTGGCAACCTGTACAACAAGGTTAGTTTCTTCAGTTCTTGAGGTATCTGTAACCCTTTTCACAATTAGGCTACCTGTGTCTTCAGTCTCATCATCTTCTTTAATTCTTCTCTTGTCCTTTTTCTTTAGTGACCAGATTGCCAATGTTGCATGATCCTCACTAAATTGAGCACCAATTGATGTTCTAGCAGGGCTTATGGGTTTAGTTTGTTTCCTTATAGCATCAAAAACCACTGCATCAGCTAAATCCCATTGTGGCAATATGAGGACTCCTTTCCTTTTGATCATCTGTGTACCCTCCTCAGGAGTAATCTTATCAAATTTTGTTATCAATTCTTGTTTGACTATTTTCTCTATGTCCTCCTTGGCAACATTGGGTTGATCTTCTATCATTTTTTGGCACTTGTCATTATATTCACCAATATGGCATCTCCATAGAAACTGAATAAAAGCCCTAGTTTTGATGAAATTGTCATCGGACAAGAATTCATCACTAGCTTGTTTAGTCACAGGATCTAATTCTTTGCCAGTGAATTCTGCCACTATGAGGTCAGATAATGTATGTTTAGGCTCTTTTGGCATCCCCTCTTGTAATTCTTGAGTAGTAACAACTACTTCACCAGCATTTCTCATCTTAAGCAATTTCTCAGCAATGGTCTAGTCATCATATTGCATAGGGGATTGGGAAGGAGAATACAATTCACCTCCTTTCTCTTTTGTCTCCACCCTTTGCCTCTTCGGAGAGGGTACTTCTTGAATATCAGTATCCATTGGCCTCTTTCCCTTATGTTGAGTGGGCTCATCAACTCTGGGAGCAATAGTGGTATATCCTCTTCTTTTGTATACTAGATAGTTCCTAGGTGGAACTATTTTTCTCTGTGGAAATTTATTCATAATAGAAAGAGCCTTTTCTGGGTCACTCTCAACTGCTCACTTCCTTTTCTCATTTAGGGTTTGCATTATTCCCTCAAAAAGATTCATTAGTGAATCAATTTTATAAGACCATGGGAAAAATTCCTTTAGAGGATCATAGGTCTTGTCAAAATTCTGGACAAAGTCCAAGGATTTCTTATATGCCATCCACTTTTCCTTCCTGACTTCTTGAACCTCTAGTTCAAAAATGTTCCTGATAATATCCTCTGGATAGTAGAATTGATGCTTTAGCATTATACAATTGGTCCTCTTTCTAAACATGCCCATGATAAAATCTTCATTGTCTGCACACCTGGCTATGGAAGTGGATAAATGATAGGGCTCAAAGTATTTGCCAAACTATGTCCACCCTCCTTTTGTTATGATAAAGTGATGGGCTTTAGTGAGGGTAGGGAAGATATTTCCCTTCATCTTTCCAGTCAGAGCTTCCTCTTGCATCCCACCTAATTGTCTTATGATTTCTGCTATCCCAATTTTGAGTGGGACTCTATAGGGTAACACATAAGGAACACCTCTAAAATCATAAACCCTAATCACTGTGGCAAAAGGGTAAAATATCAAATCTCCCCAGTTGTGAGCAATTTTCAACTCAGGGGCATACTCCATAGGCCTTAACAGCATCATTACTTCATTATGAACTCTTGCATTTTGGTTGCTTAGTAGTGACTTAAGTCTGGTTGCAAAAACTTTGTCAAAGTATACATAACTTGCATTCTTTCTATCCCAGGACAAATTTGCACTCCACATCTGAATAGGCAATTCTTCATCATCTTGGAATCTCTCCAATTCC
>MU226070.1:343219-381089 GCA_018584345.1 Thuja plicata | reverse complement strand
TATAGGATGCATAATCAAACACTACTGACAAGTGGGGATGTAGAATTTGAACTACCATCAACATTATATGGACTGGCATGGCCGTCTCTTCATTTATCCCCAAAATATTGCACAGGGAACTGTACATCTTCCTGGCCTTGCCAATGAAAAGATCCACTTTGAAAGGTTCAGGGGTTCCTGGTCCTATTACAACCAAATCTCCTATTTTTCTAGCATACCCCTTCACTACTTCACCTCTATAATAATCTCTTTGATTTTTGTATGTTTCTTTGAAATATTCAAGCTCAATATCATCCATATTCTAGGAAGTGTTAGTCAGCTTGAAAATTCTTCTGATTTCATCTGCTGATATAGTCAGTATTATATTTCCCCGGGTGTCTCTAACAACCCTAGACACCTTATCATAAGTGTTTTCTATTAGAATGAGCAAATCAGTGTCCATGAATACACTAGGTGCTATCAACTTTCCAACATCTAGTTCCAAAATATTACAGTCTAGGGTGGGGGCCTTTCTTTGACTATAAGTTGCTCTAAACAGAGTAAGGGCATCTAAACTAGTAGTAGCATCTCTTTCCCACCTTCCTGAATCATATAACCCATCCCCAATTCTGAAGTGGGGATGTTGTGGTACTTCCTTCTTAGCCTGTGTGGCATCCCCTGAGGACAATGGTAAATGCTGCAATAAATCTTCCCTAATGTTTCATTTCTGGTAATCGACCTATCCTAAAATTTCAACTCTAGGGGCCATTCTAAGGGTTTTCTATCAATACTAGAACCAGATTCTGAAACAAGGGCTCTAAAACCTTCTCTCAACTGCAAACTCTATTTCAATTTGAATGGTAGTGAATCAGTGAGCTTACCCGTTCTGCACAGAAGTCACGTGAAGCTGGTTTTCTTCACAATTCCGTCTTTTCTCA
This sequence comes from Thuja plicata, assembly GCA_018584345.1. Taxonomy (NCBI): domain Eukaryota; kingdom Viridiplantae; phylum Streptophyta; class Pinopsida; order Cupressales; family Cupressaceae; genus Thuja; species Thuja plicata. The sequence continues at coordinate 380,172 of MU226070.1, read as the reverse complement.
AATGGTTTTGGTGAATGATTTAGACTGCAGTCAGCTTAATCAATTTATAGCCTCAATCAAATCAGTCTTTCGAATTTAATTCGACTGGAGTTATCACACATTCTGTATTTAATTCACTAGCTTCAATTTTGCGGCTTAACGGCTCTCTACAACTTGTTTTATCAACTTTGAATTTGAACTGTCGATTCTGGGCTTCATCCTTCACATCTGATGACTATCTTACTTTCCTGAAAACAACTGTCGACTGAGGACATGTGTCACTTCCACTTATTCACTTATACGTTAGATGTCGAGCATCTTGGAGATAAGTAGATAAGCGAGTCGTTAGATATGAAGCAACTAAACTGAACTTTAAACCTTCACCAGCTTTGAATGCCTAGGCCCACCAACTACCAGATGTCATCACCACTTATTCTCTTATTCATTAGATGTTGAGCATCTTGGATATAATCAAATAAGTCGACCATCAGATCTTTCCAGGTTTTAACACCTTTCATACTCGTCTGCAATTGGACCCACATACTTCCCTAGACAGGTGTCATCACCGCTTATTCGCTTATATGTTAGATGTCGTGCACTTTTCCTTTAAGTGAATAAGTGGTCCGTTCGATCTTTTAAAACTTGTGCACTATTTAACAAAATGCCTTTTCAATAGCTCGGCCACACCAAGGACACGCGTCGCCTCTGCTTATTTGCTTATACGTTAGATGTCGAGCATCTTGGAGATAAGCGAATAAGCACACCATCTAATTTTTTCTAAGTTGCTCACCTTTTAACAGAAGACTTTCTTAACATGCTTGGCCCCACCAAGGACACGCGTCACCTCCACTTATTCGCTTATACATTAGATGTTGAGCATCTTAGATATAAGCTAATAAGCGCACCATCCGATCTTTTCAAACTTGCATGATACATAAGGGGATGACGTAAAAGGGACCTACATAGCGGGACTTAGGAATTATTAAAGTGTTTAGGATGATACAATATTTTGGCAAAAAGCAACCCATTCAACACAGACACATGACTTAATATGACTTAAGTGACCGAAAAAGTAACACAAAAATAGAACTAGCCAAGGCACTTAGGGTTTTTAGTCACTTTTGACCATTTTCAATTAGGTTGAGGGTTTGAGCACACTTTGCAGAGGCATAAAAACAATTTGAATACCAATTTCAAAGCCCTTTACACTACTAATGACATGAGACCTTATGAAAATTACAAGGCACATTTTGGACAAGAAATAGCACCAACACAAGTCGTGATTGAGATTGCTTCTATACATACCGACCAGGAATATGATGAGCTTGATGGCTGCACTACTTTGAAACAAATGTGGGATAATCTTATTTTGACCTATGGTGGAGATCAACATGTTCAGAAGGCTAAAGCAGAAAGTTTAAGAGGAAAATTTGACTCTATGAGAATGAAGGAAGGAGAGAACATAATACAGTATAGTAAAAGACTTAAGGAGACTGTTAATTATATGAGAGGATCTGGTGGGATCATAATAGAGGATGATGTTACAAGAAAAATGTTGAGAACCCTGCTACCGAGTTATGCTATTCGTGTATCTGTTGTACAAGAGCTAAGATCTATACCCCAGATGAATGTTTCACTGGATGCTACTATTGGTAAGTTAACTGCATTTGAGTTAAATTATTTTGAAAATAGTTTGTTTGTTACTTCTATGATTGAATCTGCATTTAAGTCTACATTCAAGATTGGAAAAGCCAGGGAAGTTCCTTCTAGAGATGGATATTTGAGCAGTGCTAGTGAGAAATTTTATAGTTGCACTAAACGAGTTGAAGAGTTATTTACTGAATGTGATGAGAATGAAAGAGAATTTGAAGCTTTGTTGGCTAGAAGGATACAAAGAAGCAAAGGAAAATACTGAGGTAAGTTTCCCTTGAAATGTTTTAATTGTGATAAAGTTGATCACTTTGCATCTAACTGTCCAAAGAAAGATAAGGAGGAAAAGAAAGATAACAGAGATAAGGACAAAAGAGAAAATAGATTCAGGAGATACAGAGACTAAAAAAATAAAGGTAAGAAATCTTGTCATATTGCCAATGAAGGACTAAGTGGTGATGATTCTTTTGATAGTGATGATGGAAAAGAAGTTGTTTGTGTTGCTATAAAAGATGATTTTGATGAAGAAGAACCTAGAGCCCTAATATCTCACATAAGTAAGAATGAAACATGGATTATAGATAGTTGTTGTTCACATCACATGACTGTGACACACTTAAGTTTATTTCCTTGAAAAATCATGATAGAGGTCATGTTAGATTTGGTAATGATGCTTCATATCCTGTGAAAGGAAAATGATCTATAATTATATTGAATTACACAAGATGTGATGATGTTTATTGGGTTGAAGGATTAAAGTATAATTTGTTGAGTGTTGCATAGCTAAACAATACAGGTCACCGACTGGAATTTCAATATGGAAGAGTGAAAGTATTTGATGAAAGGGATAATCTGATTGCTACTGGAGAACAATATAAAGGTAATCTATTTTATCTTGATACTTCTATGAAGAGTTTCCTATTTTCTAAAGTTGAAGATGTTTGGTTATGGCACAAAAGGCATTGTCATGTTAATTTTGATAGCTTAAACAAAGTGAGTAAGAAGAGTAGAGTAAGAGGACTACCAAGACTAGAAAAACTAGAGAATGTTATGTGCAGATAATGTCAGATGGGTAAGATGACTAAATCTAGTTTTACAAGGAAGACTTATGTTACACAAGGAAATTTGGATTTAGTTCATACATATTTATGTGGACCCATGAGGACTCAAAGTTACTATGGAGACAGATATATTATTTTATTTGTGGATGATTATTCTAGAATGATGTCTATAATATTTTTAAAATAAAAAACTGATGCATTTCAAATGTTTAAGTGGTATAAGGCCCGAGTTGAAAAAGAAACTAGAAGACAGTTGAAATGTATGAGATCTAACAGGGGAGGTGCGTTTACTTCTGATGAGTTTACATTGTTTTGTAATGAGAATGGAATTAAGAGAAAATTGTCAGTACCGAGGACATCACAACATAATGGGATTACTGAGAGAAGAAACAGATCTATTGTTGATTGTGCTAGGACACTGGTGATTAAAAAAGGGGTTTCACAAAAATTTTGGAGAGAAGTTGTGAATACTGTTGTTTATACATTTAACCGGGTACAAATGAAGAAAGGTATCAATAAGACACCTTATGAAATCTGGTATGAACAAAAACCTAATGTTAGTTACTTTAAAAAATTTGGGAGAAAATTATATATTCTAAAAGATTCTAGAGAAGGAAAGTTTGATTCAAAAGGAGAAGAAGGGATATTCTTAGGATATTCTACAAGGAGTAAATCTTACATATGTTTGAACAAGGTTACTAACAAAATAGTGGAAAGTTAAAATGTACGAATTGATGAATTTGTAGAAAGGAATGATGAGGATAGTAAGAAGGAACCTGAAGATTATGAGAAGTTTGTATATGTACAACATGATTCCCCTGATACCTTTCCGAGAGCACCTACTGAGGAGGAAGATGAACAAGGAGTTCCACAACCGAATGTTGATATTGAAGAACCAAGAACTACCAAGTCTATTTTGGCAAAGTATGTCAAAAGGCACCATTCCCCAAGAAAGATTATTGGAAATAATGATGTTGGAGTGATGACAAGAAGCAAGGTAAGAGACAATACATGTTTGATATCTACATTTGGGCCTAAGAGAGTTAAGGATGCACTAGATAATGAAGATTGGATGAAAGCAATGAAAGAAGAGTATGATCAAATTGAGAAGAACAAGACATGAACATTAGTACCCACATCCAAAGACAAAAAGGATATTGGTACAAAATTGATTTTCAGAAACAAATTGAATGAGCATGGAGAAGTTATTAGAAATAAAGCTAGATTGGTTTGAAAAGGTTATGCACAAGAAGAAGGAATTGACTATGGAGAGACTTTTTCACCTTTTGCTAGACTGGAAAGAGTTAGAATACTTCTAGCATATTATTCTTACAAAGGATTCAAGGTATATCAGAGGGATGTTAAGTATGCATTTCTTAGTGGGATACTCGAAGAAGAAGTATAAATTGAGCAACCTAAAGGATTTATTGAGAACACAAACAAGAACAAGTTATGTAAGTTACATAAAGCTTTATATGGTATGAAACAAGCACCCTGAGCATGGAATGAGAGATTGCACTCTTATCTAATCAAACTAGGATTTAAAAGAGCAAGTGATAACAGTAATGTTTACTTGAAATGTGACAGTGATAATAAAGTTTTGATTGCTCAATTTTTTGTTGATGATATTATTTTTGGAGACAATGACACTTTATGTAAAGGATTTGCTGGTGAAATGAGAAATGAGTTTGAGATGTCAATGATTGGAGAGATTAAGTTATTTCTAGGTCTACAAATACAAAAAGTTACTGGAAGAATCTATATTACACAAGCCAAGTATATCAAAGAGATTCTTAAAACTTTTGGTAAGGAAGATTCCAAACCTGTTGGAACACCCATGGTTACTGGATGTAAATTTTCTAAAGAGGATGAAACACAAGAGGTGGATAATACTCTTTACCGATCCATGATTGGTAAATTGTAGTATGTTGTTCATAGAAGACCTAATATAGCACATGTTTTTGGAATTTTTGCAAGATTTTCTTCTAATCTAAAGGAAACACATATGTCTACAGTAAAAAGAATTTTGAGATACCTGAAAGGAACATAAGAGTTTGGTTTATTGTACAAAAGGGTAGAACTTTTGATCTGCAAGTCTTCACTGATGCAGATTGGGCTAGAAATGTTGATGATTAAAAAATTACTAGTGGAGGCACATTATTTCTAGCTAAAAGATTGGTTACGTGGCTGAGCGAAAAACAAAGTTGTATTTCACATTCTACTACCGAGGCTGAATATGTTGTTTCTGCTATGAATTGTGCAATCATAGTATGGATTAAGCAATTACTTGAAGGTATGCAAGAAGAGATCACAGAACTAGTTAATATTTTTTGTGAAAATACAAGTGATATTAATATATTAAAGAACCCGGTTATGCATTCAAAGACCAAGCACATTTGCATCAAGTATCACTACTTGAGAGAACAAGTTCAAGAGAAGAATGTGAAATTGGAATATGTGAATTCAAAGAAACAATTGGTTGATATCTTTACAAATCCACTACCTAAAGATGATTTTGATTATCTCAGAGGTAAATTAGGGGTTCTTCCCCTATCCAATGTTCACTAAATAGAATGAGGCATGTTGCATCAATTCTATATTTCATTATAATATCTATTTCTGAATTGATTTTAGTATGACACACTTTAGGTGATTCCTGAAGTTGTGAAAATATTTTTGTATGTAATGATTTCTGAGTACATGTCAGGTATAATCCACTACTGACACAATTTTTTAGGAGTATGATTTTTTGGCATTGTTTTCAAAGAGGGAGAGAATGAATTGATGACATTTATCTTAAGGGAGATATTGATATTGATATTGAGAGAATGAATTTATAATATTTACTCATGAAGGAGATTCAGAATATATGTTACAGAAATAGAATATTTATCCAAGAGGGAGATTTAGATCAGAAATATCAAAGTGGAAACAAAAATATCAACTCAAAGGGAGTACAGTTATGTATTTGAGAGTTGTCATCATCAATTTATATAAAATTGTTATAGTGGTTGCCATCAATGCCAAAGAGGGAGATTGTTGATTAACTAATGAATATCTGATGGAGATGATGAAGACCGAGTGATACCGAGTATCATGATTGTAGAAATGGTTAGATCGGTTATTGTTTTGTCATTGATGTCAAGAAATCGATTAATTTAGTTTTATTATGTTACCATATCTTAAGAGGATAATTTAAATGGGTGACAAATACAGATCAGACAATGATAAAGTAATGATGATATAGTTGTTTTCTACTATATATTTAATGTTATCAAATCGGTACATTTGAGTGATCAAGTCAGGAAATGCAATGAATTAAGTTATGACTAAAAGAGTTACTTTACTGAGCTATATTGCGTCAGTTGGTAGAATGTTATGTGATTCGGTCATAGTTACCGAGCACTAATCACCAAAGATGAGTTAGACACTAAGCAATGAATGAAGTCAGTTACCGAGTTGCAAAGAAATTTTTACTGAGTACATAATACTGATAATAAATGAGGATAAGATCGAATTTAATGTGAAGTGATGATAAGATGTATGAGGAAATGAATTAAATGAAGTTTGTTACAAGATATATGAACGGGAAAATCCAATGAGAAGATCTAAGGCGAAGATCAAGCGGTTAAACTGAATTATGAAGAGTTTCCAAAAAAGGTAAAAGTGAGATGGTTTACTGAGTTGTAAAATATGAAGAAGATGATCGAAGTACTGAGCGCAAATGAAGGAAAATACAATTAAGGAGATTAAGAGGCAAAAGTGTGTCTATATAAAGAATGAGAAATACACAAAGAGCAAGGGGTTGGTGAATTAAACAGAGAAGAACAAGAAGATGAAGAATAACATTTACCAAGAAGAACAGAGAAATAGAGATTGAAGAATCTACAGTCTGACAAAGAGATCAATGGAGTATGTGATGCCAATATTCAATTGAGCATAAAGGATCTGACACAAGAAAAGGTGGTTTCTATATTTAAAGATCAAAGTTTATTGTTGCTTATTAATATTTGTAACAAACAAATCTCTTAATCGAGTGGATTTAATAGTCTTATTTGTAAAACCTAGACTTAGGTGACATTCCAAAAGATTGTTTATAGACCTCTAACAAGGTCACTCCTAATAGGGTGAAAATCTAAATAGATCTAAGGTAAATCCCCTAAAAAGTTCACATTTAGCAAATGTGTTTGTAATCTTTAACAGGATAAGTTCTTAACCAAGCATACTTCAGAAGGGTACATTTTTATTGTGGGTTACAATTCCCACAGAGGTTTTTCCCAAATTGGGTTTCCTCGTTAAATATGGTGTCTACATGGTTAAATCTGGAGTTATATGAGTTAATCTAATGTTGCTAAGTATGACTAATTGATTTACATGTATGAGATGTATTGTTGCTTATGTTATTGAGTCATTTGGTGAATTGGTTATTTACTATATTCAGTATTACCGAGTGAATCAGTGAGTTAAGTTTTAAGTGTTTAAGTTTTGATTTGTCTAATTCACCCCCCCCCCCCTCAGTGGGACCAACATNTCCCCCCCCCCCCCCTCAGTGGGACCAACATCCGAGATTCATCATTCTGCAGGAACAAATCTGGAATAGTAGTAGTAATTTTAACGAAAGCAACAGATTATATTTTCAAGGAAGCAAGTTACTTGTGTATGATGTTTTAATAACTTGTATCAGAGTGTAAATTATCAAAGAAAGGATCAATTATGATATTTTTGTCTTTGATAGTTATAGATGTGGAGCATACAATAAACTACTATGTTATTACAAATTTTCCTATAGTCACTATTGTGCAGTTAGATTTTTTTCAACATTGTTTTGTTTCTAGTTATGTTTATTGATTTCATTTGATTTTTTATACACATTGATAGAATAGCTTAGAGCATCCCATAGTGCATATACTTTGCAGACTCATTTTAAGTATATATCCCTAGGTTGACAATTTAAATGTAGTCCATGTCCAAGAAGGGTTATTCAAGTATATATTTTACTTTTGAGATAGGCTTATTAGCTATTAAATCATAGACGAATATTGGAACTCTACACTCCTATTAAGGTTAGTTTAGGAAGTTTTTTTTTCTACCTTAATTTCCTTGTGGTATTAAAGGCTTATCACTTTTGGTTTCAGTTGTCATTTGTTGGTATTTTTGAACTAATCTATATTTGAATAGGAACTTCTATAGAAGATACCTTATGACCTTGTTGTAGGAATGTTTAGATGGAAATTGTGTTAGGGATAATAGAGGTGGGTACATTTTCTAGAAATAATTTTGAGATGTAGAAGTTCAAGATGGAGGATCTTTTAATAGATCAAGATCTATGGGATGTTTGTTAAAGAGAATTTCTCAAGTGATGCCTACAAATCTGAAAGAGGCTACCAAATGCGATGTTACAGGCTATAAATCCAAGGGGATAATTAGTTCATCGTGAGATGTATCAAGCCAAATATTTGGTGAATAATATTTTCCTGGGGAAGAAACTATATTCCTAGAGAATGGGAGAGAATGGATGAATTACAGACCATCTTGAAGCATTCAATATGTTAGTAGTTCAATTGGCATTCATTGGTGTCAAGATGGATGATGAGGAGAAATGTTAGATCTTGATTTTTTATTTTCCTAATTTGAGGGGTTCTCTTTTTATGGCCATTAACAGTACTTATGTTCTTGACTAAAGATGTGGTGAGTTATTTTATTTCAAAAGAGATGATGAGGAAGGTATCCATAAATTATGAGTAGGCCCTAGTTGTTCATGGAATACCTTAGGAAAAAGACAATATGAATGAGAAGCATAATAAATCCAAATCTCTTGGAAAGTCCGAAGTCATTTGCTAGAATTTTGGAAAGTTTGGACACATCTATAGTGACTGCAAAGAAGAAAATAAGAAGAAAAAGAAGAAATTTGATTTTGAGTCTAAGTCTGAGAAGGAAGGTGATGCATTTATTGCAACTTTGACCACTCATGCAGTTAATGATGCATGGTTATTTGACTCATGTGAATCTTTTCATATGAGATCTAACAAAGGTTATTTTTCTAAATATAAAGAATTCGATGGCGGTAATGTGTACTTGGGCGATGATTCCAATTTAGATATTGTTGGTCAAGGTAAAGTTAGAATCAATTTTTTTATGATAGAATAAGAAGGATTAAAGGTATGTTGTATCTCCCTAGACTAAAACATAAAATAAAAAATTTGAGAAAAATATTAGATTTAGGTATGCAGGTAGTCTTTTCTAATTCAAGATGTAAAATGGTGAGAGGTGTAATGGTGATTGTTAGAGGTGTCAAAATTTCCACATTGTATAAGATGGATGTATACATTACTGAATGTAATAGTACTTTTCTTAAGACCAAATCTCTAGATAATTTTTTGGAAAATGTGAGGATTTAACCTTCAGTAGATGATCATGGATTTTGGGTACCTAAGGGTTCTTTTTTCTTCTGCCTCAAAGTTCCTAGTAGATAAGATTATGTTATTGCACCATAGATTGACCACATTGGAGAATAGGGTCTAAGGACCTTGAAAAATAAATAAAAATTGTTAAAGGTTTGAATGAATATAATCTTGATTTTTATTTTTATGATAATTGCATTGATGGAAAATAGAACTACATTCAGTTTTACTCGAGTTCTCCAATATCTTTTGGTGTGTTGGATCTTATTCATTTTGATGTGTTTGGTTTTGTAGATGTTCTTTCCATTATAAAATCTACTTATTTGTTTCATTTATTGATGACTATATCATAAGGATGTGCTTTTATTCTACAAAAAGTAATTTTGGTGTTTTAGTCGGTTTAAATAATTTAGAGAAATGGTTGAATTATAGACTACAAAGAAAAAAAATTGAGGACTAATAATGGTAGTGAATTTTTTTCTAATGAATTTAATAGATTTTGCAAAGATTGTGGAATCCATATATAGAAGGAAACTCTATATTCTCTACAACCATAATAAATTTGCAAAAAGGATGAATAGGATGTTGATGGAGAAGTTTAGAAGTATGTTGAGTGGTGCTCTCCTAGAACAAAAGTTTTGGGTTGAAGGTGTTTTCATTGCTTGATACTTGATTATTAGGTCATCTACATCATCTTGTTTTGGTAAAAAATCTATGAAGGCATGGTCGGGTCATAATCATTTGTCGATACATCTTAGAGCTTTTGGATGTGAGACATATGCACAGGTATCAAAAGAGAAGTGAACAAAGTTGACCTGTGTCAATTTTGGACAAGTTGACCTCTGGGAATATTTTTCTCTCTTGTCGTATGGCACTGGCACGTAGATTGAGAAAAAAAACTTGTTTTAAAATAGTCGGTGGCTTCATTTACCGCCGTAGTTAAGTTAGCGGTCATCGCTAACCACAGTGGTCGGCATAACACTTGGGCAGTCACCGCTCAACCAGACCACCACCATAGAGCCACCAGGCTCATTTTCTTTGCCTTATAGGGGTCTTGTTGGTTGTTTGCTCATATCTTGAGCAAACAAAGGATTTTTTGGGAAAATGAGATATTGTCATAAAGTTGGTTCCAAGCCCGAGATATTTTTGGAGGTTTGGTTTCCTTATTTTTCCATTTTGAATGGTTTTTTTCCAGTCAAAGTTAGGGTTCATTTTTTCACTGTGGGAGCTATATCTTGCTCATCTGGACTTTATTTTTTGACTTCCGCATATTGTTGGAAAGCTGATTTTGTGCTCTTTATTTTGGTAGTGGTCTCATTTTTAAAATCTTCTCCATGTACATTTTATCCTGGTTTTTCTTTTTTGCAATTTGGTGAATATCTTGGATGTTTCAGGTCATGGGATCATTTTCCTTGCATGGGATGACTCCTTTTTAGTTGTTACTCATGTTCTTACATATTTTTGTCATTCCTGAGAATTGTAGACATCTATTTATATAGTATTTCTTTTTTTCAAACACACTAAGATAAAGTATCATCTATTGCATGCTTGGGATCTTGCACATTGGTGCTTGTTTGTACTTGCACTACTTTATAAAGTGTCATGGGGGGTTTGATGTTTGATTTGTTTTCCATCTACCTTTTTCAAGTGAGTGTTCCTTCCACAACATTATCCTCATGATGTGTTTCAAGAGAGTGATCCTTCCATGACTCCATCCTTTATATGTGTTTGTACTTTCTTTTGCACTTTCTATGTTCCCGGTTCTTCATGATGAATTTGTTCTTGGTAGTCTGTTATAGTGTACTTGTCATGCCTCTCCCTACTTAGGATTATGGGGTAATATCTCCTATTGGTTCTAATGCTTCCTTGGTTTGATGGAGTGAGCTATGTATTCAATATTTGTTCCTATGTACTAGGCAAATGGAGTGGTTGGGTACCTATGCATTTTGGTGAGATGGATCATTTACCATATGGGCACTCTTTCAATCATGTTTTGGAAGCAACCTTTCACCTTTGATTGATCATCTCTTCAAACTTTGGTGTTTGTTTCCATCTGTATCTTTGAGTTCCAATGTTTTCCTTTGTTTTCCATCCTGATTCAAGTAGTGTCATTTGAAGGCACTCATGCAGATTGTGGTCTTCTCCACCTGATCATGTTCTATTACAGTGGAGGTTCCAATAGTTATTCTTTGATAGTGTTTGCAACTTCATACTTCAGAGGTGTTCTTCATGTTCTTCCTTTGTTCCTATTTTTTGGGACATTTTCTAGTTTGGTTCCTTGTTCAATCCTTCACTAGTCTTCATCTCTTTTCAGAGAGGGGATTTTCCCACTAGGTTTTCTCATTTTCTCCTCTTTATAGAGATTTTTTATACTTGGGTACCTGATCAGACCATGTTGTCGGGACTCGTTTCCTACTTTCAGTAGTTGTCTCTAGGTTTTAGCTACTCCCTAAGTTTATCTTATAGGGGGTGTTAGAGTAATAAGTTATTTCACGTATTAATTAAACCATTTTGATTTAATTATTAAGTCACTTATTATCTCTCTTCACTTAAGCTAAATTTTAGACATATGATAATTAATTCTTTTATTAATTGTTATAATGCAACCTAGATTTTTCTCTTTTAGGGTTTTGATCACCTTTATAAGGTTTGATCTCATTGTATTATAGTTATTCCCTCTCTAAATGAATATTTCAACTTTAAGAGCATTCTTTGTTGTACCTACATTCTTTGCTTGTGGATCTTGGTGTATGAATTCTATGAATTCTAATAGAGATATTTTCTCCTATCATAAAAATAGCATTCTTATATTTTTGTTATCTATTATTGCTACTTGTGATTTAGAAGTTGAGAAAATGGATGTGAAAACTGCTTTCCTTCATGGTAATTTGGAGGATATTTATATGACACAACTAGAGCACTACATCATAAAAGATAAAAGAAATTTCATTTATAAATTGAATAAATCTTTGTATGGCCTTAAGCAGAGCCCTAGGATGTGATACCAGAGGTTTCATACATGTGTCGACTTTGGAATTTGAGCATTCTAAATCAAATCTTTGTGTTTATTATTAATCTAGTGGTGGTCATTGCCTATACATTGAATTATATGTTGATGATATGTAATTCATTGGTAAAGGGAAATGTATTATTTTATAACTAAACTTTCTAATTGTTACTAAATTTGAAATGAAAGACCTTGGTGCAGCTTAACACATTCTTAGGTGGAAATTAGAATCTACGTACAATGAATATAAAGCTATGGCTAGGCTATAGTAAGTATGTGAACTGAATTTTACAAAGGTTTAACATGCAAGATTGTATACTATTAAGTGTTCCTTTTATAGTTAGAACAAATTTATCCATTTCATATTGTCCTAGATCTCCATCAAAAATGGAAGAAATGAAAAAAAATACCTTACCAAAGTGCAGTTGGATGTTTGATATATGCAATGGTTTGCACTAGACTAGACATTTCCGAAGCAGTGGGAGTTATTTCCAGATATATTTCTGATTCTGGTAGAGTTCATTGGGATGTGCAAGTTAAAAGATTCTTTAGATATTTGAAGGGTACCTTAGAGTATTATTTTTTTATCATGGTAATTTTATAGGAGACAAGATTTCCCTTAATATTCATGGCTATATAGGTTCAGACTATGCAGATGATTTTGATAGCAGAAGATCCACAAGTACTTATGTGTTTTCTTAATTTGGTGGTGCAATCAGCTGGATGAATAAGAAAAAAGTTGTGGTTTCTTTGTCCACTAATAAAGATAGGTATATGGAAATTATTCATGCTTGTAAACAAGCCATTTGGATTAAGATACTATTTTAAGATATCAAAATAGAACAATGAGCAATGAAAATTTATTGTGACAGTCAGAGTACAATACATCTAAGAGCCCAACTTTTCAAGCGAAGACCAGGAATTTTTATGTTCAATATCATATTGCTAGAGATATGATTGAGGATGGAAAGGTGAAGCTAGCTAAGGTAGAGACTTTGATGAATATTTCATATTTTTTAACTAAGTTTGTGAGGACAAAGAAGTTTAGATGGTGTTTAGAATCTATGAGCCTCATGGCCCCTAGCAATTGAATAATGATGCAAATATTCCATTCACTCTTGCAAGGTGCTCAATAAGTAGGAGAATGTTAAGAAAATATTATCTTAACCTTGAATTTAAAAAATTTTACTATTTATAGTAAGTATTACGTTGAAGCACATTTTTTTTCTTAAATTTTCCCAAATCTACGGATTGATTAGATAAACATGTAGATTATTTTTTGTTGCAAGATCATGTCTAGATTTGGATATATTAAATTTGTTATTTTTTAAATTTATAAAGAAATTTTTGAAGTCAATTTTGAAGGCATTTGAGCTATCCTAAATGGACCAAAAGTGTATGTAACTAGCATAATAGGTTATATCTTGATATAGCACATCAGGAGCCTTTTGATGCTTCAAATGGTTCATTAATTGGACACCCAACTCAAAAGTTATGGCCTATGAAAGTTGGGGCTCTTGAAATAGGAAATATAAAAACATGTTGGACACATAAATGAGTTTTAAAACAGAGTTACATGTATAGGTGTCCTTTTGGATACATCATAGAGATTATTTGATTTGAGATAAGATGAAGCTGCTTTTTAGGTGGTTTTTAGCCCATGGTTTTGTAATACAGTTTAATTGTATCATGTATTGCATCTTCTATATGTTAGTTGTGTGAGATAGAGATTGTGTGCAAGAGTCTGATAGTTTTTGAGTTACCTTTGGATCTCTAGTTGTTGATACTTATGTAAGAATATCGTTCTGCAAGTATTTTTTGTTTTTTTGTTTATTTCTAAATAATATATTGGACAGATTTTGGAGTGTGGTTTTTTTTCCAAAAAGGGTTTTCCACATGTAAATCAATGTGTTGTGGTATGCATGTTATTTATGTTTATTTTTATTAAGTTTTTGTAACTCTTATAAATATTTGAATTTTTTTTATAACCCTCCTCTCAAGGTTAGTGTAGGAAGTTGTTTTGCTGCCTCAATTTCCTTATATACTTCCATTTTCATTATACATGGGTACCTAACATGGCCTTGTTTCCAAGACCAATATTGTGTCTTGCTTTCATATTGCATAATACTCTTCTCCCTATGTTGCACTTAAGAGGATTATTAGAGTAAATATGGATAGATCCTATGTACCCATGTGCTTAAGTTTAATTAAACATTATTAGATTTTAATTATTAGTGCATTTATTTTTAGGTAGTTGGTTCTTGGTTATCTACCAACTCCCCTTATTTACCTTTATAGCCAAGACATGTGCACATTATTTGCATCTTAATATATTTTATTTCACTAGTGAAATAGTTTGTGCTTCTCTCATGTATGTTAAGGTGTATTTGCACATTGTGTTCCTAGGTTTGGTGGTCATCACTAACAAAATGGATCCCCTTGCATTATAGCTCTAGAAAATTAAAAAATAACATGAGGGGAACCATTAATGATAAAATAAAATTTAGGAGTTGAGATGAGTTGCATAATGAGATCCACAAATATTCTACTAAATCCAAAATTAATTAGGACTTTCAGTAGAAATTTTGTTTCACTCGATCATATGTTTTCATAAGATCTAGCTTGATAAAAAATCATCCTTCTTGTTAATAGTAAGAAAATGGAGTCTAGAATATGTTTCCCAAGAACAAAACCACTTTGTTGAATTGATATAAAGATTTTGAAGAACATATTGTAACCTGACTACCATCACTTTGGACAAGATTTTGTAAATAGAATTACATAAGCTTGTCGATCTAAAGTCTCCAAAAGATTCATCTCCTGAGGATTTTTAAATTAGAACAATGAAGGGATATTTAAGATCCTTGATCAGTGGGCCCAATATTTTATTTCTAGGCATGTCTTTGCATCTTCCATGTGTTGGCCTGGTGCACCTTCCTAGGGCACTAAGAGGCAAAGCTTCAAAATATTGTGCTAGTGCATGGCATGGATAGATTGTGATTCAATTTAGAAAAGTAGTAGAGGTCTACTTTATTAGATGCTAAAAGTATTGGAATGCATCATGGGTAAGAAGGGCACAAGTTGAGACTTCTCTAAGGCCCACAAGCAGGGCATAAGTATGATATTACCACATTTTTCAAATGGGCAGTTCATGGAGTAAATGTAGAAACATTTTGTGTAAACATCCCCTGATCTTTCAAAGGCCACAATTTCAAGTTGATTTACAAGATAATTTCAATGGTGGGATGGATTAGGATAGGTGGAAAGGTCATCATTTAAGAAGGAACCAACAATCATTGCATGGTCTCAAGGTTACAATGGCCATCGTGACAAGGGATCGGTGTGTTGGAATGTTTACCATTGTGGCCTTCCTAAAAAGGGGGAAAATATTGCATAAAAGAAGAGCTCTGCTCTATCTTATGGTTTATCACCATTATTGTAAAAAAAACACTTATAAAGAACTTCATTATCTCTTCATTTCTATAATAGTTTTTTCAACCTTAGCATGTTATATTCTAAAATATAATAGAGAATTAAATGCATTAGATTGTGTGATTCCTGCCTTTGTGATACATTTTTTCTATTAAGTCTACTTACTTAAATGTTCTTTTCTTATTTAGTCATTGTTTAGTTATTGATTGATGTGTTTTAAGATTTTACAATTTCAGTGATATCAAATATGTAGTGTTTGAACCATGTTCTTTAACTCTTTCAAGTTACTCTGTAATAATTAAACTACAGTCGTATTATGCTTTGTGGTGAAAATATATCTTAAGAATTGGTGCATCAACTCTCTTAGTTTAGATTTCATATTTTTTTTCTCTTATATTTTTCTCAAACTAATTAAGAGTCAACTTCTAAAATTCTATAGGTCGTTTGACATGGCACAATTTAGTCCCCCTTATGTAGAACTTCCCATTAGAATTTTTTCCCTAAGTGTCAGCATTAGTGATCAATAGAATCATTTTTTGGCACACCCAGTAGCATAATGATGAAGCTTAATTAGAAGCATGTTTATGTGTCAAAGGTGTGTAAGTAGATCAAGAAAAATGCATAACCCAAGAAAACTACTAGCCCTATTAGTATTTGTAATGTGAGGGAGAACTACAAGGCCAAGAAAAACATAAGTTCAAACACAAGATCAACCTAAAATTTAGATGACAATTAAAGATTTTGGCTCTAGTGGTTTGGACTTTGATAGTTTATAGTTATGTTCGTACACCTCTACCCAAAAATTATTGATGTGTGTGCTCATAACTATGATCTAGATGATTTTATTATTCAAGGCCAAACCCTTAATGTTATTTTTGGTTCTAATGTAATAAGGGATGTGATTTGTGTCTCTTGCAATGAAGTGGAGGATTCTGACAAGAAAAAGTTGGAGTATTCCTCAGCCGATAGGATTGATCAACTGAAATTCTATAATATAGAGAACAAAGGCAAGGAAGAGAAGCATGCAATGGCTAGAATACCCTTTGCTCATAAATATGTAGAGAATATTTAAAATATTTATTCTCCATGATAGCATTTATTTTTAGCAAACACAAGGATGATAACATGTATGAATTTTAGTATGTTGTAGGTTTCTGCTTGCGAAATAGGAGTCATGGAAAATGAATTTTGTAGATATCATTGGAGATAACATTCATAAGAAACTATCCACAGACACAAATTCAATATTTATTTAGGTTTCCTCTTTTATAGTCCATATGATATTCCACCAAAATGTCAAATTTTTCAATAGTTACATGGAATAGGACAATGTAGAGGAGTTCAACCATTACCAAGAAAATTCATTTTTGACTCCTTCCCTCATAGATTCTACTGACCAAGTGGTTCATATTAGATTAACACATGATCACCATCTATCGATAATAAATAATAGACCATGTTAGAAATGTGTATTTGGTGTTGTCACTAATGTCAACCTTTATTGTGCATTAATGTCAACTTGATGAAGAGAAGTTCCATATGTGCATTTGGAAGAGAAATATTCAATGTTGTCTTTGAAGTCAACTTGATGGAGTATTATCAACCTTTTGTGTACAAAAAGTGTGCCTAGTATATGGGAAGCTAAAATATGCAAGAAAGAGTATTTCAAGTCTGGTAGAGGTTTGGTATTGGATGTTCAGATGTTGTTTTCATATATAGTGATGATTATAAGTTAGTATGTTATATATCAAAAATATTAGAAGTATGGTAAGCTATTATATGTAGGAAAGAGTATCTGAAGTCCTTACAAGAGAATCTTCTACATAAGAAATTGGTGTATTTTCATTTGCACTATCGTACTTTCAGGTCCATAAAATTTTAGAGAGTGAAGTTATGCTTTGTTGTTTTTTGGTAGATTTTGGCTATCAAAAATGGTCAAGATACGTCTAGAGAATGCTCTGCATTGCTCCAGACTTATTTTTCTAGGTGTGCAGTTTTGAGGACATCTTCCTAATGTTTTTGAAGTGATCTAATTTAAAAATTTATTTTGTCTAATTTTCTTTGCAACAAGAGTTATAATGTTTTGATTATCAAGTTGATAGAAACAATGTACCTACTTATATGAATGGTTTGTATTCCTCTGCTTTTAGTTGTTTTAGTGATTCATTTGGTTGATATGGTTATGTGGTTATCAATTGATTATTAATAGGAAATTTTAGTAGTTCTAGGGCTCAACACTTCTTTTTGTGGTTGTTTGGCCAATACATGCATTGATAACTCTATTACTTGAGGTTATCTCAAGAGATCCTTTTGGTGAAATGAAGTAATAATGGAAAATATGTTGGATCTTATTGAGGGTGTGCCAACTCAATATTATGATTCACTTGCTTCTTTTCCCCTTTACATGCATTAGTGATGGTGTATGGAGAAAATGACTCATGAATTACATGCTACAGCTTATTAGGTTGAACTAATGGATTATTTTGACTTTTGATGGATATATATTGGAAAATATCCTTTGGAGATTGGGGTAGAGTTGTGTATGATAGTGCATGATGTTTTGTGAAGTGCTAAAGTTAGAATATGTGGATATACATAGATGACATCAGTCATAGATATTTGAACTGTGAATTGTTGTCATCATTACAAAGAATGAACTTGTAATCAGTTCAGTTAATATAATCCATTGTAATCAGTTGTATTATATCTTTCTCCTAAGGAAATGATATTTAGTGGTTTGCAATTCATTGTATCTTTCCCTAAGACAATGTGCCTTAGTTTTTAAGTCCTAATTAGGAGTAGTACATCCTTGGCCTCTAGTCTAAAAAAAATTTAATCAGTTCTTCATATAGTGAGTGTTATTCTCATTGTGGTTTTCCTCTCATAGGTTTTTCCATGTAAAATTCTAGTGTTTAGTTATTTACTTCTACACATAAGATTAATAAATTAATAATTGATAATCTACTATTATAGAAAATAATGGAGTGGCACAGGCGGATA
This sequence comes from Thuja plicata, assembly GCA_018584345.1. Lineage (NCBI taxonomy): Eukaryota > Viridiplantae > Streptophyta > Pinopsida > Cupressales > Cupressaceae > Thuja > Thuja plicata. The sequence continues at coordinate 361,642 of MU226070.1, read as the reverse complement.
GGGTTCGCAGATCGAGGGTTTGGCAGTAGTAAAAATGGTAGTGTCATGGATCCTAGGATTTCCCGTATGCCTAGGTATCCACCCAGTAGTCAGAACCAGTGGCGTAGGGGATGGGAGACCAGAAAACATGCTGGAGCCCGCATTGGAAATACATTGAAAACTGGAAAAAATCATTGGGGTTACCCCAAGATTTTTCATAGAGCCAATGGAGATGTTAGAAGGACGCAAAAGAAAGAATGGATGCCCCAATCTGACAAGTAGGCGAAAATGATAACAAAGGAGGTCCCAACGACTATAGACAATCAGTCACTAAGCATCCAGATCGAGATAGAAAGCTAGAAGGCATCGATTCAAATGCTTCGTGAAAGGGCTTTCTTCATGAAGTGGGGCAGTGGTTGGCCATCATACCCCAAGTTAAGGGAATGGGTGGATGAAGAATCTTTGTGATCAAAACCCTTCCAAATAGTTTTTTCATGATTATTGTAGGCTCTGAATGGGAAAAGAATGCAATAATCTTCAATGGCCCATTCATGATGAGTGGTATTGGAATGTACATCAAATATTAGTCCCCAAATTTTAATCCAAATAGGCTTCGGTTTAGGAAATACCCATTTGGATCAAACTCTACAATCTCCCATTTGAATATTGGAACGTAGAAACCCTAGAAACTATTTGTAGAAATCTCAGTACATTCATCAAAGAGGATAAAGCGATTTAGAAGGAGTACCATTGCATGTATGACCGAATATTCATCATTTGGAAACCACATCCCTTGCTTCCCAAAGATGTCAAAATCAGGACGGTAGAAGGGTATTGGCGGCAAGAAATTTAGGTTGACGAGATCTTAGAAAAATGCAAAATCTATAAGGAATGCTGGCACTTGGAGTAAGATTGTCAAACGAAGTAGAAGGGTAAAAATACTAAAAAAAAGAGCTTGGAGGAAAGCCTAGCCAAAATGTTCAGACCAGTAAAATTGAGCCCATCACCTCAGTTTGAAGATCAGGGGATAAAAATGATTCCAAACCCATTGTTTCTAACGATCATAGGCGAATGGAGGAGACAAGGGTTTCAGGAAGCATGGCAGATTAGGGAGGTAATGATGCAGTAGGGTTTACTCATTCCCCAAAGAATGCAGTTGGTAACACAAAACCCAAAGAAACTGCTAGAGCTGAAGTGGACGAGGCTTAGGCATGAAATTTATATACACCCACAGAGGAGAGTGCTCTAATGATTATCCCAACGGCGTGTGAAATACTATATGCGAACTCTGTCGGGAAAGAAATTCTAGCTGAAGATAGCCCTAAAAGAGAAGAACCTTTTCACCAATATGACAATACCAAGGTCTCCTTCAAGGATATTCAGATGTCCCCAAAAAAATCAGAGATGGTGATGTCTTCGGAGACTAACACAGAATTAGGAAACATGGAAGATGAATTTGGGCTGCAGGAGGAGATGGGCATTGCATAACAGAGACCAATCAACTAAACCCATGCAAAGCTAGCAAAAGCTAATACTAGTGGGAAGCATTCCAGAGGTAGGAAATCCATTCATGAATTATTGAAAGATGTTGGTAACACGAAGGGGCAGAGGAATCTTAGATTCGGGAGAGACTTATTCTCTCCTGGCTCACAATGAAAATATTAACATGGAATGTTAGGGGCCGCAATACCTCTAAAAAATGGTGGATGATCAAGAGGAGTTTTGATAAAATCCACCCAGACATAGTATGTATCCAAGAGACAAAGCTAGAAGGGGAAGGTACGGCCAAAATCTTTGGAGTAAGAAAAAAATGGTCCATTTTTTTGTGGATGCAGTTGGCGCATCCAGGGGTTCAGGTTTACTCTGGAACCCAAGGACAGTCAAATTGGAGGTTGTATCAAAGTTGAGATCTTGGCAAGTGGTAAGAGTGAGATCTTTAGTTTTGAATTTTAGATTTGGGAGAGACTTATTCTCTCCTGGCTTGCAATGAAAATATTAACATGGAATGTTAGGAGCCGCAATACCTCTAAAACATGGTGGATGATCAAGAGGGGTTTTGATCAAATGCACCCAGACATAGTATGTATCCAATAGACAAAGCTAGAAGGGGAAGGTACGACCAAAATCTTTGGAGTAAGACAAAAATGGTCAATTTTTTTGTGGATGTAGTTTGCGCATCCAGGGGTTTAGGTTTACTTTAGAACCCAAGGACGGTCAAATTGGAGGTTGTATCAAAGTCGAGATCTTGGCAAGTGGTAAGAGTGAGTTCTTTAGTTTTGAATTTTTTTGGCTATCTCATCAATATCTATGGCCCTGTTAGTTCAGATGGCAAACGGCGAGTGTGGGGCGAAATTTCTTATTTCCTCCAAAGTGTGGACTAGTCAATGGTGATACTGATTGGCAATTTCATGCTACGCTAAGTCCCTTAGATAAAAGGGGGAACAAAGGTGTTCATTGTAGAACATTGGAAGACTTCCAGAGTTTTGTGACTGACAACGATTTGTTAGAAGTAGAGGCCAAAGGAGGTGTCTTCACTTAGATGAACTAAAGGCGTGTGTTTTTTGACATTGTAGAAAAGTTGGACCGCTTCTTCCTAGTGGGAAACTGGAATGAGATACCATTGGTCTATGAAAGTGAGGTACTGGGACTGTCAGGATCAAACCATTTTCTGGTGTCATTGACCATTCAAAAGGATGGGGTGTCGGTATGGTGCCTTTTTAAAATGGAAAAGATGTGGTTCTAAGATCAAGGATTTTCAGAAATGGTGTCCCGATGGTGGCAAGATGCACATTTGGAGGAATGATACCTTGCTTTGAAATTATTCAAAAAATTACAGCTCATTAAAATAAAATTAAAGGAATGGAACTGGGTTCATTTTGGAGACATTTTTCCATAAAAGAAAACTCTTGAGGATCAATTGAGTGCCTTAAATAGTAAAGTATTGGCAGATGGGATGGATGAGATTGATTTCTTGACAGAAAAAGACTTGTTGGGAAGATACAATGAAATTTTTCAAAGGGAAGAAATCCATTGGAGGCAGAAGTCAAGGGAAAACTGGCTCAGAGAAGGTGACCGAAACACAAAAAATTTCCATAGCTCAGCCAAAGAAAAAAAGAGTATCAATAGAATTCTATCTATCAAAGGGTTGGATGGAATAGTAATGTCACATGAAAAGGTGATCAACAAAGCTACAGTTGATTATTTATCTACCTTGTGGAGCCATGATAACCCCACCAACAATGAAGTACAGGAAGACCTCCTAGAAGTAATTGAGGTTAAGATCACTAGGGAGGACAATATCATTATCATGGACCGTGTGACTGTCAAGGAATTAAAGAATTTTGTTTTTAATCTTGGGAGTGAAAAGGCTCCATGCCCCAATGGCTTTCAAGCTTTCTTCTACCAAATATTCTAGGACACATTGAAGGAAGCATTTCTGCAGGTTTTGGAAGAATCGAGAAGAAATCACTTAATTTTAAAGGACTTTAACAACACACTAGTTGCTCTCATACCTAAAAAGGAGAAACCAGGATCTATTGGTGAATTTTGGTCAATCTCACTATGCAATACTATCTACAAAATTATTTCAAAAGTGGCTACAAATAGGCAGAAATTGGTCTTCGAAAAGGTAGTATCCCTGGAACAGAGCGGTTTCACACCAAACCAGAACATCGTAGATGGGATCATTATTGCTCATGAGGCAACTCACTCAGAAAAATATTGCAAACAGAGGAGGATGATGTTGAAATTGGATATGAGAAAGGCATACGACAGAGTGGATAGAGGTTTTCTCAGCAAAGTTTTATTAAAATTTGCATTTTCAAAAGAATGGGTCGCTTGGATCTCTAGTATGATCTCCTCCTACAAAGCCTCAGTGTTGGTAAATGGAAGTCCATGGGGTTTTTTTCCCACATCCCAAGGATTGAGGCAAGGGGACCCAATCTCACCTTTCCTATTCATCTTGTTGGCAGAAGTGCTTGGACATTCAATTTCTCACAAAAGGGAGGCGAGGAACTAGCGAGGCAACAAGATTTCTAGAGGTTTGGAGCCAACCACCTATTCTCAATTCATAGACGACACCTACCTTTTTGGCCAAGCCTGTATGCAGGAATCTTTGGTCATGAAGAACATGTTGACAACCTACATCTCTGCGTCGGGGCAATGTGTCAATTGGGACAAGTCAGAGATCTTATTTTTCAACACTAAAAAAGGTATGTAGAATTCTATAGTGCGATTTTTTGGCGTTCGCATTGGACAACTCCCAGGTAAGTTTCTTGGTATGCCTCTTTTCTCTGGAGCTTCCAAATCTACTCATTGAAAAATTTTGATAGATAGCTGTATAGAAAAACTAGAAGGCTAGAAAAGCAAATGGCTAACCATGGCAGGAAGAGTCTTGATGCTCAAAATGGTGATCTTTGTTATGCCAATTTTCTCTATGGCTTGCTTCAAAATCCTTCTCAAAGTTCTTAAAACCATTTAGAAAAATTTGAGAAAGTTCCTCTCAAATGGGGCTCATGACCATGACAAAATCCCTTTGACCGCCTGGGAGAATATTTGTGCTCCAAAAGGTAGTGGGGATGTCAGTTTGTGGGATTGGAAGTTGATTAATAAAGATATGGGGGCTAAGATGATATGGCAAATGTATATCTCCCCAGAGAAAATATGGGAAAAATTATTACAAGCCAAATATCTCAAATCTCAGGATAGAGAAAGGATACTCTCAATAGAAAATCCCCCAAAGGGCTCAACATTATGGAATTTTCTTCTAAGCTGCAGACACCTGATCACAAATCATTTAACATGGAAATTGGGGGATGGTCGAAAGGAAAATTTCTGGAGGGAGTGGTGGAATGGCCAAGCGGCACTGAACAATGCAAATACTCCACAAAGGAACATCGATGCTACAATGCACGCCTAGGACAGAAAGGTGGCAGATTTCTTTGATCAGCAAAATTTTGAGGAAGGCAATATTGTTAAATGAAAGTATGTGGATGCATTGGGTATGAATCAAGAAGATGCAGAGTAATTAAAGAAGATTCTAAGGAGTCATGATATACTTTATGCTAGAGAGATAGATGTTTTGCAATAGTGTGGATCCAAAAGTGGTAGATATTCAGTGAAGATTCGGTATACTATTCTAGAGGCAAAATATAAGAAATTTGAATGTGAGGAAAATGTTTGTTGGCACAAACACTCTCTACCCAAAGCGGGAATTTTCACTTGGGTGGATGGCAATAGAAAAATTCTAAGAGGGGACAAATTGATGAGACTCGGTTTTATAGGGCCTTTCAGGTGTGTTCTCTGTGGGTAGGCAAAAGACACACTAGATCACAATTTCTTAACTTGCGAATTTTCTCAGAATGCCTAGAAGTTTGTCCTAAATAAATTAGATTGGCAGGGTCCTTTTCCCAAAAAGCTTAGAGATTGGCTAGAATCTTGACAAATCCCAAGACAAAAAATTGACATTTGCGTCAATATGGAAAGTTTTTTCATCCACAACCTTGTGGATCATTTGGAATGAGCGAAATAGATGAATCTTTGAAGGCAAGGAGGAGGATTCCAAAAAATTTCTTTTGAGATTGGAAAATTCAATTTCGAAGTTAGTGTCAAACATTGCAGCTCAGGTGAACACTTTGAAGATTCCTTTTGACAACCAGGATCTTAAGATTCTGAAGAATTGGCCTCTCATTAAATTTAGGCCTGTTCAAGGGCCTTTTAGGGTTAACCCTTCTTCATGTGACCAAAACATAGTGAAATGGACTCCTCCCCCATCAATTTGGATCAAATTCAACTTCGACAGAGCATCCAAAGGGAATCCAAGCCCTTCAGGGGTGGGATATATGGCTAGGAATGAGTTTGGAGACATCTTGGCTCTGGGAGAAATGTGTCTAATGGATGGAACCAACAATGCAGCGGAATGCCAAGAAGCACTTGGGGTAGTCCATATGGCTAAGAACCTAGCCATTCAGAAACTAGTCTTGGAAGGGGACTCAATGTTAGTAATCAACACGATCAAGAAAGGGGAAATGGATGTGTGGTATCGGAACCAATACATCATATGCATAAGGTTTTACTCAGCAACATTTTAGAGGTACAGATTTCCCACATGTGTTAGGAGGCCAATGGGGTAGTAGACTTACTATCCAACATTGGAGTAAGGATACCAATCAAAGACAAATCAGAACTTTTGGAGGACTTCAGCAATTTTGGTTGGAACGAGATGGATCAACAAGAAACCACATGTTGTGGATAATTGCAATTTCTGCAATTATGAAAGTGGAGGCATGGATTGAGATTTGATTAAGATTTCCTTTCATACTTGCACTTACGCCTTTTGGTGGAAGCCTCTTCGTCTGTGGTGACATGCTTTGTAAAGGTAATTTTAAGATGGCATGTGGAAAGTAGATCAAAAAGCCTGGATGGTACGATGTCATGATTGGAGTGTAAGATTGGCAATCCAGTACATTCCTTTCTTATTGTGCAAGGTGGCTGGATCCTAAATTATCTATTTATGATGTATTAACATACGATGATTCCTCCCCGTGGCAGGTCCAATGGGGAGTGAACATCGAGGAGCCACAAAGCTCCATTAAAGCACGAAAGTCACGGGCCTCATTTGACACATTTGTAGATTGGAATCCAAAAGAGATAGGAGAAGCCACGGTGGTGAGCGTGAGTTATTTTTTCTCTTCACAGAGCAATGGGTGGTGCAAAAATTGTAGTGGAGGCAAATTTCTCTTTGGAATTCCTGAATCAACTCCCTACTTTCAGGGATGAGATCATAGCCCAGTGGCTCGGGAATGTTTTCTGGTTTGAAGACTCTATGTTTTTGGAGGTGCTTTCCATCATCTTTAGGGAGGAATTTTTGAACTTTGATGCGCGCCCCCGCACAAACCTTGACATCTCCTCCCTCTTTCTAGTGCTGGGTCTGATGGTAGAAAACATGAAGGATGAGATCCTGCAGATGACAAGGAAATGCCTGGAGCAAAAATGGTCAGTTGGGTTGGAGTGGATTGTGGCTCGAGCACAACTCAGGGTGCCTCTGCGCATGACACATGGCTCATGGTGATTGATAGGTGGTGGTCGAGGCAAAGTGCAACCCCTGGTCATCTAGAGCTTGACACAACCAATGGTTGTAAGACTCCCTCAAGTGCAGCATGGCTGGGTGATGGTACTGGACTATTTGAACAAAGTGGAGGAGCGCGGAGTGGAGAGAAGTGTTACAGGGAGAAAATGCTAGAAGACCACATCAATCAAATCCACTTCTCTAGTGGACAAGAAGGAAAGGCCAAGGCCTCGACATCAACTTAAAAAGAAGGCGACCAACTCTAGTGCTACTTTGGCTGGGGCGATGACAATCCCTAATTTCACCAAGGAGAAAGTCATGGGGTGGTTCCAGTAGGGCATGGGTAATTAGTCTTTTTTTGCTGATGAACCAGGTTATTGGTCTGGTTTCTTGAATGTAAGCACTCTATGCATTTTTGGTAAGTATTGAAGTCCTAGAGAGTAGTAGTGACAATGTTGGTATAGCTGTCTATAGGCTAGTAGGTCATTTTTTAGAATGTGGCTATTTTTTTGGGAGGAATGATGTAAAATCTTTGTAATCCAATTTTTGAATCAATACAAAACACAAAAATTTATCGATCAAAAAAAAACTTTAATAATCGGTAATAAGTCAATTTTTTAAGTGTATGATGATTCACCCCCCTCTTAGCATTTAAAAATTTTTAATATACCTCACGATGATTGGTTCCTTGGAACCATTTTTTTTCATTTTCATGCATGGATTTAGTTTGGATCTCTTTTGTCTATCGTCCTACTTAATAGATAGAATCGTTGGATTGGAGATATATATTTATCTATCATCAATAATTAATATGGTATGAGAAAGAAAATACCTCTATTTATAGGAACCCATTTTCACAAGGTGAAAGTTCAATACAAAAAAAGAATTTTAGAATACTTATTGGCTATAAATTTCAACAGTAGGAGACCCATAATTCAAATGTCAAATATGGCTGTAAATTTCAACGATCAATTTATCACTATCTAGGAGAGAAGCACATTAATAAAAATGATAAGAAACTTGATCCTCAATAAAATAAAAAAGAGAAGTAGAAGAGAAAAGTGATAAAACTACCCCAAAAATAAGTGGCCCAAATTTATGAGGCAAGAAAAATAAGGAGCAGTCATTCCAGCTCTTGTTCTCAAACTGCATAGCCTCATACTTGTTTGGAGTCTATAGGAGAGATTTCCTCCCTAAGGGAATACAAGAGGAAGAGTAGTATGTGTGAGTTAATACACCTTCATGAAATTAGGATTATTAGCTACAATTCTATGGAAAGAAATAACAATTTATCCTAAAGAATTGCAATTAAAATACATAACATCTCGTGGTTCTCTACCTAGGCTTTACAAATAGAGCTCTCAGCCTTAATCTCCACTAGTGACCATCCTAGAATGAGAAATTTTATATGTATGCCTAATCTTAGCTCAATATTCTCTCAAAATGATACAAATATGAATCCAAATGCTCATGATATGCTCTCAATTCTAACAATTTTCTCTCAATTGCACAAAATAATGCTCAAATACTCTCAATTTGCCTATAGTGATGATGCTATGCATTCAAATTTTCTAGGATATGCTTATGCTTAGAAATGGCTCATATTTATAGTAAAATCCCAAGGGTAGGGGTAGAGTGAATTGACCATGGGTTAATCCTTGGTTGAGTTTGATCAAATTACCGAAGATTATTAAGTTTGATCAAGAAGACAAAATCAAATAGTTTGATCCTAGTTTGATCAAGAAGACAAAATCCTAGTTTGATCAAAAAGACAAAATCAAATAGTTTGATCAAACTAGGATCAAACTCTTTTTCTCTTCTTGATTTTGTCTTCTTGATCAAATAGCTTAAATAGGTTAAAAAAACCCAAATTTACTATTCATTTTTACTTTTCGCTATTGAGATTTTGTTCTGGTTTTACTGAGATTGAGAGTAATGGTGGTCCCCATTCGAGAGCATCAGTTCGTGAGGGCACATCGTTATCAAAGACCACTCGACTATGGACCTCCGATGAGTGATTTGAACCTTCCTTGTGCATTTATTTCTCATTTTTTATAGCATTTAATATCATTTTTCATGCTTTTTAGAATAAATTTTGCAAAATGTCGCGTAGGAACATTTGAATGACGCTTAGACTAGGGAAATTTCATGTCTGTGTAGTCAAATGATGTGTATGAGGTTTTTAAAACCATGTAGGAATTAGGTCAAAATCCAAACCCAATGTGTAAAATAACCCATAGGAAACCCTTAAGATTTAAATGACATGTATCATTGGTTGAATGATGCATAGGGTTGGCAAATGTCGTGTATGCTGTAAAGCAATGACTCTGATACTTTAAATGACGTGTAGCTTGTTTTCAATGACACATAGTGTGAAATGATGCTTCTGCATAATGAAATGATGTGTAGCCTGTTATATGATGAAAACCTGATTGAAAATAAGATAAGTTGTCTTCGATTGATTATTTGGATGACCAGATAGGTTGCCAAGATAAAAAGATGTGATTCCATGTTGGTGACTTAGTGTTTAGGATATTAGGATAAAATCATATTCGTGAATGTTTGATGTGTCAATCAGATTGATTAAAAGATAATACAAATTGGTCCCTTATCAAGATCTAGAGGTCAGGAACAATAGGTTGATGTACTCAAAAAGAGAAAAGATAGTTTTAATGTGTTTGATTGACTTAGAATGATCCACAAATAGAAAAATACTAATATAATTTACTTCATTTGCAAAATGTAGGAACATTACCGTAAGTTGTATGTACAGAATGTAGCGGCGTGGGTGTTCGATCTGGTGGATGAGTTGACCCCTCCAAAGAGACATACGATCGAGACATGTGGGATCGAATTCCTTTTAGATCTTCCTCAATTTTAGCTAAACCAAGGTTTGTTGATAGCTATGGTAGAGCATTGGCACTCTGACCATAACACTTTCCATCTACCCCTCGGCGAGATGACTATCACACCAGAGGATGTATATAGATTATTGAGGATCCCAACTCGTGGAGCTTGGGTTTACTATGATCAGTTCTATGATGGGAACGCATGTAGATGGGTATTTAGAGACCCTACCATTGGTGATGATAGCATTACATGGGCATAGTTCACTTCATTTCCTACTTTGCTAGCTTTGCTAGGAGCTGTGATCGGAGGACTTCTCTTACTGGATAAGAGAGGTCATGGCTTTTCAGTCGAATGGGGCCAAATTCTAGAGGACTTGATTGCTCAGCCTCATAGATTAGACTGGGGATCATGCGTGCTAGTGTAGTTGTACCATGATTTGCATGAAGTCATATACAGGCACAATGTGGCTATATCTGTAGGTGCAGTGTTATTACAGCTATGGACCTGGGAGCATATCCCAATTACTAGACCCATATCAGCACAAGTGCGAGCTCATGGATATCCATATGCATTTTTATATGATGGCATGATTGTCCAACATCATCTAGGCAAGGTTGAGTTTTGGCGTCGGACTATCGACGATATCGATAAGGTCGTATGAAGACCTTACTTGGGTTGCGATGGATAGAGAGAGGATGATGATGACCTTCTATATATGTTTTCTCCTCAGTAGATGATTGGTCGATCACCACTTTGTATAGAGAGATTTTCCTTTGGGAGAGTTCTCTGTCAGTATGGTCAAGTTTAGGATATGTCGTAGGGTATGGCATTATATGCGAGGGTACAGGCAGAGCAATCCATGTGGGGAGCTCAGGTTGATTATCAGTTTGCATGTGCATAGATTGATTAGCTAGAATATGTCAGATGGGATATGATGAGCCATGTAGCTGATGCAGGGATGTCCACTGAGTATTGAGAGTGGTTCGCATGACATCGCTTTACTAGATTCACAGATATGGCCGAGACAATACCTGATGTTGATGAGTTATCTATTGATGATGGAGATGGAGATGATGGCGGTGGCGGTGGTGGTGATGGTGGCAGACCTCGAAGGTAGAAAGTACAGAGAGTACCTCAGGTACAGAGAGCTATAGGACCTTAGATGTGAGGTGGACATGTTAGAACTTGAGGTGGTGGGTTTAGTCATCCTAGATAAAGGCAAGTGCAGGTTCTAATCCAGAGACAGGTTCGGGCTATTCTAGCTACAGCTTGGGCAAGACAAAGACACAAACGGGTACATGCAGCTAGGAAGGTTCCTTTAGAGGGTCATGATCAGCAGAGACCAGCATCTTCATAGATACAGGGATAGGTACCTCGTCAACTAGATCCATAGAGTAGTTCAGCATAGGTTATACCACAAGTTCCTTTAGCACCACAGTCCCCTTAGGCACCTTTGGCATCATAGGCACCTCCAATTCCTCCTATTGTGGACAGCTTAGTTCAGGATGTGAGAGGATTACATGCAGGGATGACTGCAGTTACTGGACGGTTAGATCAGGTTACCATGATGTTACAAAAGTTCTTGGCTACCTTAGCTCAATTACCTACGAGTGCTAGCACAAGTCAGGCACCACCTTCTACTTAGGATAGAGCAGGTGATAGGGGCCCTGATGGATCAAGGGATGGAGCAGGTGTTGGTGGAGATGGATCAGGTGCTCTAATTGGGTCTTAGATATGAGTTTGATATCTAGATATTGCATTGATATATCATATGTATTATTTATCAGGACTTGATGTATGGACCATTTGTTGATGTATCTTTGATATACTGATTTTTTATAGATATTTGATTATGGACATTTATCTATGATTCTCTTTTGATTGATTTCCCTTTGATGTTGATGTGAGATTTCTTTATATGCATAGCTATATGATGTCTATGATGCACTTACTTTTATTTATGCTATGGATGTAGTGTCTTAGATTAGGACATAGATAGATGGATGCAAATGATGATTATGCAACTATTTCTATATGATTTTGATTTTAATTTGATGTATGGTTTATGCAATGCAATGATATGGATGCAATACTTAGTGCAATGGTAAAATGAATGCAACTATCTTTTTTTGATTTTGATGTATGCAACTTAATTATGAAATGCATTGCTAAAGATGAAGGATAAATGACTAATGAGTAATGTACTTTCTCTTGTTTTTCTCAAGATATGTATAATGAGTAATTATTAATTCTATGAATGTAAAAGATAATCTCGCATAATTGATTTGAAACCATTGAATTTTGATGTAACTCCCAAAAATGATGAACCCCCTTGTACTTGGAAAATTACTCTAAATAATGCAATTAATCTAACATGAAAATGCAATGCAATGCAACTAAAGGTCACTAGCTTTTTGTGAAAGAACTGCAAAAGAGATATATTTTCATCATTGAGCGTTGTGGAACTCGAAGTCGATACAATCCTTACTGGTGCCACTGCGACCATAAGAATATCAATATGACTTTCATCTCATTTGGTAACCTCTTTAGGAACCTAGTACAACCCTCACTAGTTGAATGACCAACTATGGGAGTATGAATACTGGTTTTAACGGATTCAATGTTGCAAGTGGATTTTGGTATTAAGATATTGAAGATCTAAATAACCAAGGTATCCTTTTGTGTAAACAAGCAAAGGTTAACCCTTCTTCCTATATGAATATCCTTGATGGTTCTTTTATGACCATGTCCTAATACAAATTTACACAAGTTAAAGAATCTCCCTCAAAATAGTCACACAAAAGCCAAGAAAACATCATGTCTCCATCATCGCCAATCTAGTCAAAACATCATCGATCAGCTAAAAAGACATGACTCAAAAAAGTCAATGAAAACTCATCAAAAATTTCAAGTGTGTAGGAATGTATCAATATTTTCAAAAAGAATTCCAAACATTCTGATCAGTTAGGGTGTTGTCAATTTTTAATCCTGATAAAATAAGTCAATGAAGTTCAAGGATCATGTTGTCGGATCAAACTATTTAGGGTTGAACAATGATATCCATCAAAGGTTCCAAAATTATCTCTACTCTATATCTGAAAATCTGCTTCTTTTGTGTGACCAAAATTGTAGCACTTTTGAATCCGCTTGGTACCAAAATTCATGATGATTGCCCCCAAGTGATAAATGTGATCAATGTGAAACTTAGGGTAAAATGAGACCTAGAATGCAACAATGCAACTGAAGGACTTTATTATGACTTATGCACAAATGACGGATACAATGAAGATATGAACAAGTGAGATGGTGAAAAGCAATATGTACAAATGCGACTAGGCAAGACCTAAGGGACAAAAGGCGCATGTCTCCAGGTTTTCACCTCTTGGGATTATTGCTCTTTTTCTTTTTTTTTGCTTCTTTTTTTTTTTTTGCTACCAAGGCACCTATTGCTAGGTTTTCACCAAGGCACTTTTCTCTTTTTCAATTTTTTATTTTATTTTATTTTTTTTATCATTAAGGCACCTATTTTCTAGGTTTTCACCAAGACAACATTTTTTTATTTTCCAATGTTCTTTATTTCTTCATGCTCAATTTTCTCCTTTTTCTGATTTTCTACTTTTCCAATGTTTTTGGCTTTTGTACTTTCTAATTTTTTTTGTATTTTGATCTTTTCTCCTTTTTTTTTGGATTTTTACTTTTTCTCATTTACAAAGTTGATGCTGACTCATCTAATACTCTCAACTGATACTCTTTCTTTTGATACTCTTTCATCTAATTGGGTATGGAACCTCTTAAGATGAATGCTATTGATAGGTTCTTGCAATTCATCACCATCACAATTGGCCAATTTGTAAGTCCCCATTCCAAAAGAAGAAACAATGACAAAAAGACGAAGCTAATTTGCTTTCCACTTTCCTTTCTTTTCTCTATCAACCTAATTTTTTGGATTCTCTCTCAATACTAAATCTCCCACTTGAAAATTTCTTGGTTTAATATGCTTGTTATAATTCCATGAGATTCGATTCTAATACACTTTCAAATGATCATAAGCTTGAGTTTGGTGTTCCTCCAACAATTCCAATTGTTGAAGTCGGGTGACCCTATAATCCTCATCCGTAACCAATCCATGTAGTGACACGCTTAGGGATGGTATTTCAACTTCTAAAGGTAGAATAGCTTCGGCCCCATAAACCAATGAAAAAGGTGTAGCTCCTGTCGGGGTGTGAATACTAGTTCTATAGGCCCATAATGCTGGATTGATTTGAAGGTGCCAATCTCTACCTGACTTACCAACCGATCTTTTAAGGATTTTGAGGATATTCTTGTTGGTAGCTTATGCTTGTCCATTACCTTGGGGATAGTAAATGGATGAAGAATGATGAGTAATATGGAATGTGTCACAAAGTTCATCTACATCATTGTTCTTAAATTGTTTTCCATTATCCGTGATGATGGCGTGAGGAATGCCATATTTGCAAATGATATGATTAAGGATGAACATGGAAATTTGTTTCCCCATTGCAGTTGTTAAAGGGACGGCTTCAACCCATTTAGTGAAATACTCTGTTGCGGTGAGAATGTACTTATGACCATTGGAAGAAGGTAGATAGATCATGCCAATCAAATCAAAACCCCAATGGTAGAATGGCCATGGTGTGACAAATGGGTGTAATTCTTGTGTTGGTGCATGGATCATGTCTCCATGGTATTGACATTTTGCACAAACCTTTACAAACTGACAAGAATCTCTTTCTAAGGTCTTCCAAAAGTACCCCATGTGTAGGATTTTCTAAGCTAGGTTTAAACCACTCGAATATGACCCACAAATCCCCTCGTGGACATCTTTTAAATCTAATTTTGATTCATCTTCCTCTAGACATCTAAGGAGCATTTCGTCAAGACCCTTACGATACAATGTGTCAGAAAGGATGGTATAACGAGCCACTTGTCTTATGAAATTTTTCTTTTGAGCACGGGTTTGGTCTATAGGTAAGGTTTGGTCTTTTAGGTAGGCATAAATGGTTCCATACCATGGTGAGTCATGTCCGTTTAAAAGGGCAATAATTTGGGTATCAGGTACGTCACATGCTGGTTTAACCAATTCTTCCACCAAGAATTCATACCTTGCATTTTGAGTGGGCATTTGAAGCAAAGATGCCAAGGTAGCCATTGCATCTGCTGCTCTATACTTGTCACATGGGATTTGTTCAAAAGTAATCAAAGCAAAGTAATTTTTCCAATCATCCTCCAATTTCTTGTAAGGCATCAATTTTTCATCCTTTGTATTATATTCATTATTGACTTGATTGGTGACTCATTGAGAGTCCCCATAGACTTGTAATTCTATGACATTCCATTCCAAATCCATCTTGATACCTATGACCAAAGTTTCATACTCTGCAATGTTGTTTGTACAAGGAAACAATAACTTGTAAGATTTTGGGATTGTGTAACCTTGAGGAGTGATCAAAACAATGTCTGCCCCACTACCATTTTGGGTGTAAGATCCATCAAAGTATAAATTCCATGTCTTAGCTTCCACATTAACAATCTCAGAATCAGGAAACTCTACTTGAATTGGATGTGTAGACTCTAAAGTATATTCAGCCAATTGATATGCAATAACTTGACCTTTGATTTCTTTCCTATCCACATACTCAATGTCGAACTCACTAAGCACTATTACCCATTTTACAATCCTTCTAGTTAGAGTTGTTTTCCTAAGTAGATATTTTAATGGATTAATTTTGGCTATTAGCTTCACCTTATGCATCAACATATAATGTCTTAACTTTTGAGAAGCAAATACCACTTCTAGGCAAGCCCTTTGCATGAAGCTCTAGTTTAATTCATATTTGATCAATGTTCTACTCAAGTAGTAGATAGCTCTTTCTTTTCATCATTATCATCTTGTGCCAATAAGACTCCTAAATATTTTTCCATTGTTGATATATAGAGTAATAAAGGTTTTCCTTGAATAGGTGGCATCAAGATGGGTGGATTCATCAAGTATGTTTTCAACAAGGTAAAATCTTTATCACACTCCTCATCCCATGTAAAGATGGTGTCTTTATGTAGCAACCTTGTGAATGAATGGCATGTTTCCGCCAATTGAGAAATGAACCTCCTTATAGATTGAAGTCTTCCTTGAAGTGACCTCATTTGACTAATATTCTTGGGAATGTCCATGTCCATTATTGCTTGTACTTTTTCAGGATCTACTTCAATGCCTTTTGCAGAAACAATGTACCCTAAGAGTTTTTCGGATTGTACCCCAAAAGCACACTTCTTTGGGTTGAGTCTCACTTTGAATTGTTCTAGCCTTGTGAAAATATTTTCAAGTATGGGTAAGTGATCTTTTCTTTCATGTGACTTAGCTAGAATATCATCCACATAATCTTCTAGAAAGGTATGCATCATATCATGGAAAATAGTGGTCATTTCTCTTTGATAAGTTGCTCCAGCATTTTTGAGACCAAAGGGCATCACATTCCAACAAAAAGTACCCCATGGGCATGTAAAGTTTGTCTTCTCTTGATCTTCAGGTGCAATTCAGATTTGATTATATCCACTAAATCCATCCATAAGTGAAAACATAGAGTGACCGGCAGTTAGATCCACAATAGCATCAATGCTAGGTAATGGAAAGTCATCTTTTGGGAAAGCAAGGTTTAAATCTCTGAAATCCGTGCAAACTCTTATGGATTTATTATGTTTAGTAACTGGTACAATGTTGGAGATCCATTCTACATATGCAATTACTCTTATGAATCCCACCTTGAGTAACTTTTCCAATTTTTCTTTTACTAAAAGGGCTGCATGTGGATGCATTTTTCTCAATTTCTGCTTGACGGGCTTATTTCCGGGTTTCACATTAAAATGTTGCATTATGAAACTTGGATCCAATCTGGTCATGTTGGCATATGACCATGAAAATTTTACTTGCTTTGCTTGAAAGAATTTGATGAACTCTTTCCTCTCCAAGGGACTCAAAGATGTTGCCAAGTGAATAAATTTGGGATCCACTTCGGTACCAATGTTAACTTTTTCTATGGTTTCAATGAGTATAGGTGATCTTTCATCTTCATGTGTTGGTAAGGTGTCCAACCTCTCTTCGTTAGGTGCCACAATTGGGTTTTCACCTTCAGAAACATCCTTTATTTTTACTTTTTTGGGGTCTAGCACTGCCACATGGTAGTTTTCACCACTAGACCTTCTCATTTTTTTGTATTTTTTCTTTTCATTTTGTGGATTGAGAGGTTGAACACATGCCCCTATCATCATGTTCGGAGTGAATCATTGATGGAAGAATTTGGTTCAACCGCATTTAGGTATAAGGCCATTGCATTGTCATTTGGGAAGTATAGTATGTCATTTGGCTCGGAAAGATCCAAATCAATAAGTTTGGGGTGCATTAAGGACAAGGAGTCATTGGATGGATTATCATTTGAAGGGTTTAGGGACATGAATTCATTGTAGGTTTCATACATTGTATCATCAAGGTCTATGACATGTGCCTCGTCAAGATGGTCCATGGAAGTAGGATCAAAATCCTCTTCACTAGAGTCCTCTAAGATTTCCATGGGAAAGAAAGCATGTGGATTAAACATTAGGTTAAAATCTCCCACCCATGAAGGTACCCAAGGTTCACCTACC
Organism: Thuja plicata; assembly: GCA_018584345.1. NCBI lineage: Eukaryota > Viridiplantae > Streptophyta > Pinopsida > Cupressales > Cupressaceae > Thuja > Thuja plicata. The sequence goes on along the minus strand of MU226070.1, from coordinate 344,091 downwards.
CATTTATTGTAAGGAGGTACTTGTTCTACATTGGTTTGTTGAGGTTCACTTGATGTTTGAGTAGAAGTCAAACGTTGAGTCACATGTTCTTGATTCTCAACTTTTGGAGGAGTTGCATAAGTATGAAAAACATCAACCTCTATTTCATGACAAGATTCTTCGAAAAAGGAATCCCACTCATAATCCCTAGAATCATCTTCACTTTCGGGGCCTACCATGTGTATATGGTCACAAAAATCATGCATGGGACTTGAACTTTCTCCTTTATGTTGAAAACCTATGTCGGCTTTCTCTTCTTTTGCTCTCCAAACTAGTTCAATAGGTTCTAACAACCCTCTATGTCAAACTCCTAAGGGTCCTCTTCCCTTATATCCCATTTTATTCATGATATCAAATCCTTTTCCATATTGATCATTTTGGATGTTGATATGTTGCACCCTTTCAATGGGATTATCTGAATTATCCTCCTCTTTATAGAGCCATTGCAATACTTCATTATCCTCTTTTTCCATTTTGTGTTTATCACATTCTCTCACAAAATGAGAATTATATTTGTGAGGTTGATGATTTTTGGATGGCTTCCCATGTGTCCTTGGAGATGTAGGTAAATCAAATAGGGAAATGGAATATTCCCCTACCCCTTTTGAGTGAATTTTGCATTGTTTCTCTAATTGGTTCATCATGTCACTCATCTTTTGATAATGATCTTTCTTAGCTTGTTCTCTTTCTTCCTTAGTAGGTTTCGAAGTTTCCATTCTCAATGTTGAAGTCTTGACTGAATTATCATTTGAATTTTGACCCTCATAACTCATCTTTTCTTTTCCCTTAGTTGATGTAGTTGAGTTAGTTTGATTAGGGTTAGAAGTTTATGT
>MU226070.1:312799-337407 GCA_018584345.1 Thuja plicata | reverse complement strand
ATAGCTTACTTGCATTTCATTTCTAGAATAGTTGTATTTCAATTCCATTAGCTTAAATCATGTTCAATTCATAGAATAGCATCATTTTTCATCATATCTAGTTGCAGATTTCTCACATTTGATGGCTTTTCTTCACACACTACACTCTAAAAATCCTCCGTATTAGAGAAGATCAGGTTGTTGGCTCTCGTTCTGAGGGTATACTACAGCAATCACTCCTAATTAGGAGGCAACAGGTCGTCTCAGTCATTTTGTAGAACAAACAATTCATGTTTGTCTCTGCAAATCAAATGGATTGAATAAGGACTATGTTGGGTTTCTTGTTGGATTGAGAGGTCACATTCGACATCAAACAGAAACTACATGCGTCATTTGAATGCTCATACACATCATTTCACCTATTTTCTGTAAAATCAACAAAAAAGTGAAACAAAACACACAAAAATATGATAAAACGATGATAAATGAGGCCTAAAGCCCCATGGTGGGCACCATTTCTGTGTGAGTTAATACACCTTCATGAAATTAGGAGTATTAGCTACAATTCTATGGAAAGAAATAACAATTTAGCCTAAAGAATTGCAATTAAAATTCATGGCATCTCATGGTTCTCTAACTAGGCTTTGCAAGTAGAGCTCTCAGCTTTAATCTCCACTAGTGACCATCCTAAAATGAGAAATTTGATATGTATGCCTAATCTTAGCTCAATATTCTCTCAAAATGATACAAATATGAATCCAAAGGCTCATGATATGCTCTCAATTCTAATAATTTGCTCTCAATTGCACAAAATAATGCTCAAATGCTCTCAATTTGCCTATAGTGATGATGTTATGCATTCAAATTTTCTAGGATATGCTTATGCTTAGAAATGGCTCATATTTATAGTAAAATTCCAAGGGTAGGGGGTAGAGTGAATTGACCATGGGTTAATCATTGGTTGAGTTTGATCCCTCAAATGGTTTCAAATGGGGGGGTCATTCAAATGGTTGTCCTCAAAGGGTGGGACAAGAAGACAAAATCTTCAATTCTCATTGGTTGATCAAATTATGTTGAAAGAAAATAGGATTTATTTAATTCAATCAATTAATTAAATTAGCCATGTAAGGGTGAATAGGTTCAATTTGATTTTTGATTTAAAACTATACAGTTTAATTGATTAAAATCAATTATATAATTTGATTGATCTCTTTTAGGCTTATATTTGATTATTTGATTTCATTGTTAATTAATCCTTTGATTTTATTTGATTTAATCCAATTTGATTGATAAATGTCCATTTAATTGATTTTGATCCATTTTGAAGCATTTTAAGCATTTTGAACATTTTGAAGCATTTTGATGAGATTTGTTTATATTTGATGATATTAAGACACCTAGTCAATTTTGGGTGTCTACAAGTAGAATGTTTATCCTTCACAATGTGGATGATAACCATGAGGAAGTGTTCGTAGTTTTCACATGGTCACTAGTGATCATCACAATGCAAGTAAGTTCTATTTCTTCCCTTCCTCCTCATTATTTAATTTCTTTAGTTGTTTACTTGGCCCCTACAATGTCCCAATCTATAGTTTCTTACATGTCTACCATCTCACCAACTATCCTCTCCACCTCTCAATCTGGGGCCGCCACTTTAAGCTCCACACTATATGCAATTTTTATTCTACAAATGTATACCCCTACTCCAGCACCAAATCCTATATTCACTCCATCATCAAAATCACATCCATAATGAATATTTAGATCTCTCCACTATCACCTCCCATTAGGCTATCTAAATAATTTCACCTTTCTCTCCTTTCACACTAACCTATCTTCTAACCTTCCTTGCTTGAATACTAATGGGAGTCTAAAATGTTCCCATTCCATATGCCATTATTTCTAGTATGCCCTTCATGGGTAAATGCATCCAATCCCACTTTGAATACCAAAAAATAAATGTAACAAATAAATATTATGAATAGAGGATTCAAAAGAGGAGAGGGAAAGGTTATATAGGGCCACCCACCTCAAGGATTGAATCAATGTAGAATGAAGCCAATCAAAATATAATGGTGGTTATTGTCAGTCCCAATGTAAATAAATTAGAGAGGTAAATGCAGCTGAATGATTACACATTTCACATTGTAGCTTGAAACCTTAGTTAAGCCCATCCATAAGACAAAGTGGAACTCATGGAGGAAACACAAAATATTGTAACTATAAATTTCCTCAAGGCCAAATGGCAGGTCATTAAGTGGGAGTAGGAGCTCAAGAACTTGAAATAAAATATTGATAAGAAAAATGCAAAGCTAAAAGGGAGGGAGGTTGACATTTCCTGCATGAATAGAGAACTTAAAAAATCAAGCTCCAAAAGCCTCCCTCTAGGAGGAACTGGTGAAAAAGGCTAATGTACCAAAAGAGCTTCAAGATGCCCAAGGAAAATATGATTCCACAAATATGTTAATGGCTCTATAGGAATGTAAAGCCTCAGTGATAATATATATCTGCTATTGTAATTTATTTCATATCAATATAAAATATAAAATGATATAGACCCAAAAAAATGATGCCACAAAAAAGGAGAAGGAATCCATTGAAGCCCAATTATAGGCTAAGGAACAAGAGATAGCACTGATGCAAAAATCTCTCTTTGATGCAATGGAAACTAAAAATAAATCAATGAAATTAGCTAAATACCGATTGCATTAAAATATGTAGAGCTAGCCAATACTTAATAGGCTCTGTCTAATTCATAGGCATGAAATTCCAAGCTCGAGAAGAGCTAAAAGATAAAGAGAGATATTTCTAGAAAGAGATCAAAGAGGCTCAAGTTTTGATAGAGGAAGATAATAATAAGAGAAATAGTATTGAAACCTCATTATAGGAAAGAGAGAAAGAATTGGTGCAATTGTGCCTATATTTTACAAATTATTTAAATAAATTTAACCAACTATGGTAGGAGAGTAAAGATAAGGATGCATAAATTATGTAGTTGCAGAATGCACTAGTCAATGTCATGTAATAAGTCAATATTCTCCAAACGCTACAAAAACTCTATAGTTCTTATTGGGAGAAGATAAAGGATGTTACTACTTCCATGTAGATAGCACCTAAATTCATTATTGATGCACAAAAATTAAGTGTGGAGCTTTGTTTTTTTGTAGAACTAATTTTGGTATCCACTGCACCAAAGGTGACAAAGTAAAGATTTTGATTGAAAATCTATATACTGTAATAGATTATTCTTTAGTAGTGGCAGGCATTGGAGATAGAAGGTAGTCTGCATTGAAGGAAAATAAATTCATTAAATATAATAAGCTAACCTAGAAGGGTAAAGACTGTCACTGCACCCTCAAACTCATTATGAAATAGATAAGGGGGCACATTGAGTGGTTTGTCTACTAGAAATCCCATCTTGGTTCCTCTTTGATGGATAGGTTTTTTTGGATAATTGTATAAATCATATCTTGGAGAGAAATTAGTAGGTCTCATTTATTTTTTCAATCCTGAAGCTCTTCCTCAAGTGTTGTAGAAGTGGACACAATTTTCTACCCATCAGCTCACTTAAAAATTCCACATAGAGGCCGCATTGGCCACACTAAGTGATTTCTCATTCAAGGAAATGATTGAGCTTGATCAGGTGCTTGTTGTGTTGTAGAAAAATATTTAACCTTTGAAGGTAGATTATGCTCCCCTCCAGTCAGCACTTGCAAAGATATACGTTTTGTAGTTCAACTTTGTGTGTCTTAGTTTTTGGTAGATGCCAAAATTATTTGGTTTGTACCTCCACAACTAAAGGCCCCCAATGATTTCCTAGATTTGTATATGTGATCTATCATAGCTTTTGGCTAGAAGCCTAAGTTAATATTTTGGAAAGGGCCTAGCCTTAATTTTAAATCATTTTGGCTTCATTCTTTATTTTGGGCCTTCATTCTTTATTCCCATGGGTTTATTAATTCTTTAAATCCAAATTGGTGAAACTATAAATTGTACCACATGGAAAAATGATGGAAGTTCTTTGAATTTGTGGTCCTTTTCTCCCTCTATGTTGCACAAGTGCACCAAGTGGAAAGCTCTCAGACCAGTACTTTAGCATCAATCAGCCTAGTATTTAATTTTTGAGCTTGTCTTTGCATCTTCCATGTCTTGATCTGGTGCAATTTCTCAAGGCACTAAGAGCCAAAGATTCAAAATGTAGTGCCAATGTGCCACGTGGCTAGCCTAAAATTTAGTAAAGCAAAGCAATGGAGGTTTACTTTATTTGAGACTAGAAGCAAAAAAATGTGCCACATGTAAGAAAGGTGCAAGCTAATACTTCCTTAAAGCCTAAAGATTTATAAAAGTGTGATATTGAATCATTTTTCAAATGGGCAGGCCTTGAAGTAAATGTAGTAGTATCGCATGTCAACATCATGTGGTCTTTCAAAGGTCATGGTCTCTAGCTAATTCACAAGATAGTTTCAATGCTTCGAATGAAGCCAAACGGGTAGAAATACTACCGCGTAGAAAGGAACCAATTATCATTACCCAATATTTCATTTACAATGACCGTCATAATGAGGGATTGGCATTCAATAATCTTTATAGTTTTTTAAAATGACCTTCATGATGAGGGATGTGCATTGAAGAATCTTTATAGTTGTGGTCTTCCTCCAGAAAAGGAGGAAAATATTGCATAAAAGAGCTCTACTCTATCTTAGTGTTTATCACCATTATTGTAAATAGAACACTTAGAAATAAATTCATTAACTTTTCACTATTGTAATAGTCTTATAAGCCTTAGCATGTTGTGTTCTTAAATATAATAGAGAATTGAATGCATTGGATTGTGCAATTCATGCCTTTGTGATGCATTGTTTCAATTAATTATGCTTAATTAAATATTATATATTTATTTAGTGACTATTTAGTGATTAACATGTTTTAATCTTTTACAATTTTGAGGATATCCTATATGCAGTGTTTTAACCATGTTCTTAAAATCTTTCAAGTTATTGTCTAATAGTTAACATGCAATTTGTGGTGAACAAATCTCTATAGAATTGGCACATTTCCTTTCTTAGTTTATATTTCATGTTTTATTTTCTCTTCCCTTTTCCTCAACCGTGATAAGAAGAGACACCTCCTAAAATTTGGATTTCATTATGTATAGTACAATTTAGTCCAGTACTTTATGCAAAACCTTCCATAAGAGGAAAACTATATGGACTAGGAGATTTGTTACCTTTAAAAGAGAAAATGCTTTTTCAATTGCTCCTTAGAAGGGATAAAAACCATCATTATATTGATATCCTCAAATATAAGGTTAGGAATAAAATTCCAAAAATGATCTTCACAATCCAGATTAATCACCACATCATCAGTTTGAAATTTTGAAAAGAAATCAACAATAGCCATAAGAATTGCACCATCCTCATCAGTCAAAATTTTATTAGAATGGGTAACTTTAATACAATTGGATACACAACACTTAAGAGTAGAAAGACTGAAGAACTTTGTGTTCATATCTTTTATTTTCAACTACACAAATCAAGAACATTGTTTCCAAAAACTCTTCTTATCTAGCAGTGATGTTATGAAGGTGAGAGAAGAGATCATTCTCCTTAGCCTAAACCAATTCATACATTGGTCTAGATAATATATTGTGCATCATCCTCATTTCTTCTTGATAGATTTATTTTCTCTAAAATTATTCTATTTTTTAACATTGGATGTGACAAAGACCAATTTCTTAGCCACTTTGGATATTGTCATCCCTTCAGTTTGAATGTGTCATCAATATATGATTATGTCTCTAATATTACGATGTCTAAGACACATCATCACAAAATGAAAGGGGACATCTTCCTACCAAGAAAATCAGCAAAGAAGAAAATCAAAAAAATTGGCAGAACTAGTCTGGTAAGAGTGGAAAAGGAACAAAAATAAGATGCAAACCAATCAGCCAAGATAAGCACACGATTATCACTTGTAGGTGCCTTAGATTTTGAGTGTGAGAATCTAGTTGAGTCAATAGGAAATACTTTGAGGGAGTGCATATGTTTATGATAAATTTATGAAGCTACAATTAATTATCAAAAATGATTCTTCTTGTCTCAAATCTTACAGGCATTTTCTGGAGTTGGATTTTGATGGTGACGTGTACACAAGTTGTCTTCCGAATTGTGTACATGGTTTGATATATCAAGTCTTGTGTAGGTGATATTTAAGTGCATGTACATTGATGATGTTGATTATAGTGTCATGCTTATGTAGGTAAATGTTTGCATTGGCACAACATAATCAGGTTTGGTTGTAATTTTCTTTAATCTTATAAGGTTGTTTCATATCTCCTAGATGTTTTATTGTTCATTGAGTATGGTACCTTGATGTGGACATTTTTGGAAAATCATATTTGAAGTTGATTCGGTCTATAAAATTACTCTCTTTGATGTCTTAGCTTTCAATTTACTGATGTTATCATGAGTATGCATTTTTTTTATGTTTGGATCTACAAGTAATGCAATTGTACGAGTAGGCCACCCATTTTATTTCAATGGGATAAATTATATGTTGACTATATATATCCACTAGGTTTGATTCATTGTTGATGCAAACATTTTTAGTTGGTCTTGTTTATGGTCAGATGTGCATTTGCACGTTTCCTTTGTTATAAGGGGATCGATGATTAGAGTACCTAGATAGTCTATTGTTGGGACTTTTAGCATATGGTTTATCATGTGATGTAATGATAACTTGGTTATTCATTGTTTATGTATTTCATTGGGATCTTTTGATGATTACATATTGATGGTTTAGGATTGATTCTTGATTATTTGTTGGCATGTGTATCTTATTATCTAGGAGAACTTGGTCACTTGATGCTATTGAATTTCTAGTTATGTGTATAGACTTGGATGATCTATATGTAGGAGATGTTTATCACGATGAAATGTGTGAAATGATATCACACTTAAATGGGAGTTTTTGATAGTGATGTGGATTCAACGTTGGATGGTGGATCATCTTATTTATTGTTACAAATATTTTTAGGAGCTCTTAGATCATGTTGCTACAAAAGTGTTTATCACATCTATAGGTTCACTGATAGGAGATGGTCATCTTCATGATGATTGGAGATATTGACATCTTGGATTCGTGGAGAACTTACAAAGAAATTTTTCCTTTTGACATGTTATCATTGTTTGATAGCAGATGTCTAGTTTTAGAGTATGGTTGTCATTATGTCATGGTGCACTATTGATTCTATACTAGAGTTTTAGCATGAAATGTTTCTCTTTAGACTATGTTATGTTCATTTGGAGCATGTGATCTCCTACGAGGAGATCGTTATATCATGATGTCATGATTAGGTTTTTAATTTTATGATTGGAGCTTTGACATTTATCTCATTTGATTCTCTATGTACTGATTACATCATCATTTCCTTGATTACTTCATGGTGGTGTTATGTTGCATTTGAAGTTTGGATGTTTTTATTTTTAATAGGAGCTCATGGATACTTGGATAAATAAGTGAGGTTGGACTTCTCTTTTGGATTAGGTACATGTATTAAGATGATTACTCTTGATGATATTTTAGCAGGAAGACTGTGGAACCTTCACCTAATATAGACTTGAGAAGAGATTGGTCTTGAATATGAGGATTCTCATTTCGCACTCTTAGTCTACTTAGTGGTTTACTACTTGATAGGTCTTTCCCAATGTTCCATTAAAGTGAATTATGTTTATTTTTTATCTTTCACACATATGGATCTTGAGCTACTGGTAGATGGTTAGTTTTGGAGGATTCATTTTAACAAATGTTTGACATTGGTTATCTCCTTGTCCATAATATTTTCTATTATGATATCATTATGAGGACATAAGGAGATAGTTTATTGGATTGATTTCCTTTATTTGGAATGGTTATTGTGAATTTTATCTTTGTGGTTATAAGACGCTTGCATCCATGTTGGAATCACACATTATTACATTTATTTCTTTGGTATAAGCAATTGAATGGGTTTGAGTGTTATCATGGATTTTTATTTAGGGTATTTTTTAGGAGATCATAATTGACACAAGGTTACTTCTATGAGGTGTTCATAGAAGGGAAGGTTATGATTTACATTTTTTCTCATTTTATTGTTCTTCTATGATATTAATGATTATATTCTTTGCAAGAATGGCAACATATTGTGAGAGAGTATGAAGTAATTTAGGTTGTATGTGTGGATAATTGTGATTTTTCTTGATACTTAATGCTTTAATTACTTATTATACCTTTATATCAGCATTGATTTAGAAAATTTATATCTTTTGAGCTTAATTTTAGATTTGATATTATCCCTATAGAGGGAGTTCCCTGATATATATGTACTTCATTTATAGTTTTGATACAAGGATCTAGATTGTGTTCTATGGGTTGATATGATGTTGGTATGAGTAAATTGATGTTAATTATACCTAAGAGGTATTGATGGTTGTATGCATTTGGTATGTGTTGTGGATGTCATTTTTCAATCATGCAGATTTTTTATTCTGTGACAACAACGTGGAGCTTTTGATATCATATTGGATTTAATGCTTGTGTTCTTGAATTGGTGTGTCCTTGCTTGGGTTTGTTCCTTTTATTCCATAGGTGGCATATTAGAAAATGAGAGGAGTTCTTTCTTGAGATGGTGGTCACTAGGTTTTAATGCAGTCTTAATGGAGCAGGAAGTATGTTGGTGATTCATGTGGTTTCATGTATGTTATGATATGTATTTCATTGATTGAACTTTATGCAATATACAAAAGGAGATAATTTTGGGATAAGGTGTTCTACACCTTGAATAATTTTTATTTATTATTATGTATGTGGTTCACCTAGGGGAACTTAGATGGACATGCATCACTAGGAGTTAACATTCTTGGGACCACTTTGTGTGTTTTAGTATAACATTGGGAATATATTTAATGTGGGTATCACATTGGGATAATTATTTAATATTGGAGAAATACATTTTATAAAGTGAAAAATTAGTACCTGATATTAAATGATGGGCCAATGGTATTGTGTTCACATGGTTTTGTGGCACATGTGTTTACTTTACCACTTGGTTTTATTTGTGTGAGATTGATTCTATAAAATCAAGAACATGTTTAGTGGTTAGGGTTGGTATAGTGTCATAAATTTGCACCCTTGTATAAATTATCATTATGTAATGCTCCTACCTTAACTGAAAGACAAAATATATATATGTCTCTATGCCCCTATATTTTTCCTTGTCCTTTTCCAATCAGGTTGCTTTCTCACACAGCCTAGTTAGCATAATATGCATGTGCACCTGGGAGATGTCCACACAGCACACATTTTCTTCACAAATATGCATACATGCAGTGATTCATTGAGACATTAAAACTACAACCCATGTAGTTTAACTCCTCTTACCACCACCCACCAACATTCAGAATCAATCCACTAGCTTAAAACTCTATTATTTTACCTTTATTTGGTCTACTTAACATTTTCTTGGACTCGCTGTCACACTTGGGCTCTCATTCTACAACTTCTTCACCATATTTTTGAGTTTAATCATGTGCTTGGACAACTTTCATACTGCACATTGGATTTCATAGCATGGAAATTTCATTGTCTCAATCATCTTTCCTTCATTATGTAGTCAAGGTTGGAGAAACCTCAAAAGATTAGTCTGGGCCTTGCAGCCAACACAACACAACAGAAATAACAAGAACAATAAGCCAATAATGAGAAAATGAGAGATCAGCCTTTGATTATGATCGGTGAATCAATTACAATAGATTTGCAACATGTAGTCTCACATGCCAGACATACATGCCTGATTAGATCAGAAATCTCTTACCAAACCTAGCCAAGTTTCGCTAGATAATCTTATGAAAACTCTCTTATCCCTTAGGGAAAATTCCATAAGCTTAAATAGCAATTACAATCATTGGTGGACCTAGTAAAGACCACATTTTCCAAGAATAAGAAAATGTGTTACAACAATTAGGTCAGGACCCAAAACAACTAGATCAACATGTTTGTGTTTAAAAATGTTTATGCTTTGAAAGCTACCAATATACCATAAGATTGATTTTAATAGTGGTTAGCTCCAAATATAGGAATATCTTTAAGGTAACTGGACCAACTATAGGGACAAGACTGCCCTCTACACTTCTCTCTGCAAAACCAAGGCGGGTACACCTAATCCAGATAGATATTCAACTCTTCACAACTCTTTACAACTCTAGATTTTAACAAGAGATAATGGTAAGAAAGTACTAAATGTTAACCACACATTCATTGACTCTCTATTACCATGAGGGCCTCATAGCCAACAACCACAAGATACAAAAGGAAACTGATATGGTTTTCATGTTTAAAAGGGATAGAATATATCCATATCCATCCATATCCAACTAGACATATGTCAGTGTAGAATATAGGAGTTCCTGATCAGTTCTTTATACATTGGGAAATAGAGTCTACTACATATATAGAACACAAGGAACTAACTACTATCAAATATTCAAAGCCATAAATATAGATAACCTAGACCAAACACTTCTTATAGGATCCTTATGTAGACAAACCAAATGAACTTATGTCATATCCAAAGCATTATTTGATTTGATCTTAGATTAAAACTATGGACTAATGACATATACATAGACAAACTCCATGCAATGAGTCAGAAAATTCACAATTCAAGAGATAAGCACCAAGAAGAGACTCGAATCTGTAATATTGTATTAAGTATAAGGAATCATGTTCCTATTTCAATATATTTCAAAACATATACATGTTCAATAAATGCAAAAGACAGGACACTTATATTCTGTCAAGTTACAGTCTAAGCAATCTACTATACTCTCGTGGGACCAAAATCTTGGAACCCTTACAAAAAATAAAAGAAGGATATTTATAGAAGAAGGAAACCCTAGGAATAATATCCATCTAGAAATTGTCCTTCTATGCAATCTGATTTACTCAATTTCTTCCTTTCATCGACTGATCTATCTCCAAAAGATCAACAAAAGATTTTATTTGATCTTCACAACCACCAAACTATTTTTCCATCAAGTTGAAATGTTTTTCTACACTCCATCCTGTGCACAAATAAACATGAAGTCATCAACCACCTTGGGATGTTGTATAACAGTGCCCATCATTAAGGTAGAAGAGACAAAGAGCCAACCTAGGGTTAGAAAATATCTACAAATCTTCACCAGAAACCCCAACTATCACCTCTAAACATAAATGCATTCCAAACTGCCCAATTTCTATCCAAACAGCACCCTACAGCTACATAAATGTGATTCAAGAAATCATATTTTATCCATTTATTATCCCATCGCATGAATCACAGAGCCACCACCTAGAAATCCTTAGGAAAGGATTTAAATATTTGAATATCTGATATAACGGTCACATGTGGCACAAAATTCCCTAACAACGGCCGAGATTGAACCTTTATGCAAATTTAAAATACCATCATTGATCTCTCATTAAGATACTCGTGATCTGAGAAAATAAAAAAACTCAGCTCCATCGATGACTCCCAGACCTCCACATGGAAAAATTTTAATGGCTCAGGGGAATTCCTTATACTTTCTACCCACATTAACTAGCCTAGACACATGTCACGCAAGTATGAACCCGCAAATACTCTCCCTTGAGCATATTTTGTTCACAGGATCATGCAAATCGTCTGATCAAAAGAGATTTGATTTTCCTTTACTGCCTTTACAAACTAGACCCACAATCATAGAGCGCAACATGGCGCATGGGCGTGATCTCTCTTAGAGTAAACCTCCTTCATCAAAGGATTACGCCGACCGTTAGATCAAGAATGAGTTGATCGGTCTTTATTTCCTCTATCTTCAAAATGTTTGGCCCCATGACCGATCCATACACATGGCATTCTGGCATGATTCCTTGAATATTATCCTTCAAGGACCTTTAGTTCCCAGAAACACACCAACAAATAGATCAAACAAGATTTTTCAGAACTTTAATCTCCTTTGAAAACCCGCTCAACATCTAAAAATGCTACGTGGCACAAGGGCGTGATGCCTTGATGACTATCCTTTGTGCACCTCGCTATCAAGGAAAGACGCGCACCGTTAGATCAAAAGAAACTTGATCAGAATTTACCTACTTTGCAGTCCCTATAAGTGTTCCACCAGTTGTCACGTGTCTACCAGGCATGAAACCACGAAGGATAAAAAATTTGCACCTTCTGATCAAGGAAACACACTGACCACACAATTGGATCTGATATAACAGTTCATTAACCTCCATGAAAAATAATCCTCTTGCATATTTTGATCACAGGATAGTGACAGTCGTTGGATCAAACTAGATCTGCATGTATCTTATCTTCCTTTATCCCATCAACCATCTTCCATGTGTCTCCCTCTAATTTTTCAAGACCTCTGCCACCTCACCATCCTACTTGGCTCTACCAGCTGTCAACCTGCCACATGTTAGCTATTCACAATGCCTCAATATAACTAGATCTATCATGACTAGGATTGCGGTATAGAACATTTTCGACACCTGCCACTCTTCACCCACGTCACCTGGGCACAGGCCTAGAAAATAACCTTCTTGTCTGCCAGCTGGCTACCACATCACCGCTTCATCCATGAACCATTGGCTAAAAATTTGTGTGCCTTTCAACACTAAACCATCTCAAGCTTGGATATAAAAATATGAAATTCTTCCTCAGCACCACCAATGTAGGATAAAAGACTTGAGGAACCTCTAATCTCAAATTGACACTTGGAGCCAAGGCACGAAGCCTTGATGGGTATCTTTCTTGCATCTTTCATTTAAGGCTTTATGCTCACCATTCAATGAAGATAAATCTGATTGATGCTTAGTCTTTACACAGCCTGACAACTTTCCACGTGGTGCATAGTCATGAACCCACAAAGGTAAAACACCATGCATCTTATGTTAGTGGAAAGTGCCAACCGTTAGATCAAAGTGGATCTGTCGATCATTAACTCACCATTGATAGGTCCCATGATCTAAAAATAGACATGCATCAACATGTCGCAATGCCTTAATGGTTATATTTACATGAACATCGATCATGTCCACCATAGTATTAAGATGAACATGCACGACACTTAGGTAAAACATAAAAGTATTTTGGGAACCTCAGGACTTATGAAAAATTAAAGTGGTCCCGCTAGGATAAATGACTTAGGAGATGAGATGGCCCCGCTAACGATGACTTAAACACATGAGACTTTAAGTGATCAAAAAGTAACTCAAAATTATAACATGATTTTAAGGGTTTAGGGTTTCTTGCATGAAATGAACCAAGGTTTAAGAATAAATCCATTAGGGTTTAAAAACTAGTGCATAGACATTGCAGAAATGAAGCAAGACTCAGATCCATGGGAAGATTTTTACATTTCTAACAGTGGCCTAGACTACGGATGTATGTCTCTTTTAGGCATAGCAAGATTCCATAACTCTGAGTTAAGTAGACTACCTACAGCAAAGAAACTAACCTACAACAGACAACAACAAAAAAGGAATATTTACTTGAACCTACTACTACAACCAGCAAAGATCTTCACCTATGCTTCTTTATTCACTGATTTGAATGAGTCAAACTAGGATTTATGGCCTAAATCCATAACCAAAATTTTGATTCCACTTGCCTTTGTCAAAAAAAAACCTCTTTACTCCTTGTATTTAAAACAAGCTAAAAACATCACTCTTATCTGTCTGACCTAGCCTACCGATACTTTCTATTAGCTCACCATTTAAAATATCATCACCATATTCACCATTTGAGTCTATGTGGAAATTAGGAAAACTGTAAAAATGTGGATCATGTGGCATATGAATGTTGCATTAATTAGGTAAAGAGAAACCAGGACAAATGCAATATTTATTAGTATCAAACCCCATGCCACATCTTGGAAAATCACCATTCAGCTAAAAGTTAAAGCACTCATATTCTTCCATATAGCAGGTATCAACATCATTGGATCCACCCACATAAATAGTTTTCACATCAAAGGAAAAAATATCATATTGAACTTCATGTTCTTCATGCAAACATTGAGGAAACTCATAAATTGGCACATGATCTAACCCACTTTCTATATAATAGGAGACAACCTTCTGGGTATCTTCAAAGTTGGGCTTATCATAAACATCAGGGACCATATGTGTATCACATTTACCCTCTATAAGAGGGGACATATCAATACTTAAATAAGAACAATGTTGAGCACTATCATCTTTAAAACATGAAAAATCCATATCATGATCCTTATGCTCTTCTTCAGCAGAGTTACCTTCCTGCATCTTGTCATTGGTTTGCATATCCACATCAGAATTCTCTAGATAAATCACTTGTAAATTATCAACCCTATACAAACAATTATCCTATTTGTTGGAGGGAGAGCACTTGTCAACACATTCATCATGTATCTGCACACTTGGAGCAACTTAAAGATCATCCTGCAATGGTTCAATGAATGACTTAGAATCTAAAAAAGACTCATAATCCACATAATTATCCCAAGCAGTATTCAACATTATATCAGGAAACTCTTTATCCTTTGAATCTAAAAAATATTTGATGCTTTCATCATCTAATATATCATATTCATTCTTGTTGTAGCCTAATGACACAGAAGTACACGGAGAATCATAAACACACATCAAAATCTTGACCATCTGATATACATTCTTTGTCAAACTCAATGTGTGTTGGGTGTAAGGATTCAGATCTATCCTTCCCTAAATATCTTAGATATTCACAAGTCAGGACTCAAAAATTTGTTCACTATGAAGTAAACCAATATCATCACTTTCACCCACGTCTAATATGAAGTGAAAAGCCTCATCTTCATTTATCAAATCACTATCCTCTGGCTAACTACACATATCTTCTTCCTCATACTGAGAAAGAGCATCACTTTTATGATCACAAGAGATAGCATCCATACTAGACACATATATATCATTTTGGTTTCCATCATTCTCAATATCAGCATCACTAGGCACAATCTCAAATTCACAATCATCAATATTATCTACTTCCTGGTATACTCAATATGTTCTTCCTGCAAGGAGGCTGGCCAATGAATTGATTTAGTAAAATAGAGTTCCAAAAACAAACCAATATGTGTAGACTCTGGAAAATACTCAACACCCCTTGGAAGCTCATCATATGCTTTAGAAAAAATTTCATAAAACAAATACAGTGATTTGATCCTCCTCCTTCCTACTATTTTTTTTTTAATATTATTGCTTCCTCTTCAACCTTCTTAGGTTCTTCAGCATAATTTATTTCTATTTGGTTCGGCAATTGCCATCTTAATTGATCAACCTTGATCATCTTTTCTCTTTTCTTATTAGCCCTCTATTTTTTATTTTGTTCTATGATGGCCAATTGCCTTTTGATAAGTCTCTCCTCTTCATCAAGTTCTTCAGATTTGGACATAGCAAAATAATATATAATCTCCATGTCCACCATTTTGTACTACTGCAATACTTCCACTTGATTTTGCAAAATGCAACTCTAACCTTAAAGCATGCAAACCTCTATCCACGCCTTGTTCCTTTTCTTAGTGCTCAGATCACTTACTAAGGAAACATTTTATAACATTGAAAATAAAATACCAAGATGTATTTTAGTAGCTGCAAAAATATAAATCTTACGTCACCTCCAAATCACCTTTTAAAACTTTGGTAGAGTCATCAACTCTCTGCAGAGGAAAGGTTTGAATCAGCAGAGATCTCTTCACTCCATTTCAGCCTTCTTTAAATATAGAAAACTCACAACACACCCCTAATAGGGTCTCATATAGATTCCTCTTCTGACTATAGTCTTAGTCATAAGAGCCCAAACATCTTCTTTATCTCCACTGCAAGTCCACCTCTTTCCTTTGTAGCCTTTGTTTAATCATGTACACTAGTGCAAATCAGAAAACTCAGAGTCGCCACTCACCACTTGTGAGATATTATGTGTATCTTTTAGGAACTTTTGGACTTGTTGGACAATATGAAATGACAAACAAACAAACTTTGAACTCACTTTATGAGTATGAGGAATACTTCTATTTAAAACATCATGACTCTATAACCATACTCTGGGATTGATTAAGTAAAGCATGGAAACAACGCTCTTAAACTCACTGAACATTTTTACTTCAACATCCCCAGTAGAGTTGTCATTTTGTTGGTGTTTAAAAATGTTTATGCTTTTAAAGCTACCAATATACCTTAAGATTGATTT
Organism: Thuja plicata; assembly: GCA_018584345.1. Taxonomy (NCBI): domain Eukaryota; kingdom Viridiplantae; phylum Streptophyta; class Pinopsida; order Cupressales; family Cupressaceae; genus Thuja; species Thuja plicata. The sequence goes on along the minus strand of MU226070.1, from coordinate 321,161 downwards.
TAATAGTGGTTAGATCCAAATATAGGAAGATCTTTAAGGTAACTGGACCAACTATAGGGACAAGACTATCCTCTGCGCTTTTGGCTCTGCAAAACCAAGGTGGGTACACCTAATCCAAATAGATATTCAACTCTTCACAGCTCTAGATTTTAACAACAGATAATGGTAAGAAAGTACTAAATGTTAACCACACATTCATTGACTCTCTATTACCATGAAGGACTCACAACCAACAAAGACAACATACAAAAGGAAACCGATATGGTTTTTATGTTTAAAAGGGATAGAATATAGCCAAATCCAACTAGTCATATATCAGTGTAGAATATACTATTTCTTGATCAGTGCTTTATCCATTGGGAAACAAAGTCTACAATAGATATAGAACACAAGGAACTAACAACTGTCAAAGATTCAAAGCCATAATTATGGATAACCCAAACCAAACACTTCTTATAGGATCCTTATGTATACAAACCAAATGAACTTATTTCATATCCAAAGAATTATTTGATTTGATCTTAGATCAAAACTATGAACTAATGACATATACATAGACAAACTCCGTGCAATGAATCAGAAAATTCACAATTCAAGAGATAAGCACCAAGGAGAGACTTGAATCTGGAGTATTGCATTAAGTATAAGGAATCGTGTTTGTGTTTTAATATGTTTCAAAACATATACTTTTTCAATAAATGAAAAAGATAGGACACTTCTATTCTATCAAGATACAGTCTTAACAATCTTCTATACTCTCGTGGGACCAAAATCTTGGAACCCTTACAACAAAGAAAACAAGGAGATTTATAGAAGAAGGAAACCCTAGGAATAATATCCATCTGATGTTTGTCCTTCTATGCAACCTAGTTTACTGAATTTCTTCCTTTCACTTACTGATCTTTCTCCAAAAGATCAACAAAAGATTTTATTTGATTTGCACAACCACCAAACTATTTTTCCATCAAGTTGAAACGCTTTTCTACACTCCATCCTATGCACAAACTAACATGCAATCATCAACCAACTTAGGATTTTGTAGAACAGTTCCCATCATTAAGGTAGAAGAGATAGAGAGACGGCCTAGAGTTACAAAAATTTAGAAAATCTTCAGCAGGAACCCCAAATATCACCTCTAAACATAACTGTATTCTGAACTGCCCAATTTCTATCCAAACAGCACCCTACAACTGCATAAATATGATTCAAGAAATCAAATTTTATCCATTTATTATCATGTCGCGTGAATCACAGAGCCGTCGCTTGGAAATCCTTAGGAAAGGATTTAAATATTTGAATATCTGATATAACGGTCACAGGTGGCGCAAAATTCCCCAACAATGGCCAAAATTGAACCTTTATGAAACTTTAAAACACCATCATTGATCTCTCATTAAGATACCTATGATCTGAGAAAATAAAACAAGTAAGCTCCACCAATGAATCCCAGACCTCCACACGAAAACATATTAATGGCTTAGGGGAATTCCTTATCCTTTCTACCCACACTAACCGGCCTGGACACGCGTCATGCAAGCATGAACCCACAAAGACTATCCCTTGAGCTCATTCTATTCATGAGTTTGCAGAAACAGTCTGATCAAAATAGATCTGATTATCCTTTACTGCCTTTACAAACCATACCCGCAATCATAGAGCGCAACATGGCGCATGGGAATTATCCTGCTTAGAGTAAACCTCCTTCATCTTCACATCAAGGGATTACGCCAACTGTTAGATCAAAAAAGATTTGATCAGTCTTTATTTCCTCTTTCTTCAAAACTATTGGCCACACGACCGATCCAGACATGTGGCATTCTGGCATGATGCCTTGAAGATTATCCTTTGAGAACATTTAGTTCCTAGAAACATGCCAACTACTAGATCAAAAAAGGTTTGTTAGAACTTTAATTTCCTTTGAAAACTTGATCAACGTCTGAAAATTCTACGTGGTGCAAGGGTGTGATACCTTGATTAATATCCTTTGCATACCTTGCCATCAAGGAAAAATGTGCACCATCAAATCAAAATAAACTTGATCAAACTTTACCTACTCTACAGTCCCTACGAGTGGTTCCACTAGTTGCCACACGTCCACCAGGCATGAACCCGTGAAGGATAAAAAGTTTGCAACTTCTTATCAAGGAAACATGTCGACAACACAATTGGATCTGATCTAACGGTTCATGAACCTCCTTAGTAACCTAACATCTTTGGTCCCATATACCTCCATGTGGTGCAAGGGCATGATCCCAAGAACAATATTCCTTATGCATCTTCTGATCACAGGATAGTGATAGTCATTGGATCAAACTAGATCTACATGAATATTATCTTCCTTTAGCCTGGAAACCATCTTCCATGTGTTTCCCTATGATTCATCGAAACCTCTACCACCTCACCATCCTACTTGGCCCTACCACCATTCAATATGCCACATGTCAGCTAGTCGCAATGCCTCAATCTGACTGGATCTGTCGTGGCTAGGATCGCGGTATAGCACCTTGCCGACACCTATCACTCTTCACCCACATCACCTATGTAGGGGCCCAAAAAATAAACTTCCTCTCTACCAGTTGGCCGCCACATTACTGCTTCATCCACGAACCATTGTCCAAAAAGTCGTGTGCCTTTCGACACTTAACCATCTCAAGCTTGGATATAAAAATATGAAATTCCTCGTGAGAACCACTAATGTGGGATAAAATACTTGAGGCACCTCTGATCTTAGATTGAAACTTGGCACCCAAGCACATAGCCTCGATGGGTATCTTCCTTGCATCTGTCCTTTTAAGGATTTACACCCATCGTTTGATGAAGATAAATTTGATCGATGCCTAGTCTTCACACATCTCGACCACTTTCCACGTGGTGCATAGTCGTGAACCCGCAAAGGTAAAACATAGTGCATCTCATGTAAGTGGGAAAGCACCAACTGTTAGATCAAAGTGGATCTATCAATCATTAACTCAGCATTGACAGGCCCCATGATCTAAAAATTGACACGTGTTGACACGTTGCAATGCCTTAATGGTTATATTGATTGCATTTCATGATTAAGGAATCGCATCTACGATAGGATTAAGATGAACCTGCACGACACTTAGGTAAAACATAAAAGTATTTTGGGAACCTCAAGACTTAGGAAAAATTAAAGTGGTCCCGCTAGGAAAAAAGACTTATGAGATGAGATGTCCCCACTGATCACGAATTAAACACATGAGACTTTACGTGATCAAAATGTAACTCAAAATTATAACATTATTTAGAGGTTTAGGGTTTCTTTCATGAAATTAACCAAGGTTTAAGAATAAAGGCATTAGGGTTTAAAAACCAGTGCATAGACATTGCAAAAATGAAGCAAGACTCAGAGCCATGGGAAAAATTTTGGCAGTACTAACACAACCTCCAATGCAAAAAATAAGAGATGTGATCAAACAAATAAGTCAGCCTCAGATGTAATATTGAGATGGCATGACCCCAATCAAAAACAACAACTATAAGATCAAGAAAAAGATCATAAAGCTAACCGCTAATCGGTAACATGAAGAAAAGTACAGTCCCACGAAGAAATGACAATAACTCTCACGTGATGAAACTAAATGAGGTGTGATCATAGAAAATGATCCAACACAAAGCCACGAATACACAGCCAGGACTGAAACCAAAAAGAAAAAGTATATATCTATCACCAAGAGAAACACCAGACTGAAAGCAAACAGACTAATAACTGAAAGAAAATGTTTTTGGTTGACACAAGATTTCTTAGATCCCAAGATGCTCCTACATCAGACACTCAGGGTAATTGAAAAGTGATTCCCTCACTTAGTTGGGGCCAAAAGAAAATCAAATAGGTCAACCTCAACCTGAGAAATCCATGATGAATCTTCGATTGGTATGGCATTCCACTTGAATAGATATTCCATATATTGCTTACCTCTTGTACTTTGACCAACTCTACTATCCAAAATCCTCTTTATCTGATCCATCTGCTTCTTAAGATATTATTTTCCAACATCTGATCTTCCACTGCTACTGCAATTTGATTCATGATACTCAAACAAATCAGCAACATTAAAAATCAATGATATATCCATATCTTCTGGAAACACCACTTCATATGCATTCCCTGAACCAAATCTCCTCAAGATCTTATAAGGACCAAACTTCTTAATCTTCAACTTATTATAAGTACCAATTGGAATTGTACCCTTCTATAAGTACACCATAACTGCATCTCCCACTTGAAATTCATTATGTCTCCTCTTAATGTCATCTCTCATTTTATAAACTTGATTCATTTACTCCAAATGACGTCTCACTCCTTCATGCCATGACTTCATAACCTCAGCAAACTCCTCTCCTTCAGCGTTCTTCTTAACTTCATGACTGATATCCCTTAATTCTACTATTCCCTTAGGATTAAACCCAGTAACCACTTCAAATGGTGTCTTCCATGTGCTCCTATTTACTAAATTATTGTGAGAAAACTTTGTTTGAGGTAAAACTAAATCATAACTTCTAGGATTATCTACAACTCAACACCTCAACAAGTTCCCTAAACTCTTGTTCACAACTTTTGTTTGTCCATCATTTTGTGGATGAAAAGTGGAACTAAACTTTAAATTAGATTTCAACTTCTTCCAAAGTGTCCTCCAAAAATAACCAACAAATCTATTGTCCATGTCTAATACAATTCTCTTAGGTAATCCATGTAATCTCACAATCTCCTTGAAAAATAAATCAGCTACATGCACTGCATCGATAGTATTCTTACAAGGAAAAAAAATTGTCATCTTAGTGTATCATCGTAAAATGGAAGCACTCCCATTTTGGACTGGTTTAGCCCTCTGAGTAAGTGGTTTGGGGTCATTTCAAACACCTTGAATGGGTCTCTGACTTGGATCTGGCTTTTCCCCCTGTTCTGCCCCATTTTCCACTTCTCTTCGCCCTGTTTCTGGCATCCTCATCTGCAGATTTGAAGTTCTTGACCTCAGGGTCAAGGTTGACCTTGACACTAACCTAGGTCAAGGTCAACCTTGAACCTAACCTAGGTTAGATTCGACCTCAACCCTGAACCAAGGTCCAAATTTCAAGTTTTTGGGGTTTTTAGATGTCAGGCTTCGGAAAGATTTAATTCCCGCTTCCAGATCGGTTGTTTCAATATTTGAGGCAATGACTCTTGAAATTATATTTAATATAGGTCCACTTCTATAGGTATAGGTATAATTTTAATTTAATTCTCCTATGTAGGCCTTTCTAGAATATTGTGCCCTAGATTGGTATATAAGGAAGATTTCTCCTCTCATTTTCTCTAAGACTCCAAGACTTGAAATCACAAGCACCAAGTGAAATCTAAGTGTGAAAGACAAGATAAGAAGAAAGACTTGAAGCAAGATAATAATCTATTGAAGCAATCATCTACTCTCAAGCATTCAAGCACATTCAATCATTCAATTCATCAAGGAGATCCATTGGTAGCCATTGAAGGATTCAAGCTCTATGGAGCCCTCTTGTTGAAGATTTCTCCATCCACATCCATGCAAGCCTCTTCCTATTCCAAGATTCATTCAAGATTGGTGTTAAAGATCTACAATAAATTGATTTGAGACATCCTACATCCTATACTCTACATTCTACATTCATTTGGAGCATACATGCTTGTGGATCCAAGGATTTGGATCCTCCACAAGGGTTTTTATACAAACAAGGTGAATTTTCCCATTTACTTTGTTTATTTATGCAAAAAAAATTATATTATAAGGTCAATTCCAAAACTATGGTTTGACCAAAGCAAACCCTCCCCCCAACAAACAAAACCATTTTTCTTATAGGTACATGTACAGGACAACGAATTTCAAATCAAATTTGGATACCCTTTTCGGCCAACTTTCACGATCCGTGAATAGATTTTCCATCGAAGCAGTACAGGTCAAGGTCAAAATTTTGGGGTACAAATGTGCCCTTGCAAAGAGGTCAAGGTCGACCTGACTTAGAAAAGAAAAATATTTCTATGCTTTGTCCGTCTCTGCGTTTCTGTTCCAGATCTGGTTGCAGAATTTTCCAAAACTCAACACAGACATCAGAAAATAGGCTTTTCCAGATCTGCTATATTTTGAGGTTAGTAATTGTCTTCAATCCATTTCAATTAAGTTTTTAATCAATTCAAATCTAATTTACACTCTTCATCCATAATTCAAGAATATAAGGCTTTCTTCTTTCTTCTTATTTCTGATCGAATGATGCATTTATGCATTAACTATTCTTTTATGGTTGATCAAAGTGGATCTTTCCTTTGTGAAATTTGCGGCTAGGAGGAGAATATTATCTTCCCTCAATACCATCACACATCTCCATTTATACATGCATTCACATATCTCATCATCATATTCACAGCTTTATCCATATCTCCCCCTTTATTTCCATTACATTTTGGTGAACTCGTGATAGACAACTCTTTCTTTTTGGTGTTAGATTTATATTTCATGTTAGGTATTGCATGCATATTAGATTATCTTTCTTTTATGTTCTTGCATTTACATTTTCTTAGTTTAGTTTATTTACATTACATTGGTGTATGATCTTTACTACCTCTAGTCCTACCTATAATATCCCAGTTAGAATAATTCATAGACTTATGGGTTCCTTTGATCTTGAGTCTTCCTCTCATTTCCTTAGGATCCCGGATGACAATTTTATCACTCATGATTCCAATCCTATTATGGAGCATAACTCTTCTCACTCATCTCATGATGAGGATGATTCTTTAAGAGTTCCTCCTGAACAAGTCCAAAGACTGTAAACTGAACTTGATAAAATGGGAAATTAGCTTATTCAAGAAAACCATAATCAAGATTCTATTCAAGCTATAGAGGCTCTTAAGAAAGTCCTTCATGATAGTGATCAAGGTGTTAATCACTTGCATGGTATTACTCATCTTGTGCATTTTAATGTTAAACCTTTAGCTCAAGAAGCTCAATATTTAGGATTCACTCCTCCTATCACTAGTGTGGAACCTTCTTCTGTCCCTTTAACTAGTAATCCTACTTATACTCCTCCTTTAGTGACTACATCTCTTACATTTTCTAATCCTCTAGCTTCAAATCTTCCACTTCCATCTCTTCTTGTGAGTGTTCCACCAGTGTCTCTACCTACCTCACAACCTTCTTACCATAGTGTTCCTTTTACCTATTCCAATCCTCTTCCAACTGTGGTTCCAAGTTTTCCACCGGTTGTGTCTTCTATTCCCACCGCTTCCTACAACTCTCCTAATGTTCCTAATGTTTTTGTGCCTCCTATTTCTTCTAATGATTCCACAATCATTAGTCTGGCTCAAACTGTGTCCTCTTTACAACAACAACTTGCATCTTTAACTCAATCCAAGTTTATTATTCCTACATGTGACATGGGTAGTCCTTTATCCCTACACATTATTCATGCTCATGTCCCTCAGCAAGCTGATATGCCTCATCTTGAAAATTACAATGGTAAGGGAGATCCTATCCTTCATGTTAAAACATTTCAAATCCTTTGTAGTGACTATGCTCATGACCATAGGATTTTATCCAATTTGTTTGCTAGAACCTTTCGTGATAAGGCCTTGTAATGGTATTGTTCCTTGCCTCCTTATTCTATTGATTCTTTTCCAAAACTTGCTAATAACTTTATTCAACAATTCCAAAATAGCATTGGTCTGCAAGTGTCCTTAACTGATTTGATGCATTGTAAATAGAATACTAAAGAAAAATTGACTGAATTTATTGGTAGATTTAAGCATTTGTATGCTCAAATTTCTTATCATGTTCCTGATATTGATATTCAGCATATGTTTATTTCAAATTTGCAAAAGGATATTAGAGATAATATTTTTCTTACTAAATTTACCTCTTTTCAACAACTTTGTGCAGCGCTTCATCATTATCAATTACAAGTGAGTCAATTTGAGAGCAACACTCCAATGGATACTGTTCCAGTTGATAAGAGTGATGTTGCTCCTAATCCCAACAAGTTTTAGAAGCCTAACAACTATGTCAAAATCAATAAACAAGCAAATGCAATTGCTGATCAAGTTGTTGTTACATCCCACAATGCCACTTCTGCATCCACTGCTTTTCATTTAAATCGTACATTTACTCCTCTTCTGAATCTTTACATTCTATTATCAGTAAATTGTTGACTACTAATATGATTACTTTGCCTCCTATTCAACCTTTTCTTCCTACTATGATGGCATCAAAATCCTTTGATCCCAAAGCCTTTTGTCAATACCATCGTCAAAATGGCCATGATACTGAGAAGTGTTATTCTCTAAAACATAAGGTTCAAGACTTAATTGATTCTAATGCTTTATCTGTTGATAATT
>MU226070.1:299989-312725 GCA_018584345.1 Thuja plicata | reverse complement strand
CTTTGCCTACACATGATACTAATACCATTGTTCAGCCATCTTCTATGGATATTGTTTATGATTCAAAGATGGATGATCTCAATCATATTGTTAACCATGTGGAGCATGTTGTTTTTCCTCAACCTGTCTCTCCACCCTAGCTGTAATCTCAATCTCCTATTCAAGTTCCTCCATCTCAACCTCAACTTCAAGTTCCACCTCAACCTAAACTGAAACCTCAATTTAAACCTTCAAAACAACCTAAGGATAAAAAACCTAGGGAAATCTCGATCACCTTTGATGATTCTGAGGCTATTAAGGCTCTTGATGTTCCCCTCTACATTTATTCTAGGATTTTTAAGATACCTGTCTGTGCTTGTCTTGTTGATCCTACTTCCTTAGTCAATGTCATCACTGAAGAAAACCTTTTTATGAAGAATTTACAACGTGATTATTATGATACAACTGATGTGTGGATTCAAACTTGTAATGGTTTTCTCTATCCATCATTTGGTTCTTTAACTTACCTATGGAACTTTGTGGTAAAGTTGTGGACACTACCTTCATTTTTGTCCCTACTTCTAATCAATTTCAAGTTAAGCTTGGTTTTCCTTGGTTGACTGCCTTCTCCTATCCACAAGTGTGTTAAGTTCATTCATGATGAAGAAGTGAAAACTATTAATCATAGTTTATATCAACCTTCTAGGCCTAGGGATTGTGCTACCCTTGACTTATTTTTGCCTTCATTACCTAATTCATGTTCTTCTCGACCTGATAACCTTTTTGTTCATATCAAGCCTATAAACATCGCAAGATTCTTGAGTTAAGCATAACTAAGATAGATCTTAATTGTGGTATTTTTCCTATGCCTTCCATACCTCTTTTATCCATTGCTTCTAGTTATGTTAATTAAACTCCTAGTGTTTCCTTTCATCCTACTGAGAATCATATTAATACTCCTATAGAACCTATGAAGGAACCGCTTTTTGTTCCTCCTAGTTCTCAACATATTTCAAACAAGACAAAACATAACAAATCTTCCAATGAACGTCGTAAGAAGCATCAAGCCCATGCTAGGGCCCGTGCTTCTGTTCTTTGAAATTCTTTACCTTCTTTTGACTAGCTTATGCCTGATGTGTTGGAGGAAGTTAATGTTAATAATGATGTTAAGATGAATAATTATGATGATTCTATTCGCATCTTAGATTCTATTTCGATTAATCTTGATGAAGAAGATACTCTTGATGATCCTATTGATGCTAATGATGAATATGAGACTATTGATCTTGATACTAATTTATCTCATATGCTTTCCACACAACTGATAATTACACCTAGTATCGAACATCGCAATTCTCAAGAGGATCCTTGTTTGGAACTGGCTATTATTCCTACTGTGTTGGATATAGTCCCTCTTGTGAGTTTCCCACCTTCCCTAAATTATATAAACCGAGATGGGGATAGTAGGCAATGCGCTTGATTGGCATGTCCTCCATGGTAGCCTTTTATGTGTTTTCCTATTGTATTGTGCTTCTCCCGTAATATGTTTTCTAAATGTTTGTTACATTCTTTTATACGACCCTTTTTACTTTGTTGGTGCAAAGTGATGAAGGAATCGAACCTATTGTGAAATTCCTCTATATGTATCTCTATTCTTCTATATATTGTTCTCATGTTATGTTGTACCTGTGCTATTGTTTGTAAATGTTTTCCTTGTGTAGTCTGTTGGGATTTGCGACATGGTAGCACTGATTCTTTTTGGTCTCCATGTTGTGGTCCAAAAAGACTCTTCTTCGTAACTCTTATGTTTTCTTTCCTCCATTGTGATTGTATTTATACTTTCTTTGGGGAATGATGTCAATTCATTTGCAATAATATCATATATATATATATATATAAGCTTGTGATCATACTAACCCCACGGTAGGTAGATCCCTTTTGTGTTCTTTGTATGTTTATGTGGTATTTCCCTTGATTTTTCTTCACTTGGGGGCATCTCGTAGTGGAAACTTAATCAGTGGAGTTGTTTATGTTTCCGTTAAAGTCATTGGTCTTGTTAAAGTGTTAGCAATGAATTTAACGTGGGGGCATACGCTCTGCTCACTTTTTGCACACACACACTTTCAAAATATTTTTCAAATTTACAACTTAAAACTTTTTTCTCCCTTTATCGATTAGAGACCAATCCTTAAAGCATGGATTTTTACTTTATAGGATCTCTTGATCCCTCCAGTTTCAATTTACAATGTTTTGATCCCTTAAGGTCAGAAGGTGTCCTTAAGATTGGATCTCTCTATGTTTTGACTTTGCTCTTTTGGAGAATCATATTCCTAAGAGTAAATCCTTGATGGGTTGACTAGTGAGTATGCAAATTCATTAGGCGGTTCAACTCCATCTTTCCATTTGCACTTTTTCCTTGTGTGATTCACAATGGGACATAGGATCTCATTGGGCAAGGTAATCACACCCTCTCTTTCTCTTTAACTGGTGATGTCTCTCTTATTTTACTCTTGGGGTTGACAAAGACTTGAGTCCCTAGGGGCTTGAGCATTCCTTTGTCCCTTTTGATTTCAATAAGATTATCCTTTTATTATGATCTCCTTTACCAAGAGTTTGCATCGAGTTCATACTCTTGCTAATGTGGGGGATAAATGTATCGTCAAAAAATGGAAGCACTTCCATTTTGGACTGGTTTAGCCCTCTGATTAAGTGGTTTGGGGTCATGTCAAATTCCTTGAATGGGTCTCTGAATTGGATCTGGCTTTTCCCCCTGTTCTGCCCCATTTTCCACTTCTCTTCGGCTTGTTTCTAGGATCCTGATCTATAGATTTGAAGTTCTTGACCTTAGGTTCAAGGTCAACCTCAACCCTAACCTAGGTCAAGGTTGACCTCAACCCTGACCTAGGTCAAAGTTGACCTCGACCCTGACCCAGGGTCCAAATTTCAAGTTTCCCGGGTTTTCAGATGTTGGGCTTCAAAAACATTTAATTCCCACTTCCGAGTTGGTTGTTTTGGTCTTCGAGGCAATGACTCTTGAAATTATATTTAATATGGGTCCAATTCTATAGGTATAGGTCTAATTTGAATTTAATTCTCCTATGTAGGCCTCTTGAGAATATTGTGCCCTAGATTGATCTATAAGGAAGCTTTCTCCTCACATTTTCTCTAAGACTCCAAGACTTGAAATCACAAGCACTAAGTGAAATCAAAGTGTGAAAGACAAGATAAGAAGAAAGATAATAATCTATTGAATAAATCATCTACTCTCAAGCATTCAAGCACATTAAAGCATTCAATTCATCAAGGAGATCCATTGGTATCCATTGAAGGATTCAAGCTCTATGGAGCCCTCTTGTTGAAGATTTCTCCATCCACATCCATGCAAGTCTCTTCCTATTCCAAGATCCATTCAAGATTGGTGTTGAAGATCTACAAGAAATTGATTTGAGACATCCTACATCCTATATTCTACATTCTAAATTCATTTGGAGCATACATACTTGTGGATCCAAGGATTTGAATCCTCCAAAAGGGTTTTTATACAAACAAGGTGAATTCGTCCATTTACTTTGTTTATCTATGCAATTTAAATTATATTATACGATTAATTCCAAAACTAAGGTTTGACCAAGGCAAACCCCTCCCCCCCCCAACAAAAAAAACCATTTTTCTTGTAGGTACAGGTACAAGACAACAAATTTCATATCAGATTCGGATACCCTTTTAGGCCAGCTTTCGAGATCCACGAATAGATTTTCCATTAGAGCAGTGTAGATCAAGGTCAACATTTTGGGGTACAATTACGCCCCTGCAAAGAGGTCAAGGTCAACCTAACTTAGAAAAGAAAAAGGTTTCTGGGTTTTCTCTATCTCTGTGTTTTTGTTCCAGATCCAGTTGCAAAATTTCCTGAAACTCAACACAAACATCATAAAACAGGATTTTCCAAATCTGCTATATTTTGAGGTTAGTACTTGTCTTCAATCCATTTCAATTAAGGTTTTAATTAATTCAAAACTATTTTACACTCTCTTCATCCATAATTCCAGAATATAAGGCTTTCTTCTTTCTTCTTATTTCCGATCAAATGATTCATTTGTGCATTAACCATTATTTTATGGTTGATCAAAGTGGATCTTTCCTTTGTGAAATTTGGGGCTAGGAGGAGAATATTTTCTTCCCTCAATACCATCACACATCTCCATTTATACACACATTCACATATGTCATCATCACATTTACATTTTTATCCATTAAATTTTGGTGAACTACATTTTATTTCTCTTACACTTAGAAAATCTATCTACAACCAAAAAAAATTGATTTATAGCCTCTTGTGTTCTAGAAAATCCAAGTACCAAATCCATACTAATGTCCTCCCAAAATCTAACTAGTACTGTCAAAGTTGTATACAGCCCCACATTATAACTAATTCCTTTTGCAACTTGACATACCTTACGACTCTATACAAAATTCCTCACATCCTTCTGAACTTGTGGCCAAAAGTAATTCTCACTCACCAAAGCTATTTCCTTATCAATGCTAAAATTTCATGCTAAACCTCCACTATGTTTCTCCTTAATCATATTCTCTCTCATGGAACTCCTAGGTATACATAGTTGATTACCTTGAAATGACATTCCATCCTGAATGAAATAATATAACCACTTACTTATATCTACAACAGTAGGTTCTTTACAAGCCTTCAAAGAGTCAGCAAAGTCTGGATCTTCCTCATACAAGGTCTTAAATTCATCAAAACCCAATACTACAATCTTCATCTCAGTCAACAAATTCCTCCTACTTAAAGCATCAAAAACTTTATTTTCCACGCCACTCTTATATTTCAACACAAATGTGTAACTTGGCATAAACTCAACCTAGCTCATATGTCTATGATTCAACTTACCTTGGCTACCCAAATACTTCAATGCTTGATGATCAGTATACAGTACAAACTCCCTAGGTAACAAGTAATGTCTTCACTTCTTCAAAGCTTGAATTATTGCATAGAATTCTTGATCATACACTGAATACCTTCTCTTAGGATCATTATACTTCTCACTAAAATAAGCAACATGTCTCACTTCTTGAGTCAAAACAGATCCAATTGCATTTCCACTAGCATCATAGTCTACTTGAAATACCTTATTGAAATCAAGTAAAGCTAATATTGGTTGTTCAGTTACCTTTTGTTTCAATAACTCAAAACTTGTATGTAATCCATGTGTCCATTTGAACTCATTTTTATCACCTCTCCTATCTTTATTCATCGGTCCACAAATTGAGATAAAGTTTCTGATAAACTTTCGATAGAAACTAGCTAACCCATGAAATGATCTTACTTCTCCAACACTCTCAAGCATAGGCCACTCAATAATAGCTTTCACTTTCCCAAGATCCATCTTCAATCCCTTAGCAGATATTACAAATCGCAAGTATACTAATTCCTCTTTCATGAAAGTACACTTCTTGATGTTTATCAACAACTTCTCTTCTCTCAACCATTGGAATACTTGTCTAACATGCATCAGATGTTCCTCTTTGCTTTTACTGAAAATTAAGATATCATCCAAATAAACAATGACATACTTACCAAAGGATCTCTTCAGGACTTCATTCATCAGCCTCATAAAATTACTAGGTGTATTAGACAATCCAAAAGGCATTACCAACCACTCATACAATCCCTCATTTGTCCTAAATGCACTCTTCCACTCATCACCTTCTCTAATCCTAATCTGATGATATCCACTCTTCAATTCAATCTTGGTGAAATACTTAGCTCCACTCAAAAAATCCATCAAATCATCCATCCTCGGTAAAGGAAGTTGGTACTAAATTATAATCTGATTAATGGCTCTTGAACCAGTATAGTAGGTACTCCACCTGGACTAAAACTTTCTCTAATCAAACCTCTCTGCAACAAATCTTGCACTTTCCTATTGAGTTCTTCAATCTTTGTTGGTGTCATCCTACTTTATATGGTAAACAAGCTCCTGGTATCAAATCCTAAAATGACTAAAACTTCTTATCAGTGGTAATCCATCAGGTAAATTATCAGATATGATGTCAGCATATTCATTCAATAGTCCAAAAACTTCCTTAGGATGTTCTTCTACCAAAAAATTCTCTTAGACTCCTTGGGTACTAAATAAAAATGGACATTATTATGCTCCATGCCATCCAAAAACTTCCTACCATCCACTAAAGAGATTCTTGCACTGGTACATACTTTATTCTTAAGAGGTTCCTCTAAAGGTAGCATATTTTGTTTAATCCCATTAGCAACAATAGTATAAACATCCATTCTACCATCATGTATGGATTTCCTATCATAATACCATGGTCTACCCAACAAGACATGACATACATCCATAGGCATAATATCTTACACAAGGAGGGTTGGAAGATGGGGCCTACGACACACCCGAAACCCTCCAACTTGTAGATACAATGCGGAATAAACACAACAACATAGTGAGAGAGAGAAACACAGAGATATTTATTATGAAATTATAAAACTCAATACATGCTAGGTTGTAAGGCCTTCCTGGTTATGGCCATATACATCACAATGTATTACAATTTGATCTTCTTACAACAAATATATTCAGATCTTTGATATCTTAACATTTTACTTATTTCTCTAAGACTTGCTTCCAAACTAAGAACATACAAAAGAATATATACAAGATACCAACAAAGAAGTCGACGCCCAAATACAAAGGAGAGACCCAGATTTAGTTCCACACAGATCCCAAGATAGATCCCAGCTACAAAAATTAAATGAAGAATTCGGCCACCAACTCCATTTCCCAAATAAACCAACTCAGCATAGGCATGACCAAGAAATAGAACACCTCAGCCAAAGAAGAGTCAAGCATCAGAACACAAGCATGACCGAGCAACTCAGCAAGCATGTCGAGCAACAGAAAACAAACTAAGGAATGCAGTAAACATATTTTTGGTTGAGCAGGATTGCCAAGGACCCAAGATACTCCTACATCAGACACCTGGGGTTGAAACTAAATGATTCCCTGAATCATGCATCAGGTCCAACCTGAAATAAATCCAACTTAGATTGAGGAATCCAAGATGAGTCCTCAATTGTTCTATTTTTCCACTTTACCAGATATTCCATGTATTCTTTTCCTCTTGTACTTCTGCCAACTCTTTGTTTCAAGATCTTCTCAACTTCCTCTATCTGTTTCTTAGGATAATCACTTGGTACTGTTACTTCTTCATCAGGTTCATGATATTCATACAAGTCTAAAATATTAAATATAGGTGATATATCCATGTCATCAGGTAATTCAACTTCGTAAGCATTTCCACTATCAAATCTTCTCAGTATTTTACAAGGACCAAATTTTTTCATCTTTAGTTTCCCATATGTGTCAATAGGAAATCCTTCTTTCTTCAGATGAACCATCACAACATCACCAACTTTGAATGTCTTATGTCTTCTTGATCTATCTGCATCATCTTTGTATTTTTGATTACTTTTCTCCAGCTTTTGCTTCACATCTTCATGTAATGTCTTCATAAATTCTGCAAATTCCTCTCTTCAGCACTTCTTTTCTCTTCACCAAAAATGTCTCTCAAATTTGATATACCTCTAGGTTGCATGCCATGAACAATCTCAAAAGGTGTCTTTCTAGTACTTCTGTTTACTGAATTTTTGTATGCAAACTCTGCTTGTGCCAACAAAAAATCCCAATTGCTTGGTGTGTCTCCAACTAAACATCTCAACAAGTTACCCAAACTTCTATTTACAACTTTTGTTTGTCAATCAGTCTATGGATGAAATGAAGAACTAAATTTCAACTCAGTATTCATCTTCTTCCAAAGTGTTCTCCAAAAATAACTTACAAACTTGTTGTCTCTGTCAGAGATGATACTCTTTGGTAATCCATGCAATCTGACAATCTCCTTGAAGAAAAGATCTGCTATATGCACTGCATCTGATGTTTTCCTACATGGTATGAAATTTGTCATCTTGGAAAATCTATCCACAACAACAAATATAGAACCATTACCTCTTGTTGTCCTCGGAAATCCAAGAACAAAAATCCATGCTGATATCAGTCCAAGGTCTCTCAGGAACAGTAATAGGTGTATACAAACCAGTGTTCTGACTTACTCCCTTTGCAACTTGACATACTCCACAACTTCTTACAAATTTTTGAACATCTTTATACAACTGAGGCCAAAAGTACCTCTCCTTCAGTAGACTCAATGTTTTATCAATGCCAAAGTGTCCAACCAATCAACTACTATGTTTCTCCTTAGTCAAATTAGTTCTTATTGAACCTCTTGGTATGCATAACTGAATACCCTTAAACAACATATCTTCCTGAATGAAGTAGTCTTCATACTTACTTGATTGATTTGTATTAGGTTCTCTGCACACTCTCCACTGCTCTGAAAAATCAGGATCATTTTCATACAAATTCTTCATGTCATCAAAGCCAACAACTTCAACTCTTATTTCAGTCAACAAAGATCTTCTTATACTCAATGCATCAGAAACTCTGTTAGAAACTCCACTCTTATGCTTAATCACAAATGTAAAGATCTGCAAATATTCAATCCATTTCATATGTCTCTAATTCAACTTATTCTGACTACCCAAATATTGTAAAGCCTTATGATTAGTATACAACACAAATTCATTTGGCATCAAGTAATGTCTCCATTTCTTCATAGCTTGCACAATAGCATAGAATTCCTAATCATAGACAGAATATTTTCTCTTTGCATCATTAAAATTTTCACTAAAGAAAGTTACAGGTTTTCCTTCTTGAGTCAACACAGCTCCAATTGCACTTCCACTTGCATCACATTCAACTTGAAATACCTTATTGAAATCAGGTAAGGCTAGCACAGGTAATTCAGAAACTTTCAACTTTAAAGCTTCAAAACTCTTATCAGCTCCATGTGTCCATTTGAACTCTCTTTTGTCTCCTCTCATTGTTTCAGTCATAGCATTACAAATAGAACTGAAATTTCTGATAAACTTCATGTAAAAACTTGCCAATCCTTGAAATGATCTTACCTCAGTAACATTCTCGGGTGTAGGCCAACTCAGTATAGCTTCAACCTTCTCTGGATCCATCTTCAAACCATCAGCTAAAATCACAAATCCCAAATATACAAGCTCTTCTTTCATGAAGGAACACTTCTTAAGATTTATCAGCAACTTTTCCTCTTTCAATCTCTGCAATACTTTTTTTATATGCATCAAATGTTCTTCTCTAGTTTTACTGAATATCAAAATATCATCTAGGTATACAATTACACATTTATTCAAGAATTTCTTCAAAACTTCATTCATCGGCCTCATAAATGTACTAGGTGCATTAGTTAAACCAAAAGGCATAACCAACCACTCATACAAACCTTCCTTTGTCTTGAAAGCAGTCTTCCATTCATCACCTTCTCTGATTCTGATCTGATGATAGCCACTTTTCAAATCGATTTTGGTAAAGTGCTTTGCTCCACTCAAACAATCCATTATGTCATCCATTCTTGGTATAGGAAACCTATACTTCACTATGATCTTGTTTATTGCTCTGGAATCAGTGTACAATCTCCATTCTCCATTCTTTTTAGGTGCCAACATAGCAGGTACTACACATGGACTCAAACTTTCTCTGATTAAGCCTTTGTTCAACAACTCATGAACTTGTCGATTAAGCTCTTCATTCTCGGTAGGTGTTAACCTATGTGGTGATTTGTTTGGTAAACTAGCTCCAAGAATCAGATCCATACAATGACTGATATCTCTGATTGGTGGCAAACCATCAGGTACATTATCTGAAATGATTTCTTTGTATTCAGTCAGCAACTTCTCAACTTCTGCAGGTATGTCATCTTCTACATTCTTACTTGGTTTTTTAGGAATCAAAGCATAACAAATATCATCTCTTTTCAAATCCTTAACAAACTGTCTACCTTCCATCAGACAAACTTTCACAGATGTACATAATTCACTAGCAGATTCCTCAATTAAAGGTAACAAAATTTTCTTCTTACCATCAACCCAAATAGAATATCTATTCAACCTTCCATCATGTATAGCATGTCTATCATATTGCCAAGGTCTACCCAACAAAATGTGACAACAGTCCATTGGCATAATATCACATAATACCTTATCATAGTATTTCCCAATTTTCATATTCACAAAACATTGTTCACTCACCATTAATGTGTGCTCATCCTTGATCCATGAGATCTTGTAGGGTTTTGGATGTTTCATCCTCTCCAACTGCAAATTTGCAACCATTTCCTCAGATGCCAAATTCTCTAAACTTCCACTGTCAATAATGACCTTCCAAACCTTGTCAGCAGCTCTACATCTGGTCTTGAATAAACTTTTCCAGATTGGATCTTGCTTATCTTTCTCACTCCATGGTATTCTTCAAATCATGAGATTCTCAGGTTCATTCAATGACTCCTCTTGAACCAAAGAATTTATGCTAATGTTACCACCTTTCTTGCTTGCATGTGTACACTCAAAGGATTTGTGTCCTTCTTCACCACAATTGTAATAAGTTACCTGGAACCCTCTTCTTCTATATCCACCTCTGGAGTAAATACCTCTTCCTCTGTATGAATTTCCACCTTTCCATTCAGTTTTTCTTTTGTCTTGAGATGTGTCTGTATTTGACTTGTCTAGTTCAGATCTACAGTTTTCACCATGAGATCTACCTCTTCCTCTAGGGAATCTACCACCTCTGCCTCTTTGTCTTTGTTCATACCTTATGTTTAGCTTTTCTTCAGCTTTTAGGGCAAATTGGTATGCCTCTTCAATGCCTTCCATTTTGACCAAACTGATTTCATCTTGTATGGAACTTCTCAAGCCATTCAGGTATCTTGCAACTCTTTCCACTTCATCTTCAACATGTCTAGATCTGATGTCCAATCTATAGAATACTTCAGTATATTTCTTGACTAACTTATGTTTCTGCTTTAAAATTTGCATTCTTCGAACTAGGTTAATCTCATAATCTCAAGGAAGAAACTTGCCTTTCAATTTGTTCACCATTTTATCCCATACCTTGATTTTTTCTTTACCTTTCTTCTTTCTATCCAATTGTAGATGTTCCCACCATACGGATGCATGACCTTTCAGTTTTGTGCTTGCAATATTTACCTTTTTAACTTCTGCAACATTCTCATAGTCAAAATAATTTTCCATTTCAGTTATCTAGTCAATCAATTCATCAGAATCCAATTTCCCATTGTACTCAAGAGGATTAAACTGAGGTGTGGATTTCAAACTTGTCAAGGCTCTCAGGAATCTCTCTTCTTCCTGGTCCATCAATGGTGCAGGTGCAGCTTCACCTTGAACCTCTTCAAATTCATCATCACTAACATCTTCAAGATGTCTTCCTCTGTGTTGGGCTGTCTCAACAGCTTCCAATCTTGCAGCCATCTGTCTAAGCATATCAGCTAGACCTTGATCAGCATTTCCTCTCCCACGAACCATCTTGAAACTATCTACAATTGTATGTCAGATCAAAACCTGCCACCCTACAACAAGTATCTTTAGAGTTTATAAGAACGAACCACAAATCTCAACTCGCTCTGATACCACCTGACACAAGGAGGGCTAGAAGACAGGGCCTAGGGCACACCTGAAACCATCCAACTTCCAGATACAATGCGGAATAAACACAACACAGTGAGAGAGAGAAACACGGAGATATTTATTATTAAATGATCAAACTCAATACATGTCAAGCTGTAAGGCGTTCCTAGTTATGGCCATATACATCACAATGTATTACAATTCGATCTTCTTACAACAGAGATCTTCAGATCTTCAATATCTTAACATTTTACTTCTTGCTCTAAGACTTGCTTCCAAACTAAGAACATACAAAAGAATATATATAAGAGACCAACAAAGAAGTCAGTGCCCAAATACAAAGGAGAGACCCAGATTTAGGTCCACACGGATCCCAAGATAGATCCCAGCTACAAAAATTAAATGAAGAAGTCGGTGACCAACTCCAATTCCCAAATAAACCAACTCGGCACAGGCACGACCGAGCAACAAAACACCTCGGCCAAAGAAGAGTTGAGCATCAGAACACAAGCATGACCGAGCAACTCAGCAAGCATGTCGAGCAACAGAAAACAAACTAAGGAATGCAGTAAACATATTTTTGGTTGAGCAGGATTTCCAAGGACCCAAGATGCTCCTACATCAATATCACACAAAACTTCATCATAATACTTCCCAATCTTGAATTTAACAAGGTAGTGTTCACTTACTAGTACCTTATGTTCATCTTGAATCCATGCAATCTTATATGGCTTAGGATGCTTCATCCTCTGCAACTTTAGTTTGTCAACCAACACCTTTGAAGCAAGATTATCAGAACTACCATTGTCTATGACAACATTACACACCTTGTTTTGTGCCTTACATCTTGTTCTGAACAAATTCTTCCTCTGTATAGACTCATTCTCTTACTCTCCATGATATAGGATCCTCCTATTCATTAAGGTTGCACCTTCCTCTACTTGATTTTTCTTCACTGAACTAGTAGAATCTTCAACAGTAATTGTAGACGTCCAAAAATATTAATATTATTTTCCCTCTTATTCCTCTAACTATTTAATTCAATCAATTAAATAGTTTCATCTATCAATAGTTTAAACACTATTCTAATGTATTTTATTTAAATACATTTGCCTCCACAAAATCCCCTTTTAATAAATTTATATTTATTAAAATCCT
>MU226070.1:268427-283938 GCA_018584345.1 Thuja plicata | reverse complement strand
AATTTTGACTCAAAATTGGCCATCTTTTCAAACCCATGTGTCTCCTATGTGGCTCTTATGTGGATGCCACATAGGTGCCACTTCATCCAAGCCTCTTCCTCTCTCCAAAAACTCTATAAATAGAGGCATTCTCTTCTCATATTTTGATCTCTCAATTTGCATTGTTATCATGCTAGTATTTTCTTAGAGTTTTCATATTTGTTTTCATGCTAATGCTCTTAGATGTTAGTTTCATGCTTTCAATTGTTTAAATCATCTAGAAGTCACATGTTAGGCTCTTAATTGGTGAATAAATCATAGTTTCTTTATAAGAATTTCATATCATCCTTACTTTCATAAGTTTAGATTATCATTTTGGAGAAGATTTGAGACTAGTTCCTCATACTAGCTCTTGAATATTTCTTCTTGTTCTCATACTCTTGCATATTTGCATTGGGATCCATAGTATTTGTGTGTTTGAGAGAGCACACTCACATCTAATCTAAATAAGAAAATCAAAATGAGTAGAATAGGGTGCTTTGTTTACTCATTTTTAGCTTAATCTGATGTTATTTGGTATCATTGTTGTTTGCTTTGATCTCTTACATGTTTTCTTGAAATGATATATGTGCTAACACGCTAATATTTGCATGTTTGAGCTTGCTCCCAACAGGTTGAAGGATTCCATATACATAGTAATTATTTTTCTACTACTTCCCTATGCTTTCTTCTCTGAATTGCCTTGTTTGCATTCAAAGGCTCTATGCCCTACTTTGCCACATTTGAAACAAGTGCCATTGAACTTCCTTCTTTCACCACTTCCTTTCCCTTCATTCTGATAGGAACTACTATCATTCCTCTTATACCGATCGATGTCCTTAACTTCAAGCTCATGTTTACTCTAATCTAAAGTAAATCTACCTCTACCTCTTTGAAATCTTCCACCTCTACCTCTTTGTCTTTTCTCATGCCTTTTATTCAGCTTCTCTTCAAACTTCAAGGCCCACTTATAAGCCTCTTCCACACTCCTAATTTGCACTATACTGAATTCATCTTGTATGGACATCCTCAAACCATTAAAGTAGTGAGAAACTTGTTCAGCTTCATCATCTACATGACCAGATTTGATGTTCAACTTGTAGAACTCCTCGGTATAACCCTTAACACTTAAATATTTTTGTTTCAAGTTATACAACTTTCTAAACAAACTTGTTTGATAGTTCTCAGCCAAAAAAATTTCTTTTAGTTTGGTCACCATCCTATCCCATGATTTGATCTTATATTTACCTCTTCTTTTCTGATCTATCTACAAATTTTCCCACCAGAGGGATGCATGTCCTTTCAACTTGGTACAAGCATACTTCACCTTCCTTTCTTCATTAGTCCCTTCAAGCTCAAAATACGTATCCATCTCTTTGATCTAATCTATCAACTCATCAACATCTAGGTTACCATGAAAATCAGGTGGGTTGAAATGAGGTCTTTGATTAACATTGGGCAATGCCCTAATGAATCTTTCCTCTCCTTGATTCAACTCAGGTTGTGCTTCCTGGTTATCTCCTTCTACTACTTCATTATGATTTTGTTCATCTTCGTCTTCATCACTTGCATCTTCTATATGTTGTCCTCTCCTCTCGGTTGTCTCTATTGCTTCTAATCTTGTGGATATTTTCCTCAAAAAAACCAAAACATTTGGATCTTCATGTCATGCTCCTCCTCTAGCATTTATCTAATTGGCCATCTTGACAATCCACAGTCATTGTAGGTCAGATCCTTTCAACCTCCACCTCACAAGAAAACCCTAAGGATGCAAAACCTTGCTCCGATACCACTTGATGCAGTCAAGGATGGAGAAACCTCAAAAGATCAGTCTGATCCCTACAGCCAACACAACACAACAGAAATAACAAGAAAAATAAGCCAACAATGAGAAAATGAGAGATCAACCTTCAATTGTGATCGGTGAATCAATTACAATAGACCTGCAACATGAATTCTCTCATGCCAGACATACATGCCTGATTAGATCATAAATATCTTACCAACCCTTGCCAATTTGTGCTAGATAATCTTATCCCATAGGAATAAGTCCATAAGCATAAAGAGTAATTACAATCATCGGTCGACCTAGTAAAGATTACATTTTCCAAGAATAAGAAAATGTGTTACAATAATTAGGTCAGCACTCAAAACAACTGGATCAACCTCCAATGCAAATAATAAGAGATGTGATCAAATAAATAAGTTGACCTAAAATGTAGCACTGAGCTGACACGATCACGCTCGGAAAACCAACTGAAAGATCAATAAAAATATTGGAAACTCAACCATTGATCGGTGACATGAACAGTACAGTCTCGCGAAGAAACTTCAATAACTCTCACGTGATGAAACCAAATGAGGTGTGATCATAAAAAATTGTTGGCAAGTGGCTCATTTAGGAGTGTTTAGGAACACATTAGGGTTGTCATTTATGGAAACACATCTGTTATGGATGATCTCTTGGTGTGAAACACGGTTTTGGAGTTAAGGCTTGCAAAAATGACTAAGTCCAAAAAGTAGGTTTACAGGGTATAGGAGTACAGCTTTTGTCAGCGAGCATAGTATATTTTGAATGAAGACATGCGAGCTTAGGGGAATCTATTTTGGGATATGTATGACCTTTAGTTAAGGTTTCTTATTATTTAGAGTTGATCACAATAAGTTACATTATATTGAAGCCATCTGAAGACAGAGCAACTGTGATACATCACAGATGAAAGGTTGTGATGATTGAGGAAGTATGACATGGAATCCAAACATACTATGTTGGATTTGGATTGTGTATTACCTATATTTTGGTAGTGTAAGGTTTCCAAATTTGTATTTACTTTTTGTATAAGTTTTGGTTCTATTTTGAGATGTATTTGGAAGTTGATTGGATATGTAATAATGTATATATATGAAGAGCTTTTGAGAAGTGAAGTATAGAATGTATGGTATGGATATGAACATATGAATGGATGCATTTTGATGTCAGAATCAGATAGATGATGATGCGAGCTACAACTGGAACTACCTAAGCATAGTAGATTCTTGTTTATTTTAATTTTTTATATACATTGTAACATAGACATATTTCTAATTATATGTGCAGTGAGCTCAGTGTATACCTTTAACAGGATTTTGTATTCCTTTAACTGGGAAATGTACTAATTCAGCTCCTAACAGGGCTAGGTCTCCTAACAGGGAATGTATACTTTTAGTGCATATTTGTGGGTACCATCCCCATCGGGTTTTCTCTTGGCCAGGCTTTCCTCGAGAAAAAATTCATGGTGTTATGAGTTATGTGTTTTACATTTATATTCTTTTCATTTCTGCAATTATCTGGTTAAGTTAGAATTTATTAAGTTTAATTTTAAAGTGTTGTAATATTGATTCACCCCCCTCTTAGTATTACTTAATCCTAACAAAAATGATCCAACACTAAGCCATAGACACATACATGACCACAACCAAAAAGAAATAGTATAGATCTATCACCAACAGAAACACCAGACTAAACACAAACAGAATAATAACCGAAAGCATTTTTTTTGGTTGACACAAGATTTCTTAGATCCCAAGATGCTCCTGCATCACTTCACTCCATTGAGCTTTATCTTTGTTTCTTTGAAGGGGACTCACTCACACTATTTCCTTTTATATTTTTTCAAGCATATAATAGTTCTTCATCTTAATCTCGCAATATCATTTTTGTTATCATTGTATCTATTCCTTTGTGGTTATCTATCACCATTATCTCATATATTTGGTTGTTGTGGAGGTACAAACACAAAAGCAAGGACGTGATTGAGGAAATTCTCAAGACAACCGACAACCACCTAACATTTTTATTGTTTCCTTGTGTGAAGGTTTGTTGAAAAGAGAAGTAGAGCAGTTGATAAATCCCATCAATCTCTCCCAGTTTTGATTCTTTTCATGGCTTCTATTCTCTTGTATTGTCTTTATTTTTGTAGCATAATCATCCTCTATTATTTCTTCTATTAGATTAGTTTATTTCTATTATTTTAGTTATCATTTTAGGTTTTCGTCTTAGTTTTTGTGCACTGTCTATATTGGACGAACATGCATTGCACAAAAATTTTGTATATGTTTCATTGTCCTTGACTCATGTGGGTATTTGAGGCAGTGATCTTGCAAATCCTATTATTTAATCCTTGTAGTTAACTCTTTCATTTTCTATTGTCAAAACATTGTTATCAGTTAGTATAGTTAGGTTAATCTAGTTCTTTTATTTCCACATTTCATATCATTTAAACTTTAAATTACACCTTTATCATTTAACTTTTCTTTCTCACCATAGTGCTAATAGAAGTGACATGCCACAAGATTTGTCTTGTCCATTGAGATTTTAACCAATCTTGAGGTTGGTGAATTTTCCCTTATCCACAAGTGAGCCCAATGTGAACTAGAGTACTTTGTATCATCTCCTCCTTCATTGAGTGACAATACCTACATCAACATGGTGAAAATCACTCCTATATCACCACCTAATTAGATGGCATGGGACATGAACATCACATTCACCCCTCTCAATGACCCTTATAGCATAGATCCATCTTCTCTCTATATCCTAGCATTGGTCAATAAGGCCTCTATCAGAGATGTTATTGTTGACTTTGCATGTCGTATGGACATCATAACTAAAGAGGTGTTATATATAAATGGGCTTAACCATTTGTGGTATGACATGTTCTTGAAAACCGTCAGTGTGCATGAAGTACTGTCATTTCCCCCTCTAGGGTCGACTATGATGCAGAGAACACAACCAAAGCTTGACCTATGGGCCCTTTCTTCTTGTTTAGGACTCAAATTAGACCATCCTTAAATCCCACCTTATCCAACTACTTCTCATTGAAGTATCCTACCCTTCCAATAGTTTGGTATACCCTACACCACTTCCCTGACTCCTTAGGGTCTAGATCCAATTAGGACAATTTTATGCTTTAGGGACACTTTCCAAAGTCTTGGTCAATTTAGACTCAACCAAAAATATGTTTTTTTTTTACCTCAATAACTTGCTGGAGACTTTCGATAAACTTCTCGGTAACTATTCTGGAGTTCTCAGTTGAGGGCCCAGTTCACCGTCGAACTTGGTTACTATACTTACCCTGGTTTCACCGAACGGTCTCGGTGGTTATTTTTGGTTTCTCGATGGTTTCTTATTTCCAATCTCACTGAGTGAGATCTTTTGTTAGATATTCGGGCCTATTTTGGGGAACTTATGTCTGAATCCAAGGTTATAGGACCCAACTCCACTCCAGCATCCCTTAACCCTTACTGTGTTCACAGACCTAATAGGCCTAATTAGGCTTGGTTAACAAAGAAAGTGTATAGGAATTGGTACATTGAATCGATCCAACACCTCAGAGTTTCTATTCTACCTCTATTTGTTCCAAATCCACCATCTACCAAGTCACACTGCTACTTTTGGATGACTGTCAACACATATTCATCATTTTTAGGCTAAATACATGGGCTTATTTAGCCTAGGGCTTGATGGATAAATCAGAAAACATACACTTCCCATCCTGAACCTTTGTAATATCTAAAAGTACATCCCTAACTTTCATTTTCCAAGTGGCCAAGGAATTCCATTGGTAAAATATCAAGTTAGGGCTCCATCCTTGAAACACACTTGCGAATGGAGGGTTTCCTAACCAGTCTGAACAAAATAAATGGATCTCCCTCATATTATCACCAAATGGCCTCAAACCAAATGCATATGAAAGTTAACTCACCTTGTTATATTTCCATGGAAAGCATTCGGTCACTCCAATCTATACAGGATCGTACAACGTAGAAAAATAGACAATTTCTCAGGAAAACAAATGTTGTCTTATTCAAATCCACCAAGAATCATACAATGTCATCAATCTCCTTTTGGAAAGGCCTCTCCCATCTCAACTAGACCATTTTCAATGAGCATAACCATATTTTTATTTTTTATGACCGTTGGGACAAAATTTACAACTTCTCAAGCAACTTTTCAACAAATTGCAACTTAGCAACTTTTACACTTTTTGCATTTGTTGACAACAACATTTCAATTCTTGCACATTGCATCCTACCAACCTAAAATGGATCCAAATATGATCTAGAACCATTTCTAAGGTCATTATTAGACAAAATAACATAAACTCCTATGACACCCTATTAGGCTTAGCACTAGGGTCCTATTGGTCTGAGGAGACCCAAGGTTTATAAAACACCTTTGGAACCCTTAGCCTTACAAGATGGACCAAACAACATCATTAGGTTGATCATAAGGATCTAAACCTTATTACATCCATTGAACCCTTGGAGTGCATGATGTGTCTCTCTGCACTAGACTACCTTGAAGGTCCAAGTAGGATCCAAGGCAGTCTTCATGACCTTTATTGTTATTCCAAAATCAAACCTCTTGAGGGTCAAGTTGAGACTTCCCTAGCTAGCCTCCATGGGATTCATCCCTTTTTCATTCATTAGTGTCTCAATTTTCCCCATGAGAGTATCATTCAAAAAATATAGGATACTTGTTATTGGCCCCTGGTATCTTGTGGGAACTTCTTGTTAGACTATTTATGACCTACTCTGATAGGGCCTCTACATCCTTGGAAAGATGCTTCTTTTCTTTATTATTATAAATACAAGGGAAAAGAATCCTCTTTCAAGTTTGTAGAACTTGTATCCTCTCAGTTTCTTCCTTTCATTCAACTCTCTCTTGTAGCTCAATATGCTTTGTCTTCTATCATGTCTTTGTTAGGGGCATAGGGAAAGCATGTGCCTCAAGGAAATCCTCTTTTCTCACCATAGACTTTGCAACCTCCAATTATGTCCTTAGTTACTATGTATATGCTCAGTGCAGACAAGGGAAAGACACCCTTATTGCCCAAGTTCAAGATCCACCCTCCTTTATTGATTCCCATCCTCACAAACATACCTCACCCCATCGTTTATGGTAAGGGTAAGAGGTCACCTAGGAATTCTCCCTCTCCATTAGTAGCTACACATTAGCCTTAAAGGGTGGCCCTTGTTCCGCATGTTTCCTATAAGGAAAAAAGGGGAAGGGAACTTGTGACTGAGCTTGTAGTTGCTTCTTCAGTTCCACCTCCCACTACATCAATGAGACCCTCTTCTTTAATGGCTACTACATTGAGGGCCACACCTATGGAGTAGGATATCATTGAATCTCCAAAAACCTCTTGTCCCCAATTTAAATTAGAACCAACTTGTAGATTAGAGTGTGTCTTTTTTTTTTCCCTCATGCTTTTCTTTTAATTTTGTTCTTCTCTAGCGGACCCTGTTGGGTTTAATGGGAAGTAGTACTGAGAGGAGAGGGGTGAATCAATACCTCTAAAACTTTTTCTTATCCTTTAATCAATTAACCTTTGTAATCAATTGCATATCCATTCAATCTGATCTACACTATCTTTGTGTGAGTTATATCAATTCATAACATTAATAAATATGTGAGTCATTCATAGAAACATTCATGAACATAATTGACAAGATATGATATTGGAGAAAACTCATGTTAGGAAGTAAAAACTGCGGTGGAGATGCTACCCACAAAACTTCACTATCTGCAGAATGGAAGGGGCTGGTTAAGGCTTACAATTTGATCACTTCTGATGATCTACCCTTTTAGGAGTATCAGTGGAGACCTGTTAAATTCTAATTTGTTAAGAGCTTTTAGCAACACTATTAAGTGTGCACTCAGTTAAGAGATTTGATATTGGACTGTTAAATCCACCTTTCTTGAAAGGAATTTTTACACTTTGCTCCACTTGTTAGAATGATAGAAAATTACAAATTGACCTAGTAAATACAATCTCTTATTGCTGATACAGACCCTATGTAGCTCATATAAAAATATTATCACCTTAGTTGTGATTGAATAATACCTCTGATTATCGGTTTCCTTTGTTCTTGGTTCTGCTAACCAAATTCTTCTTTTTTTGTTCTAGTTCTTGAAACTCTCGATTCAATCCATAGATGTGTTTGTTCTATTCTCCTCTTTCTTACACACACTCTAAAGAATTATTACATCATCTATTTATAGATGGATTGACTTCATCGAGTTGTGATAAAAACAATGTTAACTCTAAGATCAGGTTTACAACTTACACCTAGATCTCCTAGTCTATGTGTTTTAAATCAGTTAGACTGATTAAAACACTTACATTATTGTTTCTTGTCCCTAAAGAAATGGATTTAAAACAATTATATATCCTATAAATAGAATACCCTTGCTTTATCTGACGTGGAAGTCAGATCCACTTTCTGCGGGCTACAACTGACTTTCGATTATGTTTGTCGGTCATGCTTGACTGTCCTCCGGTTTTTACTGTCGGTTGTACTGTATCTGTTTTGTCGGTCTGCACTGTAACTTGCATTTTGGGTTCCTTTTTCGGGTTCCACTCTATCTTTTTGCATTGTGATTTTTGGTGTACACACTACCTTGTGTCATCGGTTCTCTTTGTACTTAGTCATTTTTGGTGATCTTCTAATATAATCTTCGGTTTTCTCTTTACTGTCTTTCGGTGTAAGCTTACCGAAAGTGTTGTTTGAATACTAATGACAAATTAATGTCATCAATCTTCCCCTTTAACATTAGTATCAAAAACTGATATGTGCAAAATACTAACAAAATGTTAAGTATATACAACATATATAATCCTTAGTCATTTAATGACTCCCCCTATATATATGTCGGTATATCTGTACATATGATATATTTTCCTTCTTCGTATCATTGTCCCTTTATGAATACACATATACATATGTACCCTTTGCCCATCTGAATGAATGTACATAACATTTTCTTTCATATTTTGTACTTATTTCCCCCTTTATTTGATATTAAGGGCAAAGGTTATTTACCTTAGAGCTTATCAAAAATGTGTGGATGAGAAGACTTCATGTCTTCCATCATTTTCTCCCATTTCTCTCTTAGGTTTTCTAGATCCATATGCTCAATTTTTATCTTTGAATGCATATCATAGATGTTGTCTACTACAGACATCTCGGGAGTTCCTATCAGCTGCCTTGCAGAACTGATATGTTGTTGTAGTAGTGTAAGATTTGGCAGAAGTTGAGCCTGTAGCTCAGTTAATTCTTCTCTGAAATGTGTCTCTGCCTCCCACGGCTCCTGCCTTGACCGTTTTACTTCAATGATCTTTTCATAATGCATTTTGACTTCATTTTCTCCATCTGTGGTTAAGCTACTAGCACTGTTTGCTAGATCTGTATCTAGCTTTTCTATATTGTCACTATTTTCTTTAGTGAACTTTTCTATTGTGCTCAGCTTTTGAATTAAGTTTATAGCTTCAGATATGATGGGGTCTAATTCAGATATGAATTATGATAGCTTTACCTTATTCTCTACCACTTCTTGGCTGATGTTCTCTAAGAGCTTTTGTTGGTACTTCATTTCTGCTCTCTCCTCAATTGCCTTCTCAGCATCAATATTATGAGTGGTGATTGTGTCGGTGAGGGTAGCTAGTTGATCAAGTATAGGCTTGTTTTGATCAATATCAACACCGGGTACAATTTGATGTAGAATTTCCCATGTTGTCTCTAGTACCATGGAGTCCCTATGTTGTTTCTTCATCCTTTCTTGCAATGCCTTCCTCTGGCATATTTCTCCATATTCTTGTAGTGCATCCATGTCAAGTGTAGAGGGGTCACACTTCGGTATTTCAATGATTTCATCTAGTGTAACCTCTAACTTGTTCTTCTTTATTGTCTTTTTCTTCTTTTGTGACTCAGTAGAATGTAGCACCATTGCTAATTTCTCATCCTTTTCTATTGTACTTGATGATGTGACCTGTTGTGCTTCTCTCTGCTACTTGGCGTCGGTTTCAACTCGTTGGGTGTCTGCAGACATCTCTACATTCACCTTAACATCATCGATAGCACCTTTATCTATTTTCTCAGGAGTTCCATCTTTTGGTTTGTCTCCTTCATTGGTGTCTTTTGCATCATCTATTTTGGTGTTCTCATTCTTGTCTTGAGTTTCCACATCTTTGTCCTTATCTCCTTTTGTAACCTTTTTAGTGTCGGTTACATCTTGATTATCTCTGATGTTTTTCTAACCATCGGTGTTGTCTTTATTTTCTTCTTCTCCTGCATCCTTTGGAGTTTCCTTGTCAGGTGATTTACTTGTTTCTTGCATGATATTGATAGCTTGTATCAATATTGGAAATTTGCCTGGAATGTTCACCTGTGTACTATCAATTGTTGTGTCATGTTCATTGTTTTTTTCTTTTGTAGCAGTGACATCTTTATCCTTATTGATTTCATTTGTTGGGTCATCGGTAATGTCGATGACATTGGTATCCACAACATTGTCATTTGTGGTATCATCCCATGTTTCATCTGCCACATCTGTAGTTTTATTGCCTATTGTATCATCTTCTTCTTTATCCAGCTCAATGGATGTATCATCTTGATTTGCCTTATCAACATCTTGTTGTTGAAGGTCTTTGTCGGGGTTGTCTTTCTCAACTGGTTTGTTCATGATTTTGCACCATTTCTTATGGTTGTCTTGTTCAAGTTCAATCAACTTGCCTTCAAGAAATTTATATTCCCTTAGCTTTGGTGAGAATTCCTTCTTGTGTTTCTCCATCATCTCATTTATCTCTACCTTTGTTGATTCAGGTGGCATTAGAGAAACAAGTACTCTCTCTTTGATTTCTTTCTCATTTGCCAAAGCAAATGTCCAACGGGCGGATAATCTATCCAAGAGTTCCCATGGAACATAACTTCCTTCCAATTACATGGGTACATATTTGAAGTTATACATTTTAGCTATCATGGCTTCCTCAATTTTATTCTGATCTTCTTCATTTCTTTTCCCCCATTTCCTAATGTGTGGATCTATAATGGATCCAGAATTTGCAATATAAACACAAATTTCATCAATAGTGTCAGGTTCTTTTACCTTGACATTTTATGCCTCTAAGGCTTCATCTCGCTTGGTGTCTTCTATGTCCTCTCGGGTTCTGATGTATTTTATACCCTTCTTGTTTTGTCCTCTTTTTGGTGTTGGAGCCTTCCTTTTGTAGGTACTGACTTTTCCTTTCTTAAGAGGTGAAGGAGTAGAATCTTTGGACATTTGGCTTCTAGTCCTTGAAGTAGTTGTAGTTCTTGGTTTCTTTTATGGTGGAGGAGGTGGTGAATCTGACTCTATTTCCTCGAAGTCATTATTTTCTTCATCTTTACCGACAGACACTTGTTCTTCGGTTTCCTCCTCTTGTTTAGTTTCTTCAGCCTATTCAACTTCTTCCTCATCTACTGATAGAATCTTCTTGAGATTCTTTACCATTTTGTCCTTTTTTACTATCTTCTTGACAACTAGGTATGATTTAATTCTTGACTTGGCTTCTTCATATGTGCCAAACCTTGGTTTCTTTTTGTCCAGTGGTTCATTGATTAAGGCATCAATTTCCTTTGTTGCAAGATCAATGTTGATCTCATATTCCAGTGGTTGAAACCATGTTGTCCTTCCTACTACTGGTTTGATGAAAGTATGATCTATGTCAATCATGAAGCATATCTCATCTTTATATTGCTCGATGAGTTTCTAGGGGATTCTTACCCTCTTTTGCATTCGGTCTTTGAATACATTTAAGTATTCATCCATGACTATTTCAAATTTATCTCCCAGTGCAGCTATGTGCTCACTAATTTGCATGGTGACCGGTTTAGTGATGTCCCATTTCACATCTCCTACCGATGGGAACTTTTCTTGAAAATAGAAGAAAATACACATGATTAGTGAGCCAAACTTACAGGTGTTTGAATTTGCATTCCTAATTGTCTTTAGGTTTTCCTTCAACTGATTTAAGAGTAGCTCGGATAAGTCCAACTGTGTACCTTTCTTCACAATTTTGTAAGTTGTGTCCACAGCACCTGATGCAATATTGTTTAATCTTCTAGCCTGGAAGAATTTTTAACCCAATACACATGCCCCAAACTTAATCTCATCATCCGTTATTGTTGTTACTTTCAATCCACGACCATCCCATTTGGCTCCAGTCATCTTTTTGGTCTCTTCCTTTGGTGGATGCTTTAGTGTCTTTACTTTATCGGTTACGAGGTAACCGGTGACCGCATGGATGACATCTCAGGTGATTTCCTTTGGTTCATCCAACCATAACTTTTTGTTATGCACTCTGCTTAGTACTAACTGAATCCAATCGGTTTTGAAGACCTTCAGAAACTTTAGGGCATTGGTAAGCCCTTTTACCTTAATGTGTTTTTTCTCTTCTTTAAGTGTTACATCATCATTACAAATCTTCTTGTAAGCCTCTTCCACCTCTGACGTTCCAATCTCTACAATCTTGTAGTGTATGAAGGATCGAACGTCTTCAACCAGCAAAACCCTAGCTGGAATGCACGAAAATGCACCAGCGTCATTGGGTTGTGAGGCAACCTCCGGATGGATCTTATAATTGGGTTCCTCACATGTAGTGTTCTTGATGAGTTTGAACTCATCCTTCTTTGCATTCTTATATTTCACGGATCGTGAAGTTGATGCCATTTTCAAAAAATTAGGGCTTCTGTGTAAATGCGTGAAAATGGAATTGTCGATCTTGAAGAACTTACTTTTTGTGCTTGCAAAGATCTCTGAACTGATTTGGAGTGCTTGGAGGTCAAGTCGTGATTGCTTTGTGGCTTGGTTGCTTTCTGCTCAAAAATCACCTTCACTCGCGCTGCTCTAGGTTTCGTGACAAATGAAACATTTTGATGCCCTATTTATAGTCCTTGCCCTAAAACGTGTCATAAATGCTCACCAACTCGTCAGTGTCTAAAGACTGAGTTCGTTGGTGAAGACTTTACTTCCATTGGTGACACTTACAATGTTTCAGAGCAATCAATGTTCACTTTGCTTTTACCGATAGGTTTCGGTAAAACAGATAGCTTATTTGAATGTGCTTATTTACCGACACGGCTCAGTCAATACTAATAAATTTTTCTTTTAACCGACGCCTCTTGGTAAATACCGACAGGTTTCAATACATATGACCGAAGACATAGTTCTTACATATTTCAACAAGTATAACCATGATGCATCTTTCTTATGCTAATTTGGAATTATTTCATCATATTGTGGAACTGATGTAAAGTAATAGCTTAGGGTTAATGCAGTTCCATACTTGTTCTGCTTAGGTGGGGTTGGTGATGTCACTGGATCCATTTGATGGGGTGTCACCATTTGCATTGCTCGTCCCAGCTTCATCATTGCTTTAATATTTTCTCCACATCTTGTCTCTGGCCTTCCGGATATCTTCAATGGTGTTTCCATTTGGATATGTGCTTGTCTCTGTCATTCGGTCTCTACAGTCTTTCTTGAGATGACCAAATTTGTGATAGTGTAAGCATGCCATTCTGGGGTTAGTCCAGCCTCTAGACTTTCTAGTCCATAGTCTCATACAGTTTGCAGCAATGTGACCATATCTTCCACATGTTGTACAATTTATCCAATTATTGTAGTCCCATACATATTGATTATCGACATTCTTCAGTTGATATGGAGTTTCTTGACCTTTAGGATTCCGTGCTTGCTTTTTCTTTTTCCAACATTCAAGACTTGTGTGCCCATTCATTTTGCATGTAGGGCAGTATTTGTCCATGTAGGTTTCCTTCTTTGGTTGATCCATTTTAGACTTACATTCATATGCTTTATATCCTTTCTTGTTTCATTTATAATAGAATCCTATGAATGAAGATGTTGATTTAGGAATACCTTTCATTTTGCCTCTGCATACATTTGATGTGTGGCCTTTCTTTCCACAGTGCTTGCATGTCAGCTTTCTTGGTCTTGGATTTTCATAGACATTCTTTGGATTGGCTTGATTTGATGATTCTCCATTTTCGGTAAAGCCTAGACCGTTGTTGTTGACTCTTTGTTGTCCTTCAAGAAAGCCATCTGTTGTTTTATTGCTCTCTTCAGCCTTTCTGATAACTTCATTATGTTGTTGCTAAATTATAACCTCATGCTTTAGTTTTTCATTCTCTTCTCTTAGTTCACCGATAATCTGTATTCTTTCAATGAGTTCAACATTCATTTTGTTTTCTTCTTGACTCATAAGAATAATATGATTTGTAAGCTCACGGTGATGCTCAGCATGTCTTTGAATTTCTAACTCCTTTTCTTGTAGTTTCTCTGTAATCTTCCTCATGTCATAAATAGCTAGTGTTCTTTCTATTTCAGCTTGTCTAGTAGAACTCATCACATCAATCATTCCTACCATATGGGTCTCTTGACCGATTTGCAGCATCTTTATTTGCTCTGTCAGATGTTGATTGATCTCCTTTAGATTTGTGATGTTCTCTTCTGATGTATCTGATGGTTTGCTTGCATTTGATCTTGAAGACTCAAAGAAATCTGGAATCTCTTCTTCTTGATAATCTTTTTCATTGCTCCGAGTTGCCATACCTTTTCTTTCATCAAGCAACTGTCTCATGTTGATTCTAGCTTCTTTATACTGTTCATAGAACATCTAAATTTCAAGCTTTTTGTTCTCAATATTTTTATCAAGTTTGTACTTCTCCATTGTATGATCTTTTTTCTTAATCCTTTGAGCTTTCCAAGAAGAGACTTAGCTCTGATACCAATTGTTGGGTTTAATGTGAAGTAGTACTGAGAGGGGAGGGGTGAATCAGTACCTCTAAAAAAAATTCTTATCCTTTAATCAATTAACCTTTGTAATCAATTGCATATCCATTCAATCTGATGTACACTATCTTAGTGTGAGTTATATCAATTCATAACATTAATAAACATGTGAGTCATTCATAGAAACATTCATGAACATAATTGACACATAACAAAAGATATGATATCACAGAAAAATCCTATTAGGAAGTAAAAACTACGGTGGAGATAGTACCCACAAAACTTCACTATCTGCTGAATGGAAGGGGCCGGTTAAGGCTTACAATTTGATCACTTATGATGATCTACCCTGTTAGGAGTATCGGTGGAGACCTGTTAAATTCTACTCTATTAAGAGCTTTTAGCAACACTGTTAAGTGTGCACTCAGTTAAGAGATTTGATATTGGATTGTTAAATACACCTTTCTTGAAAGGAATTTTTACACTTTGCTCCACTTGTTAGAATGATAGAAAATTACAAATTGACCTGGTAAATGCAATCTCCTATTGCTAATACAGATCCTATGTATTTCATATAAAAATATTATCACCTTAGCTATGATTGAATAATACCTCTGATTATCGGTTTCCTCTGTTCTTGGTTCTGCTAACCAAATTCTTCTTTTTCTTTTCTGGTTCTTGAAACTCTCAATTCAATCCATAGATGTGTTCTTTATGTTCTCCTCTTTCTTACACACACTCTAAAGAATGATTAAATCATCTATTTATAGATGGATTGACTTCATCGAGTTGTGATAAAAACAATGTTAACTCTAAGATCAGGTTTACAACTTACACCTAGATCTCCTAGTCTATGTGTTTTAAATTAGTTAGACTGATTAA
>MU226070.1:224144-267932 GCA_018584345.1 Thuja plicata | reverse complement strand
TAAATATATATATATATAATAAAATAAAATGCAAATATTATTGAATCGACTTAAATGTCATTGTATCGACTTAAGGTTGAATATGATTATTGAAGGAAGTCACGTATCATGACTGTCATATACGAACATTCATGATACTATTGGACTGTTAGTATATGACAATCACGATAGTATCGTGACTATCGGGTTATGTTAAACATGTCATTCTTGGTTATATTAAACATACCGCTCTTGGCTATACGGTTTATGTAAAGCGATTCACTATGTGGATAAATTGATAATCATATATTATATCGTATGTTAATATGAACAGCCACGACTCATCATATTAATTAATATGGTGAGTCATTTCTGTTCATATTCACATCCTTTAGATTCAATATATATAGTCTTAATGTTTTGTAGAATCAATCAATCAACAAGGCAATTGTATTCTACTACAGCCATTCAGTTTTATATCTTATCTTCTGATCCATAATTTATTAATACACACTACCTTGTGTCATCGATTCTATTTGTACTTAGTCATTTTTGGTGATCTTCTAATATGATCTTCGGTTTGCTCTTTACTGTCTTTCGATGTAAGCTTACCGAAAGTGTTGTTTGAATACTAATGAAAAATTAATGTCATCAGACCCATGTACTCTGTTTGTACCTAGAAATAGAGGATTATGTGTTATAAACCTTCTATTTGTGATCTTATTCTTCAATTTGTCGTACATTGACTTTTGACATTTAGAGACAATGCAAAGTGTTGGGGGCATTTAGGCTTCCCTTCCATGTTGACCATTTTTTTTAATTTTTTCTTTATCTTCATGTGCTCTTCTGAAGATTCAAAATATGTTGTCTCTAATGAAATACCTACAAGAGGTTATATCATATATTTGTTTCACTCTTATGGGTTCTAACATCGAATAATCGAATCCCCCTGTCTCTATTTGGATGTTGTGGATATCATGTGTCACTTGTTGTGGGGTGAAATTCTATGGAAATATCTCATATGTTGACATGCCAAAATGTCTCTATCTCTCCTTATAATGCCTTGTATTCATCTTTTAGAAACATGACCCAATTTGAGAGAGAGTTGTTATATGTTTTGTCTTATTATTTGATTCTCTTATTATCCCATTTTCTCTACATCATAGGTTCTTTTGAAAATTTAAAACTTTTGATCTATTTGTCAGGCTTTGTGGTGGCCAATACACTTACCTTATCAAATCTCTTTCTCTATCGTACGATTATTTAACATTCACTACTCATACCAACATGATCGAGTTTTCTCTATCACATGACTATCTAGTTTTTGTTACTCATGTCGATGCATGTCTAAAGTAACCCTATCACACAACTATTTATCTTTTTCTACTCATGTTGGTGCATGTCTAAAGCTACCCTATCATGTGACTATCCATCTTTTTCTACTCGCATCGGCACACTCAAAATCTCCCTATCATATGGTCATCTAGCATAACATAACTTGCTACCCATATCGGCATACCAAAAATGATCCATTATCTTCGTCATCTAGCATACTTGTCTGCATCTTGCATGTTGGATGCAGCCTTGCAAAAATTTAGGGCTTTCCCCTAGGGGAAACCCTATGTATTTGAAAGACCCTCATGTAAGTCAAGTATTTTTTCTCTTCTTAAGCTTGCATCTTTAGTTATGATATGTTTGCTAAAGTGGGGGTAAAATATAATGTCAAAATTTTGTACCCTTGCATAATTTACCATTATGTAATGCTCCTACCTTGGCCGAAAGACAAAATTCCATGTAAGCCTCTGCATCCTTCCATTTTTCCTTGTCCTTTTCTAATCGGATTCTTGGTCGCATGGCCTGGTTGGCACAGAACATGTGCACATCATAGAGACATTTGTGTGGCCTTCATTTGTCCCACAAATCTAAAAAGGTGTTGTGAGTTGTTGACATGTTACAACTTCCACCCATATAGTGTAATGCCTCTTACCACTACCCATCGATGTCGAGAATCAATCCAGTGGCTAAAAATTCTATTATTTTTCCTTCATTTGGTCTTCTTGAAATTTTCTTGGTCCCACTATCACACTTGAGCTCTCATTCTATAGCTTATTTTCCATAATATTGAGTTCATTGGTTTGATTGAACAACTTTCATACAAAACATTGGTTTTTACAGCATTGCAACTTCAATGTCTCCATTATCTTGTCTTCACTCCATTTAACTTCAGCTTTGTGGATTTGCAGGGGAGTCAGTCGCACTATTTTATTTTACATTATGTTAAGCATATCATAGTTCTTCGTCTTAATCTTGCAATTTTGTTGTCTTTGGAGTCATCTATCATCGTTATCTCATCTATTTGGCTATTGTGGACGATGAAAAACTGAAGCAGGGACTTGACTAAGGCAAGTCTCAAAAGAGCCACCCAACATTTATATTGTTTTCATTTGTACAAGTTCATTGGAAAGAGAAGTGGAGAAACTAATCAATCTCATCAATCTCTCCTAGTTTTGAGTCTTTTCTTGTCTTATATTCTCTTGTATTGTCTATATTTTCATAGCATAGTCATCCTCCATGCATTTTTCTATTAGATTAGTTTATTTTAGTTAGCATTTTGGGCTTATGTCTTGGTTTCTATCCATTATTTGTACTGGACAAACATGTGCTATGTGGACATCTTGGATCTACACTATTGTCCTTAACTCATACAGGTGTCTAAGGCAGTGAGCTTGTAGAGCTTGGAATTTAATCCCCGTGGTTAGCTCTTTCATTTTTTATAGTAAAAAATATATATCAGTTAGTATAGTTAAGTTAATTTGGTTATTTTATTTACATATGTCATATCATTTATAATTTATAGCACACTTTTATTATTTAAGTTGTCTTGATCACCCTATATCATTAGAGTGCTAGTAGAAGTGAGGTGACACAAGGGTTTTTTCATGCCTTGATATTTTAACTAGTCTCAAAGTTGGTGAATTTTCCCTTATGCATAGTTCTGGTTAATTGGGTCTTTATTATTGACTCTTTCTGATGAGTCCATATGTGAAGAATTGCATGGGATGTGTGGAATTATGCCCAATTACATGAAGGATGCATGGAAGAGTCTTGATGTTTCAAAAGTTCTCATTGTAACTCTATAAGTACTTGGTATTCATTTATTGTTAAATAATACATGAGTATGGATTATTTTGGAAGCTATGTTTTTCCCTCGTGAGGGTTTTCCCATGGAATATGTTGTGTTATCTTGTGGCTTGTTTATTTTATCTATGCATAATGGTTATTCTATAAACTTGTATGCATGCTTGTCTCTAATGGGTTAATGTAGGAAGTGGAATAATTGTAACTAGGTGTGATACATCAATTTCTAACACTTCATCCGATTAAAGTGAACATTCTTATGAACAATATTGGTAACAAGGTGCACAAGGATGCAATTAATTTTGTTCTCAACACCAATATCCAAAGGATGAGGATTACAAGGATGGTATCTACACATTTAGGGAGATTTATATTTTGATTTTAATGTTGTGAGAGTAGGAATAGATAGATTTTACAATATATCATATTCATACAAAGATGAGAACATAATTATAGTGCCTAGAAAGTAATCTACCAAACAATTGGGAAGAAAATTATGGATAGAAGAGAACTTGAGGATAGGCTTAATGAGAATCTTCTAAATATTGAAACTCAACTTCAAAATGACCCCACTAATGTATGGTGTTAAATGAAGAGCTAATAATGGCCAAAGAAAAATTAAAATTCCAGACTAATAAAGTACAAGGTCATAGAGTAAGGATTAAAATAAATTACTTGCAAAATGGCGATAAAGGTTCCAAATTATTTCTAGGTTTATAAAGAACAAATGTTTAGGGAGAAAAATGATAATATCTTAGTTAATGACAATATTATCTATGATCCAAAAGAGATACATGAGTAAATATTTGGATTCTATAAGAATATTTTCACCTCTGAAGCAAATAATTTGAGTAGAGATAGTGCAAGAGAATTCTACAAACAAATCATTTCTAGGAAATTATCCAAGGAGAATTCTATTAGATTAAATAAAGAGATCACTATTGACAAGATTTTTTTAAAAAAAAGGCAATTAATGTTTAAAAAATGATAAGTCTCTTGGGGTTGATGGATTTCCAATAGAATTTTACAAGAAGAATAGTGATTGGATTAGTGAAGATTTGTTGCAAGTCTGTAAAGAGGATAATATTAAAGGGTCGCTAAGAAACAATATTAATATGGGAATGATCAAAACTAATCCCTAAGAATGGAGTCATATCCTTCATTAAGAACTAGTATCATTATACTTTATTAAATGTTTCTTATAAGATCCTTTCTAAGGTTATTGCTTTGAGGTTAGTAGACATCCTCCCTAAAGATTAGTGTTGGTTAATAGATTGGCCATTTCATAGATTTAATCAAATTTGGACTCTATCACCCTCACTAAGACCAATGTAATCAAATAACAATTGAGAGAATTGATTAACAACTCATCTGAATTTTATTATGAAGGTACGACTCCATTTATTTGATATTTTTTTTTTTTGGTTTTTAGATATAAAAATGTAAAAAGGTGTGCTTTTAACCCGAAAGCAGTAAAGGAACTAACAATTACCCATCACCATGAAGCAATTGCAAAGAGAAAATATTTTAAATTCACACATTAACTCGTTGATCAGTATTCAATACATAGATAACTTCTTTTCAAAAGAGATTTCATTCAAAGATAAAAGACTTATTCTAGATTTAACTTAAACAAGAACTACAAGATACCAATCACAAAGCACGGTAAACACCCATATAAACCCTTGCACCACAAATAATGCTAGAATTCAAACTCTGGAATCAAAG
Organism: Thuja plicata; assembly: GCA_018584345.1. Classification (NCBI taxonomy): domain Eukaryota; kingdom Viridiplantae; phylum Streptophyta; class Pinopsida; order Cupressales; family Cupressaceae; genus Thuja; species Thuja plicata. The sequence goes on along the minus strand of MU226070.1, from coordinate 263,087 downwards.
TTCCAAATGCATGTACGCAAACACTAGATACACAAAGATATCCTAAGAACTTTGTTGTTGGTAATTTCATTCAAATCAGAATTTGACCTGCAATATCAAAATCAAGTCTCACTTGTACGTCAAATCATAAAGGGGATTCTAAATTTTTTGATCCCTTGTTTTGTCTATAAAAGAATCAATATTAAAAAATAAACGAGTATTTTAGATCCAACTTAAAATAGCAAGTGTCACCTAAGAAATGACAAAAATAGAAAATAGAACATCATGGAGACTTCTCAGCTTATCCTATTGATGTTGGTGGTTGTTGAGTGTCTTGTTCCTATATGTATACCTACAACTCTTTGGTAACAACTAACATTTTATCAAGATTGAGCATACCCATGTTGTTGTAAAAGGACCAGAATATATTTTGCTCCTTAATCTCTTTGGCTTTGGCAAGGAAGGTTTGGTAATGGTTGATACACCAAATCAATATGGCATCTATACGGGCCAGCTCCTTGTATTTTTTTTGCAGAAGTTTGAGGGGTCTACCAATAATGCCACTCAGTTGAGCATTCAATGCTCATACCTACCACTACTGCCTCTTGAATTGAATATGTCACCTCATCATTCAATGCTCATACCTACCACTACTGACTCTGTTGCTTGGATTGGAACTGCCTCTTTAGATAAAGTATTTTTCTCCCTTTTGTGACTTTATACATCTTCATTTTATGAGGTTTCAAAAAATAAAAATAGTTATAGAACTAGATAGCAGTCTTGAAAGATTTTATGAAAAGTTCAACATTTCTCATCGGGTTCCGCTAGGAACTTTGGAACATAAGAATTTTCACTCATTTTCCTTGAACCTTTATTCACACTTAGCTCCACTTCAAATATTGGATTCCAACATGAGTTCTGAAAATACTACTTGAATCTGAAATATTTTATAAGGACACTTTGAAAACTTTACCAAATTCAATAAGTATTTTTGAATCTATCTTTCTTTATGTTACTCAACTGATGGTGATGATGATGAAGACCGAGATCAGAGATATACAAGATTGTAGAAAGGATTAGATCAATTGTTATTTTTCATTGATGTCAAGCAACTGATTTCTTGTTCATATTAAGTTGCCATATCTTTCAGAGTATGATTTAATTGGGCGGCTAATACAAATCAGACAATGATAAGCTCGTATTGGTATAGTTTTTTCTACTTTACATTTGATGTTATCAAAGTTAGTAAAGCAGATTGATCATGTCGGTAAAGGAAATAGTTAGCTACCGAGCAGGATGAAGTCTGTCAGTAAAGGGAAGCGTTTGTCGGTCAGAGAAACCAAGACACCAAGAGCAAGCCAATACATCGAGTACATGAAAGTTGGTTACCGAGAATGAAACAAGGATCAAAATGACATTTAATGAAGAGCCATAGTGATCTGGAAGCTTACAAGGATAAAGAAGAGTTAGTTATAGAGATCTACGGTCAGGAAAATTCAAGGCGATAATCAATGGTAAAGATTAAGTTGCAAAATTCATGGTACCACTTCCAAGAAAAGTTCAAGTTCCAAGGTGATGCTAATGCGGTTCACTGAGTATCAAATTCCTTGAATCAGTTCAAAAAGTTTATCTGACAGCTGAGAATAAATGAAGGAAAACCTAATCAAGGAGATTAAGATGCAAAAGTAGAGTCTATATAAAGGATGAATTTGAATGATAGATATGTTGGTGAGTTGAAGTGTAGATGTGCTACCGAGTGAAGCAGTGAAGAAGAAAAGGTGAAATCAAGTCTAGAGCAGAGACTAATGAAGTGTTGATGCCAGTAGTCAAAGAGTGCATAAGGGATATGATCAAGCAAGAGGTAGTTTCTTATTAACATTTGTAGAAGGAAAATCTCTTAACCGAGTGGACTTACCGGTCTTATTGTAAATCCTTGTGAAAGGTGACATTCTAAGAGTGTTCAAAGCCCTTTAACCAGGTCACTCCTAATATTTAACTAGATTGGCTCTTAACCAAGCATACTTCATAAGAGTATTTTTATTTATCGGTAACAATCCCCACGAAGGTTTTTCCCAAATTGGGTTTCCTCGTCAAACACTGGTGTTATATGTGTTGAACATTTATTGTGCATGTTTACTTAAGTTGTTGATTGCTATAGTGAAGTTATTATTGATTAAGTTACTCTTGAAGTTTGTTTTACCAAGTCGAATCAAAGTTTAAGTTTTAAGGTTTAAAGAATCATTGTTTTATGATTCACCCCCCTCTCAGTAAACCAACAATTGGTATCAAAGTTGATTACTCTAAAGAGATAAGTTTAAAAGACTTGAGTAAAAGATCTAAAGATGTATAAGAGGGAGGCACCAAAGTTGAATAGGGATAACTTCTCTACATGGAAAAGCAGGATGAGGTTGCACTTATCTGGAATTGGAGAGTATGCAATATATTATCTTGACAATGAGTATTCACTGCCAACATTTGGGCCTATGACACTTGAGAAAATAAGAGAAAGGCAAGATCACACACAAGTTATGATTGAGATATCCTCTTCTCTCACCGACCTGGAGTTTAATGACCTTAAAGGATGTGATACGAAAAAAAAGATGTGGGATAATGTTGTATTGGTATATGGTGGAGATCAACATGTTCAGAAGGCAAAAGCTGAAAGTTTGAGAGGCAAATTTGATTCTATGAGAATGAAAGAAGGTGAAATTGTTACACAGTACAGTACAAGATTGAAGGAAATTGTGAATGCTATCAGAGGTGCTGGAGGACATATTGAAGAAGAAGATGTAACAAGTAAATTGTTGAGGGCATTGTTGCCCATATATGCCATCTGAGTATCTGCAATAAAAGAACTGAGATCCATTCATCATATGCTTGTTTCACTGGATGCTACAATTGGTAAGTTGATTTCTTTTGAGCTAAATAATTTTGGCAATAGTTTATCTGCCACTACTAGGATTGAGTCTGCATTCAAGTCATCTTTGAAAATTAGAAGCTCTAGAGAGTCTAGATCTGGTGATGGTTTTGCAAGTAGTGCGAGTGAAAGGTTTTATAGTTGCAAAAGTGAGATAGAAGACCTATATGTTGAATATGAAAGAAACCAAGAAGAGTTTGAAGCTCTACTAGCTAGAAGACTACAAAGAGGAAAAGGCAAGTACCGAGGTAAGCTACCCTTGAAATGTTTTAAGTGTGACAAGTTTGGTCCCATTGCAGCTAGATGTCCAAACAACGACAATGATGAGAAGAAAGACAACCGAGATGATAACAAAAGAGAGAACATATTCAGGAGATTCTAAGATTTCAAGAACAAAGGTAAGAAGTCATTGTACATTACTAATCAAGGACTAACCAATGATGATACAGATGATGATGACGGTGAAGAAGTTGTGTATGTTACTATCAGGGATGATTTTGATGGAGAAAGGTATGAAGAAGAAAAAGCCCTAATCTCGCATGTAAGCAAGAATGATACCTGGATTATAGATAGTGGTTGTTCACCTCATATGACTAGTGATACACTTAAGTTCATTACTATGGAAGAACATGATGGAGGGTATGTTAGATTTGGTAATGATGCTCCATATCCTGTGAAAGGTAAAGGTTATATAATTTTGTTGGATAATACAAGATGTTATGATGTCTATTGGGTTGAAGGACTAAAGTATAATCTGTTGAGTGTGACACAGTTGAACAATACAGGACACCGACTAGAATTTCAGAATGGAAGTTTGATTGTCACTGGAGAATAGTCTAAAAGTAACTTATTCTACCTTGGTACTTCTACAAAGAGTTGCCTATTTGCTAAAATTGAGGATGTATGGTTATGGCACAAGAGATTTTATCATGTGAATTTTGACAACTTAATTAAGGTGAGAAAAAAGAATAGAGTTAGAGGTCTACCGAGATTGGACAAACCTGAAAATGTCATGTGCAAAGGATGTCAAGTGGGTAAGATGACAAAGTCAAGTTTTACAAGCAAATCTTACACTACTGAAGGAATTTTGGAATTAGTGCACACTAACCTATGTGGACCGATGAGAACACAAAGCTATTATGGTGATAGATATTTTATTTTATTTGTTGATGATTATTCAAGAATGATGTGTCATGTTTTTGAAAGAAAAATATGATGCTTTTCAAATCTTCAAGTGGTATAAGGCTAAAGTTGAAAAGAAGACTGGAAGACAATTGAAGTGTCTGAGATCTGATAGAGGAGGTGAGTTTACATCTGATCAGTTTACACTTTTCTGCAATGAACATGGAATAAAGAGACAAATATTTGCACCGAGGACAACACAGCAAAATGGTATAGTAGAAAGAAGGAACATATCCATTGTTGATTGTGCAAGAACATTAATGATTGAGAAATGGTTTTCAAAGATGAGGTCCTAGTTGACAACATCAATTTTTTGGTGTTTGTTGAACAAAGGGTAGTCATCTCTCGTTGAACAAAGGGTAGGCATCTAAGATTTCAAGAACAAAGGTAAGAAGTCATTGCACATTACTAATCAAGGACTAACCGATGATGATACAGATGATGATGACGGTGAAGAAGTTGTGCTATCAAGGATGATTTTGATGCTCTTGACCCAAAGGCTGAAGTTGTCAGGTATCCCTTTATTCTTGGGTTGGATGCTCAAGGACTGGAATGCCATCAAATATAGGTCAAGGCTGGAAAGCAGTTCCTACGAAGAGATCTGGGCATTGAGTAGGATGGGTCCCCCTAGTTGAATAAATTTGCAAATATGGTAGGCTTTGAGGCCTTTTATGAAGGTAATTAAGGTTAACATAAAATTTTAAAATTTTATCATTTTGAGTTGAATGTCCCTTGGTTTTTTTGCAATTGATACTATGGAGGGATATGGATATGGGGTTGTGTTGTTTTGGTTGTCCTATGCTCAAATATGGTGGTTCATGATGTTGGTTTCCTTGGTCCCCCAAAAAATAGTTTTATTGGCTTATTGTTCTATTTATATCTACGGTTCTAGTCTCGAGTGCATGGAAGTAGCTTTTGTAGTGGTGGCCCTATGGGCACCTATAATTGTAATTAGCTATAGATAGTAAATATGTAATGGTTTAAAGCCTACTTGTATACAGATGGAAACTCAATTGTCAAATGATTTTCAATAGCAGTAGGTTTGGTTGAGTTGCTCATATCTTGTCAGTCTGGGTATAGGATGGCAGAGACATTTCAATGTAAATTTTCTAATCTTTAATATATTATATCGCCTCAATGTATTATCTAGCAAGAAAAAATATTCTTGTACCAAAAAATTATGTTTCATGTGGTTGTTGATTCTTCAAAAGTTACCATATAAAATAAGGCGTTCTAATGTTGATATATGTAACATTTGTAGACAACCTAAAATATTAAATATATCTTCTTTTATGGCTTCTTTACAAAAGTAATACGGAATATGTTTTGTTCTAATCTTTTGGGTTGGGGGCACTCTTAATTGGAAAGAAATATTATTTGGATTTGTCAATGGGTTGAGTAAAGAAAGAAAAAATTTCTAGCTAATCTTTTCTAATGAAATTTGTAACATATTTTGAAAGTGAGGAATGAGAAAAAAAAATCAAGGTACTAGGTCCCTTATTGAGTCTTGCAAAAGACTCGTCTTACAATGTTGCATTGCAAGTTACAATGACAATAGAGATCTCCAAATTCATTTTTTTGAAGTTACTAGGTGTTGGTATTGTACAAGTTAACAAGAATGAAGTTAAATATGAACATACATGGCCTTACAACCAGTTTGATAACACTCCATTTCTGAAGGGACTCGTGGACTACTAGATGAGATATAGTGAAAAAGAAACCCCTAAAAAATATAAGAGAGTAGCTGCAACACATGGTGCAAGATACAATATCAATGATGGTGAAGTTTTTTTGTTGACATTGTCAAATCTAATGAGATGTCAAGCATAGAGCCTCTAGTTGGTTGGGTAGACTTGGACCTTTACAACAAGAGAAAAACTTTTAAATAACAAATTAGAAGCTCCTCTGTTGATATGGAAAAATGCATATATGTTTATGGGACATGTTCATATTTTTTATCATACCATATCAATGGCATCCTTCATAAATATGTTAGTATAGGAACTTGTGTGGTCTTCTAAAAGATTATTTGAAACTATGTAGTTCTTTGATGTACCTAAATGGTTTATAAATTATCTTTAATATATTAAAAAATTAAAAATTATAGTTTAAATTTTAAACCATACAATATGTCATTATACAAGGGCTTAAAGCTTAGGGAGTTTCTTTTATTTTTTTCTTAGTTTATGTCAAATAAAGATTTCACCTTCTTTTTTCTTTTTTCTTTTTTCATTTCAAGTTACAAGATATTTGTCCTATGAAAATTGTTTAGAAGTGATATAAATGTGTTAAATACATTAAAAAAATTAGAATATAAATATAATATATTACTTATATAATTGTATACTAATATTAATTTATAAGCAGTGTATTGTTTATATAAATACAAATTATTTTCTTATTTTAATTAGTTATAATTCAAATAAAATAATAATTATCTTTAAACATTATTAAATTTAAATTGTTTATTCATATTTGTATGTATAACTATTAACAATATATCATTATTGGGTGAGGATCTGCAGTTATTTAAACCCTTGTCTTTTATGTCTTTTATGTTAGGATTACTTTAGATTTATTTTATAATTTTAAACCCTTGGCTTTTATGTTAGGATTACTTTTGATTTATTTTTTAATTTTAAGACCCAGACAAAACTAGGGACCGCTTTCAGTTGACCAAAAAAAACCTTAAGAAAAAGAAAATTAAGTACCTTACACCAGAAATCTAAAACCTTCTACAATTAAGTTGACACTAGAAAATATTTTTTAAAATTTAGCAGGCCAAAAGCCACGTTGAAATTATAATGTGAGCCAAGAATATATGTTCATTTATACTTTTGTCAAATTTACATCGTGATAGGTCACCCTTCTATTGTTCATGCACATAGTCAATATTCAATTAATAAAAACACTGGGTACACAATTAAAGTTGTATGTTAGATACAGCTTTTGAATTTACTTTACCCTTTAGATCTTATTAGGTATATGTTTAATTATTCGATATTTGATTTTCAAAATAGCGTTTTATTTAGTACCGTGTGAAATATAAGATTTTTTTTAATTCTCACACTAACATTTCATTTAATAAAATGTACAATATAAGGTTTTTAATATAAAGAGTAAAATATAATAAAGTTTTTGATATTTATGAGATGACTGTTTATAGATTATGATGATAAAATCTTCTCGTTTCTCAAGCTTCTCTTTGAAGAAATCATGTTTAAATACAATTGATAATACACCTACCTAAAATATAATTGTTCCGAAAGTCTCGGCAAAATTTTCATTATCATAAACTTAAATTGTTTACTCCTAGGCACGAGAATCTTAAATTTAGGAGACCAGTATAAAATACTGGTTAAATAATGGCTACAAAATCAAATAGTGAACTCGAGAGTCAACCAAAAGAAGAATGAGGCTCCCTTAAAGCATATTTGACCTGTTTTGATATATATATATATCAAAGGATACGCAACCTTGTTGAAAGAATAAATTCGAAAATACCTTATTCGAAACAGGACACGTTAGAGCTGGATGTTAATGACCTGTGCTATGATGGAGCCTATCTCATAACGGAATTGTCTATATATAAAAAAAAGTGTGTTAGAAGACATTTTTCATATTTAATAATTAAATTACTTATCAGAATACAATGATATTCGTATTTTTAGTTTACTTATTATATTCTGATTTTTAATTTAATTATAAAATATTTAATAAAAATGTTTCCGTCTGTAACTACTTCAGCATTGACCCTAATTACCAACTTATCAGTAAAGAATTAATGCAACTAACGAGTAGAAATCGCCTATTATCCAAACCCGTTTGCAGCACCTCCTTACCATTCAATGGCTGTACCCGTAAGTTTGAAGTTGAAACACATACTGATGCAACACATGCACAGTAAAAATACACATTTGTGACAAACCTCGTGCAAGAACAAACCAACTGTCATTTTAATCCTTCATTTTTTATGCAGATCTATTATAAACTTGTGCGAGATACACGATGAATTTCGTCCTTTTAATTTACATGATTAATCGAGGCAAAATAGAGCAAAAGTTCAAATTTAGGTGACAACGACCATAATTGATTATCAAAGTCCTTGCTAGTTTTGGAGGTGATCACCTCCACAAAACAAAGTCCTTGCCCGATATGCCAGATCACTTCATCGTGACTTGGAATTTTGGGCTTGCTAATGTCTTATTTAATTATAAGATTGTATGCTACTTAATGTAATGTTTAAACTTCAACTCAACAATGAACAGTTCAAACCGCTCGTTCAATTGGCAGTCCGTGTGCTGAAAGCTACTGGTTTACTGCCAATTCAATTATATCACGTTGTTTTATGCTTCAAGACGAAACAAAGAAAAAACAGATGACTTGTGAAAATGGAATAAGTCTGTCAGCAAATAATTGTTCGTTGCCTTGACTACAGTTAACATAACACCTCTACAAATTTATCCTTTGGCTTTAAGACCTGCTTGGGATTTGAAATGTTCAGTTTAAGTACATACAATTGCAGTTCTATCAGTATGAGATGTCACAATCTCGTTTTTATTGATGAACTAGAAAAGACTTTTGAGAGACAAAGCCCACCTAATTAGACTGAGAAATACGTTCCAATGGCAAACTTCATTTTTATCGTTGGATAAAAGAATAAGATTACAATAGATAATTAGTATAGATATTTTAAATACATTTATCTAAAAGACAAAAAAATATCAATATATAAGTATCTATTTATCCTCAATAACAAATAATATTTTATTTTATAAACAAATAATCAAAACTGACTTTATAGTGTACTCCCTAATTTTGTAAAATTTATGTATCACACAAATAAATAGAAATTATTTATAGCAATCCATAATACAAAATTTAATCTTTTATTTTAAAAAAGGGACCTAATTTCTCAACAATTTAAATATAAGTATATAATTAGTAAAATAAAAAAATATATTAAAAAAATATTAACTTTTTATCTTAAAAAAAATTAAGAAATATTATTCGAACGAATTAAAATAGTATTCATAAATTTTATTTTATTTTTTTATCATGTTACATGTCTCTTAATTATTAATAACACTTTTATTTTGTCAGCTATTCATGCCATTACACTCTACCTGTGCTGCCACTGTAGTTATGCCTCCCAGCATAATTATTAGCATCTCCATCCAAGGCACATTCGCAAATTTACCAAAGGAATAAACACAATTATCGCTTGCCCCAAACCAATATTTTGCCAGAAAAAAATATTTGAAAACATAATTATCCAACTTGTGCTCCAAAGATGCAACCACCACATTCGCAAATTTACCAAAGGTATAAACACAATTATCGCTTGCCCCAAAATATTATGCAACCACCACAAATTCCACACTACATTACAATGCGTTTAATTCTTCATGCAAATAGCAGTCACTTGTTGGACAACTAATGAGCTCCAACATAAACTTCCTCCTGCTTAATTTCTTTTTAGAAAAAGCTGATATAATGAGTAAGTCTGTAATGAAGTCTTTTTGGGCGTGAAGATCAAAGTATCATTGTATGCTTACACATCACTAAAGAGGAGAATCAAATCTTTCTTTGAACATGATGACATCTCACCATCTCACAGAGAGACAAAAATTTGTAATGTGTTATGCCGCCAACCTATTTATACAATGCATCCAGTAAAGCCTCCCTCGGAAGCAAGCTTCAGATGACTTTGCGCTAAAAGCAATAAGATTATCCAAATAAATGTTTTAAATTGTCACGAGGCATTTGTCCTTGAACTAACCTCTATATAGAATTTTAGCATTGGTCCTCAAATCAACCCACCTATAATAGCTTACATGTTACCAATGTACCAGGATTCCAAATTTTGAGTTTTCAAATTTATTTCTCAAAGAATTATGAATCCATCCGGACAGAGCGCAAATATATTAAGCAACCTGTAGAAAGTCTTATGTCCATGGTGAGTGGTTGCCAAACAAGCCGTTGAAGCCTTCAAATGAGACAACTCAAAACTCGAACTCACCATTTGCCTGTGTCCATATGAAACTGACAATAAGCAGCATGATAAATCTCAAGCATAATCATTAGCAAAACTGATCCAGTCATTTACCTTGGCAAAAAGAATGTCCTTGCCGTTCAAATGCATAATTCCATCCTTCAGTGTACACTTCCATCTGCTTTTGGTTCTTGTAACCTGCTAAATAGAACACAAATAAAAGTAATTTTCTGGTATAACACCAAAGCACACAAATGACAATCTTAAACAGGTACCTTGGGCCAGTCTACCTTCTCAAACTGAGCAAGTACTAAATGACTAGTGTTTGGTTCCTCTCCTCCCTGATCAAGTTCATCTATTTCATCGTCGTCGTCCTCATTTAACGGTGGTTCATCATCATCATTTGCTTCAGCTTTAACTTCCTTGAGAGCATCATTTATGTCAAGTGGATCTGCTCGACATCATAGAGAAGCCTCTCATATATTGAAAATTCAACGAAAATAAATTCTATATAAGATTCTAGCAATCTTGAATCATAAATCCATTGCACTTTGGCCTCACCCTGGTCTGTTTGTGCATTGTAGTCCTCATTTGCATCATCAGCATTTTCATCAGTACCATCAACCTGAGAAATTTTTGGAGAATTGTGCTTTGATTTAATAATAGAGTCTCTGACAAGATCCACCTTATTTCTTGTCTGAGCATTTGTGATGCCCTTAAGCATTTCATTTGACAGACCTGCATCAAGATGTAACTGAAACCAAAACGAGTCAGAATAGTGATGAATAGCTTTGCAAAACCTGTAAAATTATCTGTCTACCACACAATGACAGCAAAAAATAGTGCCAATGATTTAAAGACAAGGGGTCTAGGACCATTTTGTAGAGAGAGGAGAGGAGAGCCTGCAAACAAGGGGAAGCAGAACATCTTACACCAGTTCTTGCAAACAGTCTTTGTTCTCCTCTCTGATTTGCAGTGTAAATTTTACCTGAACTTGATTGTTGTTTTCACAAGGGATTCAATTTAACACTACAAAAACTTGTGCAACCCCTAAGAGTAGCAACTTTTGTCCACTCGGTACAAATGATGCCAGCCTCTATAGTATCATACATCTTGTGGATAGCCCTCATGAACCCTACATTGACTTCAACATTCTATATGAGTGTAACTCTACCATGCCTTTGCACATACCACTTGGGGTTCATTGCATAGGCAGCCATGTGCAAGGGAGTGTTGAGCTTCTCCCATCTTTGATGAATAATTGGTTGAATGTGCTCATTGTAGAATACTAATGTGGGTTCCTCCTCTTACACGACAGCTTTCATTTATTCTAGCATAGAATCAATGCACTCATACACCTCTCCAAGGATAGATGCATTGGCATCCCCATATCTAATCACCTAGAAGACTAGGATATGATGGAGACAATATATTTTGCATCACCTCAGGAAACATCACTCTTCACTTCATCTTTAACCCTCTTCCCCTACTCTATCTTGGACTGAAATATTATTTTCTCTGCTACTTTGAAACTTATGCAGTATGTGTATATATATATTTTAAAGAAATTGATAACAACAACAATCATTTGAATTTCAACTCCAAACTAATAAAAAGCTAGGCAATGAATAACAGGTTTTTTATTGAAATTCTAGAAATTTAGTTCATAGACGCGATTTGCAATAATTGGATACATAGAACAAACATACCAATCAAAAAATCGGACTCCTATCACTGGACTAATTTCAGAAGTGCGGAAGACCACAGACTGGAGTCTTTTTTCAATGTCTAAACCCTCTATTGGCTGGGTTGAAAATATCAGGTGCTGCTTTTTACATATGTTGAATGCTTGATTGGTGTAGTTGATGGAAACTTGCCATAATTATTGCAGATTGTTGTATACAGGCCCTTGAACTGTCTCTTTGCCTCTAACAGCATACAAATTCACCACCAACCATGCTGTAACTCAAAACTGTAAGACTGAATTGATTCTGATGCGTCTCCTGGGGTTTCGTCCAGAAAATATCTTCCACAAGGGTTTCATCTTGAGAAGAATTAGCTCTAAGAACTAATTGCAGAGAGAGATCGATATAAAATGGATAGGTAGAATGAATTCCCCATCTCAATTCGATCCCTTTATAGAAGAAAATCCTTTTGCTGAAAAAACATTTGATCACCTCTTCTATTCTCTGATTTTGACTTGGGCAATAAATAATATGGGCCTAACTTTAATTAATGCCCCACCATGGAGTATCACCTAGGAATATTAAGTCATGATTTAAGTGGCCCCCTTTAATGATTGCCAATGAATAATTAAATTCATATTAGCAATAACTAAAGCTTTTTCCTCCTTTTATTTAATTGAACACTTAACCCCCTTTATTAGCTTAACGCTTTAGCATGTGGGGAGAATAGATAATAGGTTAGCATTATTATTTATTTATTTATTGGTGTGCTAGGGAAAAAGGGGGCATTACATGGACTCAAGCTATCAATTCCATTTTATTGTCATAACCATTAGTTGCAATGCGTCTTGCAACTCAAGCATCCTATCCAAAAGAATGAAATTGAATGTATATCTAGTCTCAACACATTTCAAAAATCCCTTTTTAGAGAAGGTCGTGAAGAATGCATATTCAGTGTGGTGGTTGCAAATAAAACTCTGCACATCTGTAGCATCCTTCACCATTGCTTTGATCCAGTCAATCTTTCCCGTGTCTTTAAGTGCATTATTCATGGCATGCACATAAAAAAGAGTCCACAAAATATGACCATAGGTCACATCTATCAGTACTACTGCCACATTTTTTGGCCCAAATTCCTCTATAACATCTTTGAGGATACAAAACTGAAAAATCAATACCATCATTATGTCAATTGATGAGCTTAAGGGGCTCTATAATGAATGGTTCATAAGGCACAACAATTGTTGAAGGTTTTGCAAATGAGGTTGCAAGCTAAGTGGGCTTAACCTTGGAGGAAACTCCATGGTTAAGCACCACAATTGAGTTGGAGTAGTACTAGGATGGGTGACCTCCAAGGAAGGCCCAATGCTTCACCTCTGTGAGCATCACCTAGATGGAATGAGTGTCGAGTATTCCATTCATTCTCATGAGAGATGGGTTCTTGTGAACCACTACTCATGAAACATGGGTCAATGAGTTTGACTCAAAAACTACACAATCGAATCCGGATAGCAATATCACAATTTGACTTGTTGTGGAGAATATATCCTAGTTATCAATTGATGAGCTTAAGGGGCTCTATAATGAATGGTCCATAATGCACAACACTTGTTGAAGCTTGTGCAAAAGGGGTTGCAAGCTAAGTGGGCTTAACCTTGGAGGAAGCTCCATTGGTTAAACGTGCTTGAGATGGAGTAGTATTGGGACGGGTGACCTCCCAGGGAGCCCCAATGCTTCACCTTTGTGAGCATCACACAGATGCAATGAATGTTGAGTGTTACATTCATTCTCATGATAGATGGGTTATGGTGAACCACTACTAAAGAAACATGGGTCGACGAGTTTGACTCAAAAACTACACACTTGAATACTAATAGCAATAGCACAATATAAAGGCCCTCTAAATATGTAACCATGAAATAGATGAGTGGACAATGTCTAATGTTCGTCTACTCACCCATAGCTACACTACATTCACTTGTCACAGCATTCTGTCTGCCTTGCTACCTTCACCATCACCTCCTTATAAAAAGGACACCAAGCCACATGGAATGAAATGCAATTGGCAACCAATGGCATCATCTGCTTCATCCTTCAATCACACATTAAAATAATTTTGCTAGTAGATACTTATAATGAGACCAAGCCACATGGAAGAAAATGTCATTGGCAAAGAAGAATTTGCCAATGGCATCATCTACCTCATCATTCAATTGCACATTGAAAAATTTTGCTAGTGGATTAGGAGGAGTACTTGTCATCATGTGCTTCCCCAACCTCCACTACGCTTGAAGTAAAAGAAGTTGGCATATGTGCAACTGCCTTTGCAAAGTATTAGAACCTTGCCTCTAATGATCCCTCGATCCTAGAGAATAGAAAAAAAGCAGATGTACAGCATTGTCTTCACCACCTAGATCACTCCATAACTTACATATCTCAGACCCATAATTTAGCTTTTCTACAAAGGTCTCACATTCTTCTACACACTTTCCTTAGAAGAGAAGGAATTGTGTATTAACTCTGATACTGTTGCCCTGAAATTCAAGCTTACAAAAGTAGCACTTCCACAACCTAGTGCCCTTACATGCCACAAGCTTGACTTGCAATATTGTTGCAAATTGTCTTAGAGGAAATTTAGGAACAAATGGACCCTCCACAAAATTTGCCTATACTTAAAAAGGACAATTCATATTTGTACTAGCAATGGAACTATTCAAATGAGTTTGAACACCCCCCCCCTACTGCATTTTCATCATGACTAGGTGCATAATCAAATTTGATTTGAGCATCATCTTCAACTTCTTGATGCTCAAGTTCAACCTCATTCGCACTCATGCCATAAGAACTCATAATGATAATACAAATCTTTAGTAACCTCCTTCCTTTTCCTCAAAAGTTCCTTGAATTCAACATACCACTCTCTAGATGGCATGACACCATTGTCAACCAGTATTCCCAGTCCCATGTCTCTGAATTTCAACCAAGCCTGAAGATCCTTCCCCTAGGCTTCCAAATCTTGAGAGCACATCTCCAGACTCTTATTCAATTCAGACTTGATTCACTAAAAACACCATGTAAGTGTAGCGACTCTCTATTAATGCCGCCATTTGCACTTACTATCATTTCCCATTACTTGTAGTTTTAACAATGAATGGCCCAGACTAACTGAGTGTTTATCATGTTTCATCTCTTTTTGCAAAGTTACTATTTCTTCCTCTCTAATTATCTTTCTCCCAGGTCTTCTGGTAATTTGACGGACGTTGGGGGATATAAAATTTTATATTTATAAGTTTATATTTTTAAATTAAAATTCAAACAATGCATAATGCAAGGGATTAAGAATTTAAGACAATTTTCTTTTTGTTTCACTTCAGGTAATCAATAAAGCAAATAAAGTAGAAATACCATCCACAACAACATACACAAGATGACACTAGATTTTATTGTGGAAACCCATTAGGAAAAAACCATGAAAAGGGTTAGCTCTCAATATATTATAACTACTTATAGTATATTAGAAAAAGACTCACTGCTTAAGTAAGGCTCATTGTCGGAGGGCTCACTACACAAATAAGACTCATTGTTGAAGGGCTTACTACCTAGGAAGAATAAGTAAACAATTGCATCTCACATATGCATGAATTCAGTTCTCTTGAAGCTCTATAAACAAAACAGACACTGCACACTTCATTAGATCCTATTCAATTACTCTGCACTTTGCATCTGGTCTCAATTGAAATCCTAACTTACACACCCCATATTACCAAAAGATATATATATAAACAAACTTCAAGTCCCTACTTAAAATTAGGCTCAAGTCCCTACTTAAAATTAGGCCAGCTCTTAAAATACTTCACATGTTTAATTCCAAAACACATCATGTGTTTCATCCAAATAAGTCGACAACGATATAATGGAAATTGATGCCAACTAGTAATCACATGTCACAAGCAATTCTTAGCATTACCCCAAAACCGCACAACAAATACAATCTCCTGGAAAATTGTGGACATTCTGATGAACTATTTTGTATCGAATATAATTGAGAAACTGTCAAACAAAACTTTCGAACCTTCTATCTTTTATGTTGTAGGATCATATCATGTAAAAACAGTTTTGAGTTGTCTCTCCAGTAAAGATGACGAAGAAATTTATATGGATGAAGAACTGCAGACTGTTCTTGAAGATTTGGAAAATGTTGAAGTGAAAATAGAGATTTGAAATAAAATATCAAAGAAGCAAATGAGTGCATTAGGAAGGTACCGATCAAAAAATTTAGAGAAAGATATGAGAAGGTTAGCGAAGAGTTAAAACAAGCAAATGAATTGATTGTCAGTTTGAAGGTACAAGTTGCAAAAACCAAGAAAACTGAGGAATGTATGAATGACATTATTAAAGGCAAGATCGAGGAATGTAAGAAACTAAAACAAGAGTTGGTGAATCTGAGATTAGATCTGGAGAAAACAAAGAGTCAGGAAGATAAATTCAAAGAGAGCACAGTTAAGTTTGATGAGATGATGGTCATGCAAAAAACTCCAAAAGACAAAGATGGATTAGGATTTGAAATCAGTGACGCTCAAATTAGAGAACCAAAGACAATGGCAATATTGCTCCTGCAGAGAGAACAAAAATTGATCAGCCTGGTAAAGAGATGAACAAGGAAAGCAACTCCGGAATCAAAGAAATCCAGCAAGAAAACCACCAATAGTTAGGCAACTTCATGCTCAATGGTACCCTTATTTTAATGGTTAATGTTTTTCCTGTAAAGATTTGGACATAAGGCTATAGAATGTATAAGCAGAATAAATCAAAATGCTTAGTGCTTTAGTTGCAAAAGATTCGGGCATAAAGCTAGTTAATGTAGAAGTCGGATTATAAATAGAAGAAATGGATTTTTTGATGGTTACTATCATAAATACAATGATTTTGGACACAAAGCTAATCAATTCAGATCTAGAATGAATGAAAGAAATACACGATAGGGAAATATCAAATGCTACAATAGCAACATGTTTGAACATATTGCTAAACTTTGCAGAAGCATGAATGTAAAGAAAGACAATCCAGTTAAAAGAAATGACCCTATAACAAAGAATGATGTGGAAGAAATAAAAAATGAGATGAAAAGGATTTGGAAGAAAAAGGAAGTGGATGTGGCAAAAGACGATGTTGCACCTGGATCCAGTGCAGAGATCCCCTCTGGAAATTAGTCTGAAAGCTTTGGCTCATGGGGAACTGCAATGAAAATAATATTCCCCCGCCAAAGAAATTGATGTTGGTGTCGCAGCAAAAAGAGATGATAAGAAGATCAGTGTTTTAACCTTTGATGAAGACTGTTGAAGCAAAAGTTATATGTGAAAGTTTGCAAAGTTTTAGAAGTTGATTGTGCACACAGATAGGAAGGTTTTATGACAGCTTTTTGGGTGATGTGGCAAATTTGGCAGCAAAAACATAGTTCGCTCGACAGCATATATAACTATTTTCAATGTGCCTTTTTAATCTGTGAAATTGGGAGAAATTGAGGAGCATGAACAAGCGTGAAATTGAGAAGAGATTGTTGACAGCCAAATGGAAGGTACTTGCAGATTTCTATCCCATGGCTTCTAGCAAGTTTGTAAATTGTTAAGATGAACTCTTAACTTCTTATGTAGTTAAGCGCGCTTGGGCTGGAGTAGTACTGGGATGGGTGACCTCCCGGGAAGTCTCGGTGCTTCACTTCTGTGAGTATCACCTAGATGCAATGAGTGCTAAGTGTTCCATTCATTCTCATGAGAGATGGGTTCTTGTGAACCACTACTCATGAAACATGGGTCAATGAGTTTGACTCAAAAACTACACAGTTGAATCCTGATAGCAATATCGCAGATATCTGCATCTTTGTAAATTGTGCGAATTGAAGAGTATGATCACATAAAGATAAAGAATTTCAAAGATTCCCTCTCGAAATAATGTTCATAGTCGATCGCAGAGTTAGGGCACATGGGTTTGGACATTTGGAATGAATTTCCTATGTTTGATGCTTGATTGATTGTTAATTGATCTCTGTCCTGCTGTTCTGAATTTATTTTCTAGGTTGCTGCTCTCAATTGAGGATCTGAATTACTTCCCCTTGAATCTTTTATTCCTTAATTTCTGATCTGATTAATATATCTGATGAGACATTTGTTTGTAATTGCTGCCCCTGGCTGCTCTTTGCTCTAACTCGGCCCTATCACTAGATTTAATTAGTCCAAGACGGCCCCTTAAATAGTCACAACAAACTTTACTTATTTTAAATCTGAGTCAACCCTCCTTTCATTCATTTAGTAACTGTTATAACTTATTATTACATTTATTATTATTTTTATGTCTTTTATCCTGATTGGCCCTCTCTAATCAGTCTCCTAGGGTTTATTATATATAGGTACAGTTTATGATGTGTTCAAAGTTTAGGGGCATGAGAGGGCAACATGTCAAAGGTTTGGAGTTTCCCTTCCTGGTAAGCCTTTCCTCCCAACTCCACATTTTCACTTGCCTTTGTTGATTTTTCAGACTTTCAATTACCAACATGCCTTTCATCCATACCCCAACTCCTTGATTCTTATACTAAGTTACCCTCCAAGACCAAAGTTTTAATGATCTGTTTACTCAAATACCTTTTCCTCAATAATCCCAATCCCCAACTTCCAACACTTCCTTCTACATATTTTAAGAGTTGAAAATGCAGGAATACCTTTAAGTGGCATAACACATCCCCAACACTTCTCATTGTATTACCTTCTCACAATAGCGAGTTCAAACCTATGTTTTCTTGCATATGTAGCTTTTTAATGCAGGAGTACTCTTATCCATTTTCCTTGATCATGGTTCCATAGTCCTGATTCCCCATCACTGACAATGGTATGGGTTTTGTGATATCCTCGACCCTTGAACTCTGAAACTCTCAAGCTTTGCATCGTTCTCTCCCACGTACCCTCCTACACAACCCACCTACCCACCCACTCAAAAAACAACTATTTGTCTAAACATGTTTGCACACAATCCCAATGATAGAAGATGAAAACGCCAATTTAGCCATTAATATTGTGGTTGAAGTTTCATGCCTTGTTAGTCCTCAAAACATCTCTAAACAACCATTTCAAAACATTCCATGGGTTCCCTCTTGTCTTGTACACCAAAAACCTGGCAAAAGCATTAATGTGTTGGAAGGCTATAATCAAAAGGAAATGGATTTCTGATCCTTTGTAACTAGTTCTACACGAAGGCATTGAAGATGATGATTTTGGCATGTAAGATCTTCGCAGCACTAGATAACCATGTTTCTTCTCCCAAGGTCCTATAATTGAGCATCTTATAGAGGGTTTCAAAACATTCTTTGCATCGTAAAGATCTAGGTTTCATCCCAAATGTGTAATGAAACATTCCAATGCTAGAAGAACATATCAAATGTGAGTTGATCCAATATAATTTGAGTGTCTCCGTGTGTAATATGTGCACTTCTAGGTGTTATTTCCAATTAGTTAGCCAACCAAATGACTATTAAACCTTGACAAAGCATTTGTAAGGTATCTTTTAAGGATATTATAGAAGTGTATGGGATTGTTCATGGATTACTAAGTTAGATTATTTTAAGGTATTGCAAGTGGATTCTAGCCATTGCATTCTTTGAGATTTCTGAACCTTGTTTGCCCAACTGGATATAGGCACCTATCCACCATATTCTCGGCCACCAAACAATCCAACAGACTCAAATCAATCATATGTAAACATCCCTTTCCATTTGCATTGTGATAAGTCTTACTGCCACATATAGATGTGCATAACAGCAATAGAGTCTATCACAAATCACATCCTTAGACTCTTCATGTGGTAGTTCACCTGCTTTATACAAGTGCAAAACATTGCATGTTGTAAACCAGCACACAAATACAAAGTGACAAATTAAATAGGGGCATGCTATGCATTGGGTATGTATTGTGGCAAGGCACATATTCATCTTTTGCAATTGCCTCTAAAAATAGCACTTTAGTGAAGCCCACCATGGTCTAGCGGAGGCAAAAGCTGAAAAAGGTATTAGCTCACCTTAGTAAATTGATCCCATTAATTTAAATATAATTTCTTAATAAGAACGAAGTGTAGTTTGAACATAAACAGAGGATAGCATACGTTGGATAGGTGTCTTCCAATGTTTGTCCAGACAGAACACATATAGATAGGTGGGGCTAGGAAAACAAATATCTGCATAATAATCACCAAGATAATATATATCCCTGATATATTACAAGGACATTATACCCAGAGGTTAACGTATATTTAATTTAATTGGGCTGATGTAAAAGAAAAGTTGTACAAGCCAGCAAAGTGTTTTCTAATATCTAGTCTCAGTCCTTTCATCTATATACCATTAATTTCTAAAATAGTAAGCTATATAACTTAAGTCCAAATTAATACACATAAACCCTAAGATAATACTTTACTGCTCCATGGTATGAACGTAAAATGTTTTTCTTTTGTATTCATTAAAGAAACATACACCAATTAGAAAAAAATAGAACATCCACACAAAGAATCAGATTTGCTTACAGAGCTGTGTGATTAAAGAAGGGAGAGAAAAACCTCATTTTCCTGTACAATCTCTAAAATAAAATCTCCTGCACCATCCTGCTGTGGAATATAGCCCCCAGAAATATAATTTGAATTGAAGTCGTCCCGTTTTCTCTTTCCAGCTGACAGTGTGAAAAAGTCCTGAGTACATCGAGGCCAATTTTTAGAGCTGCAACAACATAACTTGCCATCCGTATCCACAGCATGATATGACCACATTTTCACAATTCTTAGCTGCTGTATTCCAAAATATGTCCACACACATTTTCAAATAAATGCGGCAATACCACAGATAGCAGAAAACTGTTCCTAGAATTCACAAAAACAAATTCAATATTGAAACACAGCCAAAATACTCAACTCTAATTACTTGAGATAAATTACTTTCTGTTCTTTAAACACAACTTCTGCTTAGTTCTTTATAACACATTGGACATCACTGTCATTTTTGTAGGTGGACATGCTCTGATTGACTTTTCAGAATCATAACCTTTCCCACAAAGAAAACAAATGATGGTTTACATCATTCTTTATTATTAGAAATAAAAAGTCTACAATCCACAAATATTGTATTTATCAGAATTGGAAATTGTACTGACTTGGACAACAAATCAAGAAATCCAAAAACACTGTACAACCTATGGTCACTAAAATAAAAACAGTACTACCTAATTTTTTTATTGACACATGATACCTTAATAAGCTAAATCTAAGGCCTGATGTTTAGTGTATAAAACCCACATTAAAGAAAAAAAGGTTTCCTGTTATTGCTTTCACTCTAGGCCAACGGGGTATTGAGATAAGGTAAAGATGACTTTTGGGGATGTAAAAGTAAACTAAAACACCAATATTGTGAATATCAAACAAGAACTTTGTGTCTACACAAATGATGTGGAATGTCAAGGAAAATATGGTAGAAATAAGCATTAGTAAAATAACAAAGTAATCATCCAAAATTACTACTATCTATTGCTAGTAAGGTAACAAAGTAATCATCCAAAATTACTACTAACTATTGCTAGTATAAGAAGAGATAAGTCATAAAATTACTATATATCATGAAAATATCTTCTAAAATCAGATTTATCAAGTTTGTCATATTATGGTAATAAAAAGCAATTATATTTTTTTGGCTTCACTAATTGTTATTTAGCATGCTCTTAATTGTATCCAGGGTACGATATTTAAGGATAGGATTACTTGACACAGGGATTTATGATCTTTATGCATGGCTTATGATGAACGGTAAAGGATAAATTCATCATTGATACATTTAAAAGTTTACTGCTGCATTCAGTTTGAACAAGTTGCTCTCAAGATCTGTCCAGAAACTGCATTTTACTATTAGGATGCAATGTCTAGAAGACTAGAAATATTACAGTGATTACAAGTGCACTGTTGGCACAGAAATATGCCTTCTTTAAGGAAAAAAGTATGGTGGTATTTGTAAGAGCCATGGAAACCTTTTCAAAATACTTTAATTTTTAATCTGACCCATGGCAAGGAAAGACATGAACCTTGACATTACCACATCTTCCTTTTGATTCTTGATGAGCAAGAAATTTACAAGTTGGGAATGTGTTTGCCTTTAAAGCTATGCTACCCCAAGTTTCTGGGACTGGGGGGGGTGGGGAAACAGGTTTCCAGGACGTTTTTTTTTTGCCCAGAGCAGGGGACGGCTATATATATATATAGGGAAATCTGAAATTTCAAATATATTCACGAATTATATAACATTGCAACACAAATCATAGCAACATAATAACATTCACAAATCTAGAATCAAAGATCATTCATCAAATTATCATAGAACATAGCATCCAATGATTCAAATCAAATCATCATACAATAAGAACATAGGATAGCATCAAATGAATCAAATGACAGTTCAAATTCCAATTTTATACATTCATAGATATAATTCATTGAAACAATGAAAAGTATCAGATCATATATCAAAATGTGCAAAGGCTGCAAGTGTCGACAAAATGAGAAGTTAAAGACTTAAAGTATCATATCATATATCAAGATTCAATTATCATTGCATCAATGCTCATATAATGTCAAAAGACTAAGTCTCAAAATTCAAAGTCAAAATGAAAACAAAGATAGTATGTTGCTGCCCTTAAGAATTGGTCTGAGAATACTAAATATTGCTCAGATGTACACTCTCAATCTGTAGAGTTTCACCAAAGACAGAATACAAAGATAACTCTGTTCACATTCTAAAAGCAGCAAGAGCAAATGATTATTCACTGGGGCATAACTCTATTCACTCGGGCTAATCTATACGCAACTTGCAAGGAATGCACAATTTGATATTTTTTATCATACACTTAAGATTTGACATTAATAACATATTTTAATATTTAGGGTTGCTTTGAGGTGTGGGACCCACACGAGATTAAAAAAATTGCAAAAATTTTATAAAATTATCTTACTTTTTGCCTCTTGCTGCAAGAAACGGCCAGAAGTCCCCAGGACTGCTGGGGAGGGCTTGTCCCGGGGACAGTCAAAGGTTTCCGAAACTTCCGTTGACTGTCCCCGAGTTTCTGGTACGGTTTCAGGAAATTTTGCTTCATCGAGGAAGCCTTGGAAATGTTTCCGGCCATTCCCCGAAACCATTTCCATTTCCGAAACTTGGGTCTTAGGGGTGGAAATGTGTTTCCAGGTAACATAGCTTTAAAGTTAATATCAAATGTTTATAGCACAGTAAGCCTGCCTATGTAATGTGGTCATAATTCACATGATACTGAATTTTATTAGACCTTAATCTTCTTGAATGACATTGATAAATAAATTCATTATAAAACTGAAGCCAACTACTTCCGTTGACTGTCCCTGAGTTTCTGGTACTGTTTCGGGAAATTTTGCTTCATCGAGGACGCCTTGGAAACATTTCCGGCCATTCCCCGAAACCATTTCCATTTCCGAAACTTGGGTCTTAGGGGTGGAAATGCGTTTCCGGGTAACATAGCTTTAAAGTTAATATCAAATGTTTATAGCACAGTAAGCCTGCCTATGTAATGTGGTCATAATTCACATGATACTGAATTTTATTAGACCTTAATCTTCTTGAATGACATTGATAAATAAATTCATTATAAAACTAAAGCCAACTAAGAGCTGAATAATGCAAGGCATTTCCATCTTGTAACTCACTTCGGAATTTTCCTAATGCATGGTTCAGCTTATATGGATGCTCTTCTGCACTATCCATGACAAAAACCGTAGATTAAAATAGAGCAAGGCGAACTCAATAGTAAAAACTTAGCAGGAATGAGCTACATGAAATAAGAAACAATGCACCTTTGAAGGACACAAAGGTACATCTCAAAATGATTTTCTGCTAGATTAACATTATTATCCTAGTCACTATTCACTATGATATATATGTGAAAAGACTAAAAGCATTGGTGTCCGTACTAGTTATAAACAAACATTCTACACAGACAAGGAAACCATAGAACACAGCCCAGAAGGCATTAAATGGCATGGCTCTGTTTCAAAAAAATTATCCTAAAGATTCTACAAAATGCTGCATTTGAAACTAAAAGTTAAACCTGTCAGAATATTTGAATGAAATAAATATCTGGTTAATTTAAAAAATTTATAAGCACACACAAATGCTAAAACCCAGAAAAAGCTACCTATGTCTACTCTAAACTTCATATGCTATTGTAATTTGACTAAGTAACAATTCTTGCATCTACTCTAGACTTTTTTTGCACACTAAAGTTGTTGACTGAGAAATTCATTAAACAACTTGCTCCTGAGTTTAAAACTCCTGGACTTCCTTCTCAGAAAGCAACTATATTATTGCAGGGAAGTTCATGAGATGCATCCATATAGATTCATTAACTGTGTCTGTTTGGGGTAAAAGCTTCTATACATAGAAATTTGTAATTTTGTACTTTTAGTGTTTTCTGAAGCCAACAATTCCTCAAAAGGACTCTCATCTCTGAATGATTGAAATTTCATACTTTTTGTCCTCTAATCACCCATGTCCATGAATTGCTGAGAGAAGCAACTTCTTGTGGCATGGACTGTCTTTAAAACATGATAAATGAATATTTTATTTACTACATGCTAAGTCACTAGGTTCAAATTCGAATTCAAATCTGGCAACAATGAAATTCAGATTAAGTTCGGCAAAGGTGAAAAAATTGAAAAAAAAAATCGGTATTAAATTCATCTCATTAAAAGTTTTAAAAAAAATTGATGCATTTTTATTTTATGTTTTAAAAATTAAAGTTCACTATTTTTATTTTATGTTTTTAAAATGATGTTGAGGAATTTTACATTTCATTTTACATTTTAAAGTTTAATATAATAATACATTTTAAAAGTTTAAAATTAAAAATAATATATTCCTATTTATATTTTTAAAATTGAAGTTAAATATATTTATTGAATGTTTTTAAAATAAAGAAATTTTAGGCCTGTTTAGGGGCTTTGTAGGGTTAAACCTATTGTAGGCGACGTCATCAAAATCAAATGGCTCCCACCTCCTTCAAGTTGGATCAAAGTCAACTTCGACGGAGCATCGAAAGGGAACACAGGCCCTTCAGGAGCAGGCTATGTGGCAAGGAATGAGCTAGGAGACATTGTGGCTTTGGGAGCTTCGCGTTTGTTGGATGGCACCAACAACGCAGCGGAATGCCAAGCGGCACTCGGAGCAAGCCGTATGGCGAGAAATATAGGGGTGCAGAAATTAATCTTGGAAGGGGATTCAATGTTGGTCATCAATGGGATCAAGAAAGGCGAAATGGACGCGTGGCATCTAAACCAATACACCCGAAGTATACGAGCTTTACTCAGTAGAATCCTAGAGTTTCAGATAGTCCACATGCGACAGGAAGCCAATGAATTGGCAGATTTACTATCAAATATTGGAGTGAGGAGACCAAGCAACGAAAATACAAAACTCAAGGAAGATTTTAGCAAAATTGAAATTGAATAGGACTAGTTGATACAAGCAAAGGTCTTGTCTAGGGACTTTAAAGACACCAGTTTTTATGAGAATGGGGGCGCGGGTAGAGATCACAAGTAGATCTTTGTGTACTTCGATCTTTTTTTCAAGTGGGAAGGAACCCAAGTGTCTTCAATGACATGTACGGAGAAAGGCATCATGAGGCGAGAGGTGGCAAATCTCGGCTTTGCATGAGGCCGATTTGATGGAGTGGCATTTACGGGAACATGCCACAATGAATACTAAGTACTCACCATCTCCTTTGCACAAGGCCGATAGATATCCTCAGACGCCTCCATGATCATACAGTACGAAGATCCTTTCACGTGGCAGTCCTTTTGGGGGACGACATTTAAGGAGCTCTCCTCTTTAAAGCGAGGAGTTTTCGAGCTATCTGCATTTCATAACAGAGCACAAGCCGAGGGAGGATTTTTTTCATTTGTGAAGGAAGGTTGGGTTTGTTTTTCTCACAAGTCTGGTGGGTGTCGTAGGTGTCAATGGAGGCAAACTTCTCGCTCGATTCCCCAAATCAACTCCCTGCCTTCAGGGACAAGATTATAGCACAGCGGCTTGGCAATGTATTTCGGTTTGATGACCCAGAGTTTTTGGAGGCGGTGTCCACAATTTTTGGGGAAGAATTCCTAACCTTTGAGGCAAGGCCTCGCACCAACTTGGATATCTCCTCTCTCTTTTTGGCCCTGGGACTGATGGTAGGAAATACAAAGATTGAAACCCTCTCTGTAGCGAGGAAATGCCTAGAACCCAAATGGTTTGTCGGCTTGGAAGGGGTTGTGGACCGCGCTGTATTGGGAGTGGGTCTAAGGATGACGCATGCTCTGTGGCGCCTGATAGGTGGTGGACCAGGAGCGGTCCAACCTCTGGTGGTGTGGAGCTCATCTCAACCCATGGAGGTGCGACTTCCGGAAGTAAGACGTGGCTGGGTAATGATCTTGGATTACCTGGAGAAAATAGTGGAGCGCAAAGCCCAGGGCAATGTGGCAGTACGCAAGCGACAAAAGACCACACAGGTGAAATCCACAGCGCCAGTTGACAACACCGACAGGCCTCTTCCCCGCCGTCAACTACAAAAGGAGACGGCAACAGGTGCCATTGCAAGAGGGGCAAGAGCTATCCCAAATTTCTCCCGGGAGAAAGCGCAAGGATGGCTCCAGTAGGGAAGGTGTTGTTGTTTTTTGTTTTTTTTTTGTTATCGATTAACAGAAGATGAACTGGCTCGATGTCTGTAAGCACAAGGTGCATTTTGGGAACGGGCAAAAAACTTTTTGTGGTTAGCAACGTTAGGTGATTTCAGTTTTTTGGTGTGTTTTTTTGCACTAGGGAAGATAATTACAGATTTTTGCTAAAATCAGTTGTAATCTGTCATATTATCAATACAAAAATTGAATTTTACCAATCACAAAAAAATTAAAGAAATTTTAAAAATATATTAAGTATTTTTTAAATTTTGAAATGCAAAATAAAAATGTTAAATTATATTATAAAATAAAGAATATTCATTTTTTTTTTATTTTTTTTAAATAAAAATAAAAAATAAATATATTTTATTAACGAGTTGAAGTTCTGTTTTAAAATTAAAAAATCTATTTAAATAAATTAAAAATGTTAAAATAAGGTTTATGTAAAGAAATATTTGAATTGTAAATAAAAATTTTAAAATGTTATTTTTCATTTTTTTAATTTAAAAAATGTTTAAAAACACACATTTTTTTATAGAATACAATATGTTACCAAAAAAATCATTAAAAACACTTAAGTAAATGGTGTCCTGTTGTCGCAGCTCGCACAGTGCAGCGCCAAGTTGGAGTTATGCTTTGAAGGGCCAAGTCACTGGAATTGCAGGGTGCGTTGGTGATGAAAGTATCACTGAAATTGCAGATGAAATCATCACTCTTCTGATTTGTAAATGAAAACAATTCCCTCAGATTTGCAGAATGAAACTCACCTTTACTCTCAGGAGTCAACAGCACTTCAATTTACTTTAAGAAAAAACAAAACCCTAGAAATAAGTGTCTGCAATGGTATTTTATAATAAAAATTAACACATTTTTTAGGCGAATTAATTTGCAAATTTTAACATTTTTTTTCCGCCAATGAATATTCGTTGAATTCCAAACTTCATGTTAGAAGTTTGCCGAACCTTGTGACTTAGACTACATGCAATGCAGTTGTTTGAAATTTTTAAATGTTGTGTATTATAACCTATATGGCATTTTAATCTGGTGCTTACAGACTGATTTTCTATAACACAGATTGTTTTGTGCTGCAAATGATATGTGAATATTTTATTTACTAGATGCAATGCACTTGTTTGAAAAAAAATTATGTTGTGTATTATAACCAAAGTTGCATGGACACAGATACAGCCAATATGAAGACCCCCAAATGTGGATACAGCTGGATACGAACTTCATAAAAAAAACATACGCTTATATTTAACATTTAAATTTACAAGTTATTAAAGGAGATTTTCATTGCTTTAAAAGTTACATTCATAATTATAAGTTGATTTAACAATTTACAATTACCTCTGAGCTTCACATCTGTGAGCATCACCTAGATGCAATGACTACTATGTATTCCATTCATTCTCATGAGAGATGGGTTCTTGTGAATTGCTACTCATGAAACATGGGTCAATGTGTTTGGATTAAAAACCACACAATTGAATCCTAACAGCAATATCACAAGTTGACTTGCTGTGGAAAATATTTCCTACTTATCAATTGATGAACTTAAGGGGCTTTATAATGAATGGTTCATAAGGCACAACAGTTGCTGAAGGCTTTGCAAATGGGCTTAACCTTGGAGGAAACTCCGTGGTTAAACGCACTTGAACCGGAGTAGTACTGGGATGGGTGACCTCCCAGGAAGTCCTGAGGCTTCACCTCTGTGAGCATCACCTAGATACGAGTGCTAAGTGGTTCATTCATTCTCATGAGAGATGGATTCTTGTGAACCACTACTCATGAAGCACGGGTCAATAAGTTTGACTCAAAAACTACACAATTGAATCCTGATAGCAATATCACAATTTGACTTGCTGTGGAAAATATCGCATACTTATCAATTGATGAGCTTAAGGAGCTTTACAATGAATGGTTCATAAGACACAACACTTGCTGAAGGTTTTGCAAATGGGGTTGCAAGCAAAGTGTACTTAACCTTGGAGGAAACTTTGTGGTTAAGCATGCTTGGGCTGGAGTAGTACTAGGATGGGTGAACTCCTGGGAAGTCCTGCAATTCACCTCTGTTGCAATGAGTGTTAAGTGTTCCATTCATTCTCATGAGAAATGGGTTCTTGTCAACCACTACTCATGAAATTTGTGTCCATGAGAGTTTGACTCAAAAACTACACAGTTGAATCGTGATAGCAATATCACAATTTGACTTGCTGTGGAAAATATCTCCTACTTATCACTTTACAATATGCAAAAAATAGTGTAGTTGCATTGGAAGATAACCCAAAAAAAGGGCTAAAATAGACAAACATTTCATTGGTTCTCCTCATTTGGTGTGGTTTTGTTTATACAAAAAAAAAATCAAAAAATTGCATGATCGAAGTTTTTTTAATTTAGTTTAGGAAAATTTATATCAAATTTTAAAAAATCAAATCAGACAATATTACACGGTTAGAAAATCAAGGTTTTTTGGGAACATGTGGGTATGATTTTTGACATGTATCTATGCCGTATATGTATCTGTATCTCATATGGATACTGGGATACCCACGCCAAGGGAGGGGCAGCAGTGTATCAGGCTACTCTGATTGTCACTTATATGGCATTTTAATCTGGTGCTTATGGACTGATTTTCTATAACATAGATTGTTTTGTGCTGCAAATATTTTATTAAAAATAATACTTCAGAACTAGGAAATCTAATGAAGTTATTCTGATTTGCAATTTAAATTTTCCTATGGTTTTTAAAAGAAACTTATAGGCAATCCCCTTAAAGATCATTTTTAATAAGATTTTATGGAGCTTCTAGGCATCTCTTTTCAAGTCAATAAAACACAGAAATAATTGCTTGTTTGGCCAGTTAAACTGCTTTTGCATGTTGAACAGCAGAATTTGTCTAGCAATGGACAGAAATGAGCCTGCAAACAGCAAAATTTCAACCTCAACCAAAAGAGGCACTCTTAATATTTTGCTTTAAAACTTGGAAAGGTGAATAAAAAAACAACAGCAGAGTCAGTCAACTAACTAATAGACAAAACTGAAATGGGCTAAAGCTGAATGGCAGAAGTGCAGACAGCATCCACAACATACAATAACATTTCCAGAGGGTAGAGATCGTCTACCTTCCATGCTCAAAAGAGAATTTTCATCTATGCATTGCAGTAGCAAAGAAGATTGAACCAATAAAGCATATACTTTATATGTTCAAGCTTTTCTCACATAGGGTTTGTACAGAGAACTCTTGGTGTTTCGTACGTGGATGCAACCGTCAGTTTGTTGGAATGTACATATGCTATTTATAGTGTACAGGAAATTGTTACATCATTCATAGCTGCTAATACAAGAATTTCTGCTTCATGCACAATATAATATAGCATTAACATCTATGGTTGCATTTCAATCTGATACAGGAAAAAATGCATCAGCAAATTGCACCTAACTTTTGTTTTCAGTAGTCCAGTAGTTTGACCACAAGCACATGCTAATATCTATTTCTGCAATATGTACATTGCATTTCAACACCTTGTATGTTGAATAGATAAAATAATCAATTTAAAGACATGTATCAAATTTATTGAATCAGAAATAAATCAAGCAATTACAGAAAAGTCTTGATGCAAATATAAAGCATATAAACAGCAGCATCAATACAATAGTATGGATTCACATTGTCCGTTATGAACTGCATAATGTGGGCAAATAAATTAATAACTTTGACCCCCAAATGCAAAGACGTTTTAGATTCATGACATGAGAATGGAACTTTTAAAAAATCCACTATATTATATACAAGTAATTGGAAGTTTAGGTAATGTTCTCTCAATTCCTATTACTAAAATGAATATAAGAGAAGAATACATGATCCATAAACTGTAGGTAATTTCAGTGGTCCATTTAACCACCAAATTTTCTTTATAAGGAAATTTTGTGGCTGTAATTATTAGCATTTGACTAAACTGTAGCCTAGTAAAGAACACTTAGAAATTCACCTGATTACCATATGTAGTAGCTGCTCACCGATTGGAAGAAAAGAAAGGCAAAGTAAAACCAAGATTAACTTATGCTCAAACTATCTTATCATGCTCTATAAGATGATAACACGTAGTATTTTGTTTAGATACTGTCATATATATAGGTTTCAAATCAGATGCTGAAGTGAAACCACAGAAAGCATGATAGTGATAAAACATGGTCAGAGCCAACAGTGTACCTTTGTCATTGGCGGCTGACTGATTCCTGCATCATCTTCATCCCTACCTTCCTCATAAGCTGAAGTAACACAAACAATGTTTTTGGCATTTAATCATATTCACAGATTGACTATCAGAATTATCAACTTAATTTGATAGAGTAAGAATTAAATATTAAATACATATACTTGAATAAAAGGAGATTTCTAATAAACCCAGATCTGGTATCCAAATAATTAGTACTCACCAATATTGACATCTACACCAAGTGGCCTTTGATTTATCCAAGCAGAGGGCTGTTGCTGCAGTCATATAAGCAAATGGGTTCAATAAAATGAAATCAGTGCTAAGCTAAACGATTACAGATCTCTATGAAACAGAATTGAACTAGAGCCAAACATATCAATTCCAAATAATGTACCACTGGACAAAACAAATGCCCATGCAAAAGCAAAGAATGTGCCCTATATTAAAACAAAGATATGTGTGCAAGCATAGATTACATACAACCTCTTACCATATAAGGAGCAGGTCTTCCCAACTTCATCTCCCCTGCCACTCCTGGGTCAGAAATAGTTGCGTAATCATTTGGACCTTGAGGCATATATTGATACACAACTGGCTCTGTAATCCCTGGCAATGGTGTCTGCATAGGGGTCTCCAAAGGTGTCTGTGAAACAATTGTAAAAAATTTACAGATATAAGAACTCATATAAATCAAAAGAAATATAAAATTCATTTTTAGCATACCATCAGCTGGTCTGCATATAGGCTGCTTTAGCAACTTATCATACCATACAAGCATATTTACATAACATTGAAAATATCATGGCAAGCAATAATATGCATAATAAAAAATCAGCTAAGGAAATGAACATACAAAACTTGATCAATAGAATGTGACCATACCGGCGGAAAAAGCATCTCTGCTGTAGGGGTTTCATATTCTTCTGTTGCTTCATATGGCACATTGAGATCATGCACTGGTGTAGGAACATTTGCTCCTCTAGGAGGAGGATTAGCTGGCCTATCAAGTACTGCTCCGGTTTGCATCAATTTTAACTCCCATAGCTAGCGGATTACATTTAGAGTAAATTATCAACATGTATATAACATACATCCATTGCTCAATTTGTTTACTCAAGCTTTCTTCAGAAATTCAAAACAAATTTTATACTTGCATAATTTATGAATATCACATAACAGATTTAATTCAAAAAATTCAGATTGGCGTTTGAAAATGCCATGTCTTCAATTTAGTAAAATGTCTAATCAGCTTTTATATTCCACATGCCCTCCAATCAATGTACAACAATCAAACAGGTTAAATTTGAAATATTTGTCCTATATGTAAAACACACAAGCTTGAGAGCTATGCATTCTCTTCTAAAATTTAGAATTATCCATCTTACAGATTTGAAGCCCTCAAAAACTCCCAATAGATGGAGGATTCAAGTCTGGTACATAACATGCAATTTCCACAATTATTAATCTCAATAACCATGGATTGTTACCACTGCTAAATAGGTTGTCCTCTCGGATAGCATATTGTTTAAGAAATATTAAAATAACTAATTTGACAGTGATTAAAAATAGCTTCAAGAAGTCTCACATACTCATATGTAAAAGCCTGCATGAGTTATTTTGACACATTTAGCATAAGAAAAATTTGATGATTGAACCATCCAAAGCCAAAATTGTGATTTTTTTATTCATTCTCACGATTGATTTAAATTATAATGTCTAGATCTCTTTTCAAAATTTGGATGTGTACTAAAATTTCCGAAACATGTCAAGTTTACTCATTACTCTATTCAAGCACACAAATTGCATGCTCACAAGCATACTGAATTTTGGTCTAAATAGAGTAACGATCTACTCTTCAACTACATGAAAGCTGTTGTTGATGGCTAAATTTGTTCCTATTGTTTTATACGAAAAATAATAGAAATAGAATACAAGCATTTAGTAAGCAGTCAAAATTGTAACACCATAATGATCTTAAAGGGAAACTGGAAGAAAGCCCTCTGACCCGAAAGAAATACAGACAGCTAAAATTAGGTATTTTAGCCACCAAATGCTCATTTTTGTTTTTGAAAATCTTTGCAAAGCAGCAAGCCAAATATGATTGAAATGTTTTCCAAAAATATTTAATAAAACAACTTTTGCAATTAATTATCTTTTTCTAGAAGATAATAAACCAATCATTCCAATCTGGTCATCACCACAGGCACAAAATTCTTCACCTCTTCTATTTATATTAGCATACTCTATGTATTTTGATGATGATAATTGAATAATTCTTGACATGTGTTAGATCTATCATAGGTCAGACTTCTACAAAAGTGTAATTTTAGTTTTTTCCATCCAGTATAACTATGGTACCAAGCCATCCCTGCCATTCCCATATCTGGAACAAGTTCATACCCAGGGGGCAGTCCGGATTTGGGGCTGGTATATCAGTGGATCTGCACAGAGCGCAGGAAAAACGTGAAACGTACATCTCGGACAAGCCCAGGAAGAACCAAAACGAATCCAGCTAGATATCCATCACAAACTCACATGAAAAAAAACCAATTTTAATTTTTTTTGGGGTCAGTTTTTTACTTTGACTTTGACTGAGAATATGACAGCATATTTGTGGTAAGTTTTGTCATTCATTGAAGATGAATCATCATGAACCCAAGCGCAAAAAAATCCATGTTTGTTGAAGATGATGCTGCCACCCATGACCATTTACTCATCACCATAAATCGGATCGCTTGGTACGGTATCCTTTCTCAACTGAGCTTAGTATTCATACAAGGGGAACATTCACCATCATCCTCCATCATCTTCTCTTTTCAGAATTCTACCCACCCAGTACCCCCCATTTTTAACAATTTTTGTTACAGTGGAATAGAAAAATACTAAAATCCTATCATTTAATCTTTCTTTCAATCCTTCAATTGATTAATAACCTATGTTACCAAATTCTTCCCTGGCAACCCCAAACTCTGGTCCGGTTCTTGCAAAAGTCTGGTCCTCATCATATTCTTGCAAAAGTCTGCCCAAATTCTGTCAGACAAACCTGGCACAATTTTTGCTGTTTTTATGGTGATTTGCAAATCTGCGGCAGTACCCAGGCCGAATTTGGGCAAAAATGGATTTTTTTAACTTTTTTAAAGTTTTTTTTGGTCTATTTTAGTCAATCCAACCCTCCAAACCCTAAGATAGACCACTAAAAAGGCCAAAAAGGTAAAACATATCATTTGGACTAAAAAATTAATATATATGGTGGTGTATTTTGCTATGTTGCTTTACTATTAGCATAGTGGTGTATGAACTTATTTGCTGCTGCATATGTGTGTGTGTGTGTTTTTGTAAGGACAAACCCAAAACGAATTCGAACCCACTCCAAACAAAAATTGAACGAATTTCAAACCCAAATCCAAACCGGCAACTTAGTTAATAACCTACCATTTAATAAATTGTGAAATGCTAAATAGATAAAGGACTCTATTATTAAATTGTGAAGGATTTATTTTCTATAAAAATTATTAAATAGGTGAAAAGGGTTTATTTATAAAGTAGTTATTACTTATTTACTTATTATGGAAAAGCCTTTTATGGTTTACCATTTAAATATAAACACTTTGAGGATATTGAGAGAATATGGATATAATATATGTAAAATTCTTATATTTTTTTCCGCATACAAACCCAACCCAAAAAAAATATTGTTGCATCCATCAACTGAACCTGAACTAGCTACTTAGCTGTATTACCATCTTTATTCTCAATTTTTAGTCTTATAAACTTTGTCTATTGACTACATGGTATAGACTACTTCAGTTTCTTGAAGATTGCCTCTACTCTTCTA
The DNA here is from genome assembly GCA_018584345.1 of Thuja plicata. Lineage (NCBI taxonomy): Eukaryota > Viridiplantae > Streptophyta > Pinopsida > Cupressales > Cupressaceae > Thuja > Thuja plicata. The sequence continues at coordinate 228,523 of MU226070.1, read as the reverse complement.
TGATTCTCAAGTTTGGTTCGTTTAAGCTCGTCTCTGTTAATGTTTGTTTCTATATGATAGTGTTGTATTTTAAACATAGGACCCCCTACCATTCTCTAGGCAATCTCTTGCTCACTTTCTCAACAGGAACCAGAGGGAAAGAAGGAAACTGGATAATTGGAAAGAAGAGCCTAACTAACTAGAGTTCTCGATTGGCCGGAAGTCAAGTAGGACAAAGAGTGGGTGAAGGACTTCTTTACCAGTAAATAGGGAAATCAATTACTGAACAAAGAAGGGATTACTTTCTCTTGCTGTTAAATTAAATAGAAAGCTTAGGTGCAAATTATATTTTCTTATAACTCTGTAAGGATTTAATAGGTGATTTCCCTAATTCATGGTTTCTCAAAGCATTTAAAATTGACATATTTGGTTTAAGATGTTTACTTTTAACAATTCTCAAATATCATATTGTGTTTTAAACCAATGAAAAACCAGTACATACTAATTACAAATGGCGGTGCCAATTGTGACCCGCCTTGAAATAATTAATCTTTTCCTCCAACACAGAGACTAAAGATCTGGCAGCTGGATTTGTACCAGTCTAGTGCATGACCAAATCAATCTCAGATTTTGAAAGAAACTGTGGTGAGGAAAACGTCAAGTGGAGAACATATCAAAGCAGATGATATTACACTGACTAAATAGACCTAAAACTAAAATATCGATGACACTGCAAGCTTAAAGCAATACTAGGACAAAAGCATGTCTGTAGAAGTAATTTAATTCAACCGAAAGAAGCAAAAGTTCAAAACAAAGATTCGGGTTCATAAAACCTAATATGAAAACTTCAGCGAATTTGCAGGGCATTAACAGTCTGATCTGGGTACCGTTAGCCACTGGGGTTTACAGTTGTCATAAATTCCACGAGAGAGGAGTGCCACTTGTATTACTCAATTTCATGTAGCTTTTGAAAGGTCCTGCTGCTGTTAATTGGTAAATCTATAGAGCTGGAACTGGGGTCCCAGTGTTATGCTCAGCTGTGGGGTTAATGGAACAACCGAGGCATATCTCAATATTACACAATCAGAATTTGATGTGTTAAACTACTCAATATTACACATTACAATGTTTTGCGGGATTCAAATCTGAGGGTTGTGTAGCAAAGACCAGGTTGCATAATTCTCAGCTAATATTTAGGTAAACATTTAGGCAGAAAGTGTAAACGATTAAACTTAAGTTCGTATGAACTACAACTAATGAAAAACAATGTAATTAACCGCCCGGGCTTCCATAGCCCCCGTAACAAGGTGAAGTATTAAAATCGTATCCAACTAGCTGAGAGTGTGTGTGTGGGGTGCAGTATATCCCAATCGTAGTATCCAGGAAAAGTTTTACCCGTCACTAAAATTATACAAAATCAAGAAAGAAAAAATCAAAACAAACCAGGCAAGACCAAAACAATCACAGACATCTTTTTCTTTGAGAAAGAGAAATCAAAATAAACCAAGTACAAACAAAACAAAAATTTATTCATTTTCACTGTAAAGCGAGTAAGAAAAAAGAAAGAACCTCTTGGACTTCAGTAAGAACACTGTCATCGACACCCTCGCTTCGGAATTGATCTCGCAATTTTTTGACAACATCTTCCACCACGTTCACATACACGGTGGAAGTCGACATTTCACCAGATTTGTTTTCCCTTAATAAATCTTTCCACAGCAATGACTTCTAACCAGGGGTCTTTTTACACTGCAATGCCTTCCAATTAGGGTTTTTAGGGTTTCCAGAGTCCTGTAAGCAGCGAGTGAAGGGAACAGAGGATGAAATGAGAAATGAATGAGTAGAAAGATATGGGGTCATAAGGAGAAGAGGGTAGAGAGAGAGATTATATGGGAATTAAGAATGAATATAAATACGTTTGCATCCTTTTAAAGGAAGACCCGGACGCGACATTGGGTCACAGGCCCTAAATTTATACCCGCTAATTATGACGTGGCACGTGCCCCACATTCAGGCCCGATTGCAGATTTCAAGGGTTTTTATATAGCATGCTATGCAGATATTTAGACACCCACACCCTTGTTTCTTTGCGGAAGTATTTATACCTAGCTTAAATATTTTTTTAATAAATAGTTGGTAAGCTTGATTGGGGTACACGCTTCTTCTTGTCTTTTTGGAACGAGGGTTGATTGGATTTTTCAAAGCTTTTTGGGTGCGAAAGTGGTTGAGAATTTATTTATTAAATATTTAATTATTTTTTATTTTTTTTTAGATTTAGTTTCTTAGGTTGTTATATATCGCAAGAAACATCTTAGTGTGTAATGGGTACGTCGTAGATTTATGGAAGGTCATTTAAGTTTTTGTTGTTTTGTTCATCACTCCCTCTCATCCCTTCTATATGTCCTTATCACTTTATCAATATATCTCGTAGGTCTCTTTATATCTCTTCCTCTTTATCTCTCCCTTTATATCGTCCTAGATCTATTATCTCTATCTTGTTATCTCTCTATCCCTCTCTATCCCAATATATCTCCCCCTTTCTACCTCTCTCTCTATATCACTTTCTACATCTATCTTTATCTTTATATCTCTCCCTCTCTCATTCTCGTCTTTATATATTTATATCTTTCGTCCCCACTTTCCCCTCCATCTCTCTCTTCCTCCTCTCCATATCCCTCTTCTTCTCAATCTCCATCTCCATACCTCTCTCTATCTCCTTACTCTCTCTCTCTCTCTCGCTCTTGCTCTTCCTTATGCACCTCTCCCTCTTTCTATCCTTATCTCTCCCTATCTCTCCCCCCCCCCCCCCTCTCNTCTCTCCCCCCCCCCCCTCTCTCACCATATTTCTCTTCTTTGTAATATCTCTCTTTCTCTCTCTCTCATTATTGCAAACATAACGTGAGCTTGTTGGTGATGGAGTTTAACTACTTGATATGGAGAGGAGAAAGAGAGGATGGGAGGGGCGAGGGGGGATGGAAGATATAAATATTTAAAGAAGAGAGAATGAGAGAGGGGGAGATGTAAAGATAAAGATAGAGCTAGAGAGTGATATAGAAATAGAGGTAGAAGGGGGGGATGCAAGATTCAAATTTATTCCTCAGTCTTTTTTCTATTTCTATAAATTGACATATTCTTCTATAAAATGGAAGAAATCATAAAGTCAGATATAAGTAATAATTATATTATGTTTTAACTAAAAATAGGCATGTTTTTTATATATAAAAAATAGCAGCAAGAGGGTGTTGGCCTGTGGTACAAACACAACACTCTAGATACACATTAACATCATATTAATTGTATCCAAAGAACAAAGCATAGCGGAGCCAAACAACACAGTATGTCTACCCCTATAAAAAACCAGCTTAAGAAATTCAGAGCACCACCACCATTTATCAACAAACCCAGAATTGCCAGAGTCCAAAATAGAGTACTTAGCAAAAAACTTAAAATCCACGTCATGTCACACAGAGCTATAAATAAGCATAACAGTCTTAGTCCTGAGGCTATAGCAGAGAAAGTAAAAATAGCCCCTTGGGCTAGCACAGTTATCCATAGAGAAACACATCAAAATGATCAATTGTCTTTCACAACCGCTTCGACAACAGAATGTCCGCCCACTCCTCCTGTAGGAACTTAAAAAGCTCCTGGGGATCATCTTCTTCAGCAACGTGACCTCCGGATTCCTTCTCATGGAGCAGACAGAGGGTGGTAGTGGAGGCGTGCATGACTTTGTGAGGAAATTTGCTAACATCTTTGAGACAATTTCTCAAACCCTCTATTTCCTCCTTCAGTTAAAACGCCATTTTTCCAAATCAGCAATTTGGTGTTTAAACTTACCCACCACGCCACCATAGCCAACATTGCATTTCTTGATCTCTTCGACTGCGTCATTGCTCAGGTTCAGCTTAATTTCAGTGCCCTTTTTACTAGCAGACTCTACCGAGTCCTCCTCTATTTTTAGCAAATTATTTATAGCCTTTTCCCCCCTCTCTTTAGCCAGTTTGTTAGAGCGGCGGGTCTTGTTAGAATTCATAAGCTAAGATCACTTGCAGCAAAATACATGTCACAAAGGCAAAGAATGGAGACAAAACTCACATGGATCTGAAAGATGAAAATATTCATTCAGAGAGAGAAATGAGGGAATTACAAAAGAATTGATAATTACAAAATAATCAATCCTAATAAAGGAGATCAAAACCCTAAGAATGGTGGAGAAACCTAGATTGCATGAATAATTAATAAAAGAATTAATTATTGCATGCCTAAAGTTTAGCTTAAGTGAACTCGATATAAAAAGGTGACTTAATAATTAAATCAATAATGATTTAATTAATAAGTGAAAATACCTTTTTACTCTAACACCCCCCCCCCCCCTTAAGATAAACTTAGGGAGAAGCTAA
>MU226070.1:160487-224080 GCA_018584345.1 Thuja plicata | reverse complement strand
CCCCCCCCCCCCCCCTTAAGATAAACTTAGGGAGAAGCTAAAAACCTAGAAACAACTACTGAAAGCAGGAAATGGGTCACAGCAACAAGGTCTGATCAGGTACCCAAGTACAAAAAATCTCTGTAAATATGAGGAAAGGAGAAACCCAATGGGAAAAACCCCTCTCCGAAAAGAGATGAAGCCTAGTGAAGGACTAAAGAAGCCTCCAAACTAGGGAAAGTTCTAAAAAATAGGAACAAAGATCAGGTAGAGAAGACTGTAATCTGCATGAGTGCCCTAAAATGGCACTGCTCGAATCAAGATGACAAACAAGGCAAACATTGAAACTCGAAGATACATATGGAAGAAACACCAAAGTCTGAAGAGTTGATCAAAAGAAGAACATGTAGAACACTTCTGAAGCATGAAGTTGCAAACACTGTCAAAGAACTGTTGTAATCTGTATGAGTGCCCTCAAATGATACTACTCGAATCAGGTTGGAAAACAAGGAAAACATCGAAACTCAAAGATACATATAGCAAAAAACACCAAGTTTGAAGCCTCCAAAATAAGAATGAAAGAAGAGTGTCCATATGGTAAATGATCCATCTCACCGAAATGATACCAACCACTCTATCCGCCTAGTATATAGTAACAAATATTGAATACATAGAATAACTTCATCAAACCAAGGAAGCATATAGAACCAACAAGAAATACCCCCCATAATGTTGATCAAGGAGAGGCATGACAGATACACTAAGTCAAACTGCCAAGAATAACTACATGATGAAGAATGTACAAGCACAAATAAAGGATGATGTCAAGGATGATCAGTCGCATGACACACATGAGGCTAATGTCGTGGAAGGAACACTCACTTGACAAAGGTACAACAAACCCCCATATGACACTTTATATAATATAGTGCGAGTATAATAAGGCATAAAATGTGTGGGATCTCAAGCATGCATGATGGCACTTTATCTCAATGTTTTTGCAAAAAAAAATGCTACAAAAAAAGATGCATACAATATCCAGCAAGGAAATGATCCCGGGACTTGAAACATCCAAGATATCCACCAGAATGCAAAAAGGAAAAAAAATTGAATCAAAGATACCTGGAGCAGATTATGGTAGTGAGACCTATACAAGAAGAAGGAGAACAGAACCAACTTTTTGACGCCATGCAGAAGTCAAAAAATGGAGTCTGGAGGAGCAAGATATGGCGACCAGAGTGCAAAATGGAACCATGACTTTGACTAGGAAAAAAATCTGCAAGATGGCAAAATCAAAAAACCAAACCTAGAAAATCAAGTCGAGCTCGGAACCATCTTTCTTACAATATCTTGTTTGGAAAAAAAAGCCTCTGTTTGCTCAAGATATAAGCAAATAAATGACAGGAGGTCAAAAACAGAAAGAACCCCAAGAACCTCTGCTAAATATAGCAGAGCCCCACTAAACTATCAATTTCCTCCAAACTGGTGTGCCTCCAGATTTTCGACCAATTTGGTAGGAAAAAAAAAAGAAATTTTTTTTTTTTGAAAAAAATAATAAAAAAGCATGTTTTTTTAAAAGAAAAAAAAACACAAAAAAAACTCTATTTTTTTATTTTAAAAAACTAGGAAGCCCACGCGACCCCTTAGGGCTAGCGCGGCCTCCTTGGGGTTCGCAGCTTCTTGGGGGCCTGTGCAGCCACCATGGGGCCCACAGCCCACAACAATTTTTTGCTGCAAATCCCAAAATTTTGGGCTTTTTTAATGATTTTTTTTCAAAATTTGAATAATAAATTTCAGATTTTTTTATCCACCTCAAAGTTCGTGCCCAGAATAGGGTCGTACAGGCAATTTTTTTTGCCTCAGAATGCAACTATGTCCAAATCGAACGTGCCATATATGTAAATAGGAGTTTTTGGGCATTTTGAGCACATATGTGGTGTTGATTTGTGCCCAAAGTGCTCAAAATAAAAAATCCCCTCCAAATCCAAACAAGAACCTCGAAAGAATTGAAAACCTAGGCACTCCAGGAAATCTTCAAAAAACCTAAGAATGAGCTACTCCAACAAGGCTCTAATACCATGTTAGAATTCAAAGAATTCATAAGCCAAGATCACCTGCAACAAAATACCTGTCACAGGGCCAAAGAATAGAGACAAAACTCACATTAATCTAAAAGATGAAAATATTCATTCAGAGAGAGAAATGAGGGAATTACAAAAGAATTGATAATTACAAAGTGATCAATCCTAATAAAGGAGATCAAAACCCTAAGAAGGGTGGAGAAACCTAGGTTGCATGAATAATTAATAAAAGAATTAATTATTGCATGCCTAAAGTTTAGCTTTTAAGTGAACTAGAGATAAAAAGGTGATTTAATAATTAAATCAATAATAATTTAATTAATAAGTGAAAATACCTTTTTACTCTAATAGGTGTAGACACCTAAAATTGGTCAAGTGTTCTATAATCAATCAAATCTGCATTTTCAATCATATCTCATCAAATTGCTCCAAATCTGCATTTTCAATCAAATTTCATCAAATTGCTCTAAATCAATCAAATGGACTTAAATCAATTAAATGGACATTTATTAAATCAAATTGGGACAAAATCAAATTTAATCAAAGGAGCAATTTGTTAGAATAACTGAGAGGGGGGGTGAATCAGTGGCCTTAATAATTATTCCAAAAGATCCAACCAAAAACTTATCTCTCAAATATAATACCTTCAGTTATCTTACAGTCCCAAACTCATCGAGATGTATGCCATAAATAATCTTAACAAATATAAACTACTCAGTAAGATATATTGTTTATCTTTTCTGGACTTTACTGAGTAGCAGCAAATAAACTTAGTGTCAACCAACCAATCCAGTTTCAATAATGTGTAAAACAAAATATCAATGTAATGGAACATATACACATTTGGCACATAGATTTTAACGTGGAAACCCAATATGGGAAAAACCACCTGGGACCGGTAACCCAAAAATATTTTCACTCTTCTGAAGTGAGCCAGTGAAGAGCCAACCCTGTTAAAGGTTACAATACACACTATTAAGTGCAACCTTGTTAGAGGATTTAAAACCAACAATTTGTCTTTTGACCTAGAACTCACTATGTTGTCAACAAGAAAACCTTTTGATACTCTTGAGTATCTCAATACAATAAAGACTGTTAAATCCCACTCAGTTAAGAGATTTCATGAATCAATGGTTAAACTGATACAGTAAATGATATGTTCAAAATACAACTTTGATTCGCAAATATTCAGATCTATTGTTAGTCCAATAATACCTCTCTGATCAATATATACTTCAGTTCCTTTGCTTTCTTTCTTTATTCTTCTCGGTGAATGCTATGTCCTTTGTTGCTCGATGTCAGTAGAATTCCTTAGCTCTATTCTTCAACCTGTATGATCAGATCTGCATAAAGAGTTCTATCTTCACACAAGATATGTTCAGTATTCCTCTCTTGATAATGAATTCCTTATCTCTTTATATAAACATGATTAGTCGCTAAATCTCCTTGTTTTTGTCATAGATCTCTCCTTGATCCGTAAAGCTCGTCATGCGTTGCTTTATCCCGTAAAGCTCTCCTTTAGAATTATTCTGTAAATCTCTCCTTGATAACTATGAATAAAACACGCTTTTAATCTCCTTGCTTGCTTTAGTTTAACTTATCATTGATAATAAAATAATCAATCAGTCAATCCCTAAATTGTAGCTCTGTCAGCTAAGCAATTTTGTCATTCTTTAACTCCAGTTATGCTCGGTAACACTTGCTCAGTTATTGTTGTGCTCGGTATACATTATGAACTGCTTGGTGTTCACTATCACTTGGTGTATACATACTTTTTATGTTTTACCAACCACATAAACTTTGTCTCTTCAGATCTTCAAGATTATGATAATATGTGTTTGAACAGTCAAACCATATCAAGTTGACATCAATGACAATACAATACATTAACTGATTTAATGTCTTTCATTCACTTTTGCAGCTCGATGATCATCAACTTATCATCTTCAAACATTCAATCAGTTATAGTTCATCAATCTCTCCCTTTGGCATTGATGGTGATACAATATGAAATATGCAGTATAAAAGATGCCATAACATACCAAATTATTGTTTTATAACCAATTCAAATATTTGAATCTCGGTAAGCTCTTCTAGCTTAGATTTAATATGTTTAATTACTACAAAAAAAATGTTTACCATACAACTCTCCCTGTAGATTTGATTATGATGTGTGCTCTCCCTTTCTTCATTCCCTTCAATGAATAGGTGTAACAATTTTGTCTTTTGATTCTGTCTCTCCCTTTCTTGTAGAATTTCTTCTCCAATTCTCTCCATTTGATGGATGGTTATTTTATTGACATTAACCTTTAGATATTATCTCCCTTTGTGTTGTAGAATATTTGTAGAATCTCTTCTCCCTGATGAATATTTCATTGAATCTTTCTCTCCCTTTGACAACAATGCAAAAAATATATATACAACTTTGTAGTAGTTAACAATATCTCTTGTGTGTGGTTCAGATAAGTACCTTCAGTGTACTGATATGTCATTTCAGTCCATATATCATCCTGCATCAACATGATTAATCTTCTGATAATGTACAGGCTGATGCAACCTCTTAGTCAGGTTAGTGACCAGTAGATAAGGGATGAACCCCTAGCCTATTCCTCAGGTATTCAAATGTATCTTTTGGCAATGGTTTTGTGAATATGTCTTCTAGTTGTTCTTTGGATTGTACATATTCTAGTATTACCTATTTCTCTTGTACTTGTTCCCTCGAGTAATGATACTTACTAGATATGTTATTTATCTTAGCATGCATTATAGGGTTCTTTGAAATGTTTATAGCACTTGTATTATCACAATAGATAATTACTGGGTCAAGAATTTCCTCATTCATACCTTTTAGCAATTGCTTGATCCATGCAATGTTAGAGCAATTTGTTGCAGCATCTACATATTCTGCTTCTACAGTTGATTGAGATATGCATCCTTGATTTTTACTAATCCAAGTGACAAGTCTGTCACCCATAAAGAATGCTCCTCCTGTAGGGCTCTTTCTATCATCTATGTTTCCAGCCCAATCAGCATGAGTATAAACTTGTAGCTCAAATTTGCCTTCTTTATTGTACCACAAACCATAGTCTTCAATATTTTTGAGATATCTTAAAATTATTTTAGCAACAGTCATGTGTGATTCCTTAGGGTTAGCAGAGAATCTTGCAACTAGTCCAATTGCATGTGAGCTATATCAGGTCTAGTATGTACAACATACATTACTTTACCAATCATAGATCTGTATAAGTTTTGATTTACCTCGGTTGTCTTGTCTTCCTTTGTCAATTTGCATCTGGTTGCCATAGGTGTTCCAACTGGTTTGGAGTCCTCCATCTTGAATATCTTTAGAACTTCTTTGATGTATTTTGATTGTGTGATGTAGATGCCTTAATCCTGTTGTAGAATTTGTAGACCAAGAAAAAAATTGATCTCTCCAAAAATTGACATTTTACATTCTTTTCTCATTTCATCAGCAAATGATTTGCATAGCATATCATTACCTCCAAATATGATATCATCAACAAATATCTCAGCAATCAAAATCTTATCATCAGTATCTCCTTTCAAATATAGATTGTTGTTGTCACTTGTTCTAATAAATCCAATACTAATGAGATAAGAGTGAAGTCTTTCATACCATGCTCTCGGTGCTTGTTTCAATCCATACAAGTCTTTTGTAGTTTACAAACCATGATTCTCTTGTTAGGATCAATAAACCCTTCAAGTTGTTCAATTTATACCTCCTCTTCTAGTATTCCATTCAAAAATGCAGATTTAACATCCATTTAGTATACTTTGAATCCTTTAAAAGCAACATAAGCAAGTAGAATTATTACTCCTTCTAGTCTAGCAACGATTTCAAAGGTTTCTCCATAGTCAATACCTTCTTCTTGTGCATACCAATCTTGCTTTGTTCCTTGTGACTTGTCCATTCTCATTAAGTTTGTTTCTGAAAATCCATTTGGTGCCAATGACATTTTTGTCACTCGGTCTAGGTACTAATGTCTGTGTTTTATTCATCTCAATCTGTTCAATCTCTTCATTTATTACACTAACCCATTCTGGATTCTCAAGTGTAGCATTAACAAATTTAGGCTCAAAATAAAAAATCAAACATCTATTGTTAAGTGACTTACTTCTTGTTCTCATTCCTGCTCTTTTGTCCCCAATAATCTGGTCATGTGGATGGTGTCTTCTGACATATTTAGCAAGTACTAGTTCAGATCTCAGTTCTTCATTTTGATCTTCATCACTCGGTTCAACATTGTGAGCATTTTCCTGATTCTTGGTGTGTGCAGCCTGTTGCTCGATTGCATTGTTCTGTTGCTCGAGCAAGGTGTCAGGTTCTTCAATGTAGATAAATATGTTGTAATCTTCAGGTTCCTTTCTACTTTCCTTGTCATTTTTCTTAGCAAATTCATCCACTTTAACATTTGCACTCTCAATGAGTTTGTTAGAAGATTTGTTCAGACATTTATAAGCTTTGCTTTTAGTAGAATATCCTAGAAATTTTTCTTCGTCACTTTTAGAGTCAAGTTTTTCATTCTTATCATCTTTTAGTATATAACATTGACTTCCAAAATTCTAAAGTAACTCACATTTGGTGTGTATCCATACCATAGCTCATAAGGTGTCTTATTTGTGTCTTTCTTCAATTGAACTTGGTTAATGTATAGACAACAGTACTTACAGCTTCTCTCCATAATGTTTGTGTGATGCATTTTTCAATCATCAGTGTTCTGGCACAATCAACAATTGATCTATTCCTCCTTTCAGCAGTCCCATTTTGTTGTGGTGTTTTCAGTGCAGAAACATGTCTTGTAATCCCATGCTCATTACAAAAGTTAGTGAATTCACCAGAAATAAATTCTCCTCCTCTATCTAATCTTAAACATTTCAATTCTTTTCCACTTTTTTCAACTTTAGCTTTATACCATTTGAACATCGTAAATGCTTCAGATTTCTCTTTTAAGATCATGACAGTCATCATCCTAGAATGGTCATCAACAAATAGAATAAAGTATATATCACCATAATAGCTCTTTGTTCTCATTGGTCCACATAAGTCAGTATGGACTAACTCTAGAGTAGCATTAGATGAGTAGGTTTTGCTCTTCAAACTAGACTTTGTCATTGTTCCTATTTGACAATTCTTGCACATAACATGGTTGGGCTTTGAAATACTTGGTAAGCCTTCCACTTTTCTTTTCTTACTTATCTTAACCATGTTATCAAAATTCACATGGCATAACCTTTTATGACACAACCAAACATCTTCATTTCTAGCCAATAAACAAGTGGTCTCAATCTTATCAAGATAGAATAGATTACCTTTTGTTTGTTCACCAGTACCGATCAACTTTCATGTTCCATTATAGATCATTGCCTTTTTTTCTCAACTGCAACTCAGTGTCCCGTGTAGTTCAATTATGAAGCACTCAACATATTATAGTTAAGTCCTTTCACCCAATATGCATTTTCACATCTGATCAAATTATTCAACATGATGGTATATTTTCCTTCAACCAGGCAAGGTGAGTCATTACCCATCCTAGCTGATCCACCATTATAATATTCAAAGGTTTCAAACTTTTCTTTATCTCCATTCATGTGATGAGTACATCCACCATCAATAATCCAGACATAATTTTTGCTAACTTTAGATATGAGTGTTGTTTCAACATACCTTTCTTCTTCATCTGAATCATCCTTCATAACAACAAATACTACCTCAATATCTTCATCATAATCAATATCAAAATTTTTAGCTTTGTTCTCAACCAGGTAACAAGCCTTCTTGCATTTGTCCTTGTAATCTCGATTATCTCTTCTATCAGAGTGTCGGTTGCTCCTGTAGTCTCGGTCATCACTTCTGTCATACTTCTTTTCATAAGATTTGGCATTGTCTCTTTCATCCTTTCTCTTGTTAGGGCATCTAGCAACAAAATGTCCAATTTATTTGCAATTAAAATAGACCAATGTTAATTTACCTTTATATCTTCATTTACCTCTATGTAATCTCCTAGCCATTAGTGCTTCAAGTTTATCAAGTTCTTGCTCATCACTATAATTTCTCATAGTGTGTTTTTTACTAGATTTGCTTATTTTTAGAGAAGACTTGAATGCAGAATCAATAGTAGGTAAGACACTATTGTCATAGTTGTTCATCTCAAATGAAATAAGTCTACCAATCAAACTATCAAGAGTAACATTGTTACTATCTATTGCTCTCATTCTTGAATTTTAGATACTCTAGTAGCATAAATAGGTAGTAAGGTTCTCAGAATTTTACTTACAACTATTTCTTCATCAAGTACTCCTACTCCACAGATAACATTAACAACTTCTTTGATTCTGTCACTGTACTGAGTGATGTTCTCTCATTCTTTCATTATCAGTTCATCAAACTTTCCTCTTAGGCTTTCAGCTTTAGCTCTCAGCATATTGGCATCTCCTCCATGTACTAGCTTGAGTTTGTCCCACATTTGCTTTGCAGATGTGCATGATTTCACATCTTCAAATTCAGCATCAGTTAGTGAAGAAGCAAGTTCTATCATCATAGAATTGTCTTCATGTTTCTCTCTTAATTGATCAACAATTAGAGGTCCAATAGGTGCAACATATTTAGTATCCATGTGTTGTGTAACATCATTTCCAATACTAGATAAATGAAGTCTTATCCTACTTTTCCATGATGCAAAGTTGTCCTTGTTCAACTTAGGCACATCCCTTTTACTTATCTTGTGATCTTTAGCTTAAGTCCCTTTAAACTTTTCTTCCAAGCACCAGAGCTCTAATACCAATTGTTAGAATAACTGAGAGGTGGGGAGGGTGAATTAGTGGCCTTAATAATTATTTGAAAAGATCCAACCAAAAACTCATCTCTCAGATATAATACCTTCAGTTATCTTACAGTCCCAATTTTATCAAGATGTATGCCATAAATAATATTAACAAATATAAACTGCTCGGTAAGATATACTATTTATCTTTTCTAGACTTTACCGAGTAGCAGCAGATAATCTTAGTGTTAACTGACCAATCTAGTTTCAATAATGTGTAAAATAAAATATCAATGCAATGAAACATATACACATTTGACACATATATTTTAACGTAGAAACCCAATATGGGAAAAACCACCTGGGACCGGTAACCCAAAATATTTTTACTCTTCTGAAGTGAGATTGGTGAAGAGCCAACCCTGTTAAAGGTTACAATACAAATTGTTAAGTGCGACCTTTTTAGAGGATTTAAAACCAATAGTTTTTCTTTTGACTTAGCACTCACTATGTTGTCAACAAGAAAACCTTTTGATACTCTTGAGTATCTCAATACAATAAGGACTATTAAATCCCACTCAATTAAGAGATTTTATGAATCAATGGTTAAACTGATACAATAAATGATCTATTCAAAATACAACTTTGATTTGCAAATATTCATATCTATTGTTAGTCCAATAATACCTCTCTGATCAATATATACTTCAGTTCCTTTGCTTTCTTTATTTATTCTGCTCGGTGAATGCTCTGTCCTCCGTTGCTCGATGTTTGCAGAATTCCTTGGCTCTATTCTTCAACCTGTATGATCAGATCTACATGAAGAGTTCTACCTTCACACAAGATATATTCAAAATTCCTCTCTTTGATAATGAATTCCTTGTCTCTTTATATAGACATGATTAGCCACTCAATCTCCTTGTTTTTGTCGTAGATCTCTCCTTGATCTGTAAAACTTGCCATGCGTTGCTTTATCCCGTAAAGCTCTTCTTTAGTTTTATTTTGTAAATCTCTCCTTGATAACTGTGAATAAAACACACTTTTAATCTCCTTTCTTGCTTTAGTTTAACTGATTATTGATAATAAAATAATCAATCAGTCAATCCCTAAATTGTAGCTTTACCAGCTAAGCAATTTTGTAATTCTTTAACTCCAGTTATGCTCAACCATCAACTCTAGTTATGGTCGGTCATCAAATCCACTTATGTTCGGTCATCAACTCAAGTTATGCTCAGTAACACTTGCTCGGTTATTGATGTGCTTGACATACACTGTGAACTTCTCGGTGTTCATTGTCACTCGGTGTATATAGACTTTTTATGTTTTACCAACCACATAAACTTTGTCTCTTCAGATCTTCAAGATCATGATAATATGTGTATGAACAGTCAAACCATATCAAGTTGACACCAATGACAATACAATACATTAACTGATTTAATGTCTTGCATTCACTTTTGCAGCTCTGTGATCATCAACTTATCATCTTCAAACATTCAATCAGTTATAGTTCATCACAATTAATAATGACATTAATTAATTAAATATAAGTCTAAAGGGATTAATCAAACTATATGATTGATTTTAATCAATTATTTGTATAGTTTAAATCAAAAAAATCAAATCCAACCTATTTCCCTACATGGTTAATTTAATTAATTGATTGAATTAATAAATCCTAATATCTTTCAACATGAATTGCAGGAACCAATGAGAATTGAGAAGGAAAAGCACATGGATCACTCCAAATTTGCAATCTCAACCACTCATTTAAGCTTTTCAATTTCCTCCACTCATCTTGTCCCGAGCTTTGAGACAATCATTTAAATTATCCAGTCATTTGAAACCATTTGAAGCCTTTCACTCAACCAAGGCTAAACCATGATCAATTGACTCCACCCCTACACTTGGTAAAATACTATAAATAGAAATCATATTGTAAGCATAAACAATCCTAGACATTTGAATGCAAAACATCCACACTATAGTCATTTTGAGAGCAATATCAAAGCAATTTGAGCATTTTCAAGCATTTGTGAGAGCATTTGAGTGAATTATTGAGACAATTTGAGAGAATTATGAGCTAGATAGGCACATCATTATCAATTTTCTCATTCTAGGACTGTCACTAGTAGAGATTTAAGCTGAGAGCTCTTTATTAGCATGCTTAGTTAGAGATCCATGGGATGCTTAATGATTTTCCTTTCAATTATTAGCTTAATTGTTGATATTTTTCCATAGAATTGATAGAAAATAAACCAATCTCATAAAGGTGTAAAAATCACACACACAAATGGCGCCCACCGTGGGGCTTTAGGCCTCTAATCCTCATTTTTGTTGATATTTTGCATGTTTTTGTTTTATTTTGTGTGTATTTTTCAGATTGTTGGTAAAATGACGCCTACAAGCAGAATAATGATTCCTGCAAGTAGTGAAATAACACATGGGAATTCCTTCTATTTTCTTTTCTGATTTCTTTCACACCTATCATCTAAATAGTGACGCATGTGCTTGTAAATCAATGCCTGTGATCCCTAAAATAACGCCTGCAATCTATTATCTTTCGCATTTGCACTTTCTTTTAACACATTTAAACTGCTTTGTCACCTGTGGACTTTCTTTTTACGTCTGTTATTAGTAAAGTAACACTTAACAGAGTGTAAAGCAACACCTAGATTAGTGCAAAGAAATGCTTAATGTAGTGCAAAGCAATGCCTAGAAGTTGTAAAATGATGCCTACTGTATTCTGTGTTTTTTAACTTGCAGATTAATAATTTCATAATACTAATGCTCTGTTGTTAATTTTACTGCAGATGAAAAGACATTTAAAAGTGTAGAAACCAGAGCTGAGGATCAAAAGGGAAAGCAAAGAGGTAAGGATCCAAAATAGGCACTCTAAACAAATTCATAATGTACTCAATTTGGAAAGTTTATAAGAAGAACAAGCATTGTTTGAACATTTTGTTAAAATTAGTAATGCTTACAAAAGAAAGTTTCCTTCTCTAAATTGATTTCATTTCTTAAGTCCTTATCTTGTGATTTTGCAAATTTTGTTAAGGATCTTAAATTCATTGTCATTTCAATTTGTTTTTCTTCACTTTGGTTGTGGTGTTGACTAACTTGTTGGAGGAGATGGAGAGGGAACGATCACCACTAGGTGAGTAAGCAAAAACCTCAAAAATGCGCCTAGGCTTTGCTAGCATCGACATGAGCTATTTCACTTAACAAGCTTACTTCTCTTAGATTGTTTCATTTTAATGTGTATCTAGTTTAATAGGGCCACCCTATTATTGTTCATTCCAAACAAGACATTAGGTATATGATCTCAACTTTTCAAAGTTGATCCAAAATCCAAAAGTGTTGGTTTGGGTGGTAGAAAGAAAAAAAGAAATTGAACCACACATTTCAAGTTATTAAAAACCTCCTTTGCAAGAGGTTAAAAATGAACAAGAGTGATTGAAGTGTTTGGAATTAAGGAAAGTAATAGGGATATGCTCTTCACTCTTTGAGTGAATCAAATTCCAAAACTTACTTGACTAAATTCAATTTATTGCTTTCCATGAACATGCTAGATACATAGAGGGCCTGCTTCCCGAGAATACCTTTACAAAGGTGGTGAGAGGGAACAACCCAAGTGGGATACACCCACTTTATCCGTGAGACTAATCTGACCCACTATAATCAAATACACTCATCCCCAAAGGGTTGAAGTGACTAAGTTGTGTTGAGAATCTTCACTTCCTTAAGTAGTCCTTCGGAATTGCACAAAATTGTACTTGTGTGTGTGTGGGAAGCCCTTGTAATAAGGGCATAAGAGACTCTTCAAGGTTTAGAACAGAGGATAACTACAACATGATTAATCTAGCAAGCTACCTATTTAGAGCCATCTTTAATCGCCAAATTTGACTGTAGGTAGATTTTTTGGAAGAATTTCTTACGCAAGACCGTGAAAACATCTGAGAACATACACTTAGTGTGTTTTAGGAGTAACATGAAAACTTGATGTGTGTTTTGTGTTTGTGTCTTCATTTTTAGACAAGAATTCAATCCTATAGATATGATCACAGACATTATACCTTTAAATCCTTAAAAACTGTGATAACCCAACTTTTTCAACAAAATGACGCATACATAAGGTTAAATAATGCCTACAAATATTCATGTGATGCCTACAAACTAAAGTTACACCTGAGACTATTGAAATAATGCCTAACTCACTGGAAAGTAATGCATGTAAGTTGTTAAACAATGCCTATCAACTGCAGAGTGACGCGTACAACAATTCCAGTTACTGTCTACACAATGCAAAGTCACGCTTAGACCAAACTAAAGTGACGCTCAAAAACAAAAAAGGGCAAAGAGAGATCATTTCTAGAGGGTTTGGACAAAATTTTGTAACTTTTTCATAAGCCATTTTCGGAGTTCTATGTGACTGTAACCCTAACTAGTTAAAATCCTTACATCTGGTTAAAATTTCAAATTGCAAAAGGATTTTAAGGTGTTCTTGCCAACTTGCGATCAATCGCGTTAATGTCGGCCTTTACTAGGTCACATTACACCCGAAATACCTTGTTACCAGACGTGACTTATCTTTGTCAAGGGGTTTCATTCTAAAGTAGAGAACCCATTGTAACTCCTTTACCCATTGAAGGATGAAAAGAAGAAGAGCCACCAATCATGGCCATTCTCTTGGGAAAAATGAATGACTTGCATAATCATGATTTTGATCAAAACCTAAAACATGGTCAAGGTGGGAGGGAAGAAAGACATGAGGAGATAAACCAAGAAGATCCTCATTTAAATGATGGCCATGAACAAGAAGATGAAAAACCCATGGAAGAAAGAATCAATGAGGCCTTACAAAATCACCTCTTCGTGCATGTCATGGGGAAGATCCTAGAGAAGGATAGAGAGAAGTACTTCTTTGACTTAGCCCAAGCAGGGGTTCAATTACCTCATGATTACGATGTTCACAAGTTGAATAAGAAAGAAGAAGATAATCCCATGGCTACGATGAACACACAATTTAAGTTATTTCAAGATCAATTGGACAACATGAAACAAGTAGGGGCTCCTAAACCCTTTTCTATCGAAGCGCTATGTCCATTTTCGTTTGACAAAACTTTAATTATGCTACCATTCCCTCCAAATGTAATCTTTCCTAAGTATGATAAATACAAAGGAATATCTGATCCCCATGATCATCTAAGGGAATTTTGTGCATTGAGCTTGGAGTTCATGCGAGATACAAAATATTTAATGAGACTTTTCCGAAGAAGCCTAGGAGGAACAACGATGGAGTGGTTTTCAAAACTATCCTCCTATATTCACACATTTGAAGAGTTGGCTTCCAAGTTTGTGACCCATTACTCCTATAACATTAAGCATGAGGTCACAATGATAAATTTATGTAATACCAAGCAATGTGATGGAGAAGGATTCATTTTGTTCTTACAACGATGGAGAGAAGTATTCGCACGATACCCTCGAAGTGTGCCTGAAAAGGAAAAGATGGACATTTTGGTTAATA
The DNA here is from genome assembly GCA_018584345.1 of Thuja plicata. Lineage (NCBI taxonomy): Eukaryota > Viridiplantae > Streptophyta > Pinopsida > Cupressales > Cupressaceae > Thuja > Thuja plicata. The sequence continues at coordinate 209,708 of MU226070.1, read as the reverse complement.
GCTTGAACACAAAGATGAACTATTGGTTGAGATTACAATGCCCACGTTCATTCCAAGACTTAATTAAGAATGGAGTTACCACATAAGAGGTTTTGTTGTAAAGTGGAGAGATAAAGCTTTACAAGGAAAACAATAATTCTACTAATCACAATACCTCCAACAACAACAATAACAAAGCTCCTCCAAACAACAACCGGTTTTGGATCAGGAATAATAACAAGGGTTTGGTGGATGATGGGGTTGTGGAGGCAAACAACCTAAAATATACTCCCTTCAATCTCACATGAAGTTCAAATCAAGCTAATAATGTGAATCAAGATCCCAAGGTTCCATTCAACAATAACAATAACTTTGGAAATAATCAAGCGGCTAACAAGCCTAAACCCTTCTTTGCTCCAACACCTAGAAGGAAGTTTACATCTTTGGGAGAACCCCTTGAAAATGCATTGTGAAGCCTTATTGCCAACAAGATAATTGATTTACCCAAAGCTAAACCTTTTGAGCCACCCATAAAGCCACCATGGTGGAATGAGTCAAACCATTGTGAATGCCATCACAATATGGGGCACAAAACAAATGATTGCATGTGTCTAATACATGCGGTGAAAGATTTAATTGATAATGGTGTGATTAAAGTGGAAGGGCCCCAAAAAAATGAGGATCATACAAACTTTAAAATACCTTTCTTTAATCATGAGAAAGACGAGTCTTCAAATTCGAACAACAATGACAACAATTCCAAAGGCAACAAAAATGTTAACTTTGCTCATCACTATGCAAATACTATCAATACCTTATCCAGACATGAGAATGTTGTTAATGTTGTGGTGGTAAAGGAACAATCTAAAAAGGAGACCTCTAATGCTATCACTAGGGGAAAAGCAACAAGGATTACCCTACAAGGGGGTGCTCCTAAACCTATTGGTCCTACACAATCAACTACTTTGGCTAAACAAACACCTCCTACAACAAAGCCTTATAGTTTGGTTGATCAATTAAAAAAGACTTCAGCACAAATTTCTATTTTGGAGTTATTAAAACTTTCTCCCAATCACAAGGAGATCTTGGAAAAAGATCTTGTGGAAACCAATGTTTCTATAATTTTGGAGGAAGATAAGTTTCAAAACATGGTAGGACATCTTGTTGCACCACATTGCCTTTCATTTTCAGAACAAGATGATATGTCAATCAATCATCCTCAAAATTTGCCCTTGCAGATAGAAGTCTTAATCCAAAAGAATAGGGTCAAGAGAGTCCTCATTGATGGAGGATCTGGTATAAACATTTGTACCTTGAACCTAGTCAAATTTTTGGGGTTAATTGAGTCATCTATTGATCCCAAGAAACAAATCACTATAAAGGCTTATTATGAGGAGTAAAGATATTCTTAAGGAATGGTGGTTTTTCCCATTCAAGTTGGTCCTGTCAAGAAAGATACCATTTGTCAAGTCCTTGACATGAAGTTAACTTATAATATTTTATTGGAAAGGCCATGGATTCATGAGATGCAAGCGGTGCCTTCGACCTATCATCAATGTATCAAGTTTCCATACATGGGTGAAGAAATAACTATTGGAGGAGATTCCAATCCCTTTCAATGTTGCAATATGGTGAAACCTCTTCATGAGTTGTTTATTCTACATAATAGGGAATGAATTATTCCTAGTGTCATCATTGAAGAAACCAAAGAGGAAGGTCCTAATTCAATGTTAAATGCTACATCAACTTCAAGTCCTAATGAAACTAACTTAACTACATCAACTAAGGGAAAAGAGAAAGTTAGTTATGAGGGTCAAAGTTCCAATGAAAATTTAGTTAAAGTTTTGACACCAAAGGAAAAAAATTTGAGACCCTCTAAGAAGGAAAGAGAACAAACTAAAAAGGACAACTATCAAAAGATGAGTGAGATGATGCATAAATTTGAAAAACAATGCATAATCAATTCAAAAGGAGTGGGGGAATATTCTGTTTCCCTATTTGATTTACCAACTTCCCCAAAGACACGTGGGAAACCTTTAAATTCTCATCCACCTCAAAAATACAACTCTCATTTGGTAAGAGAGAGTGACCAATCAGCCCTGGAAAAGGAGGATAACAAAGTTTTACAATGGCTTTATAAAGAGGAGGATACTTCAAAAAATCCCGTTGAAAGAGTGCAACATGTCACCATTCAAACTGATCAATATGGCAAGGGATTTCAAATAATGAAGAAGATGGGGTACAAGGGAAGAGGACCCTTGGGAATTATAAATAAAGGCTTGCTAGAACCTATCCAACCTCCTTGGATTCAAAGGATGAAAAATCAGGAATATGGTATCAAGAGAAAGAAGTTGGTCCAAGTTCTAGGCATGATTCTTACGAGCATGTACACATGTTAGAATATGAGAGTGAAGATGCCTCCAGATAATATGAGTGGGATTCCCTATCTGAAGATTCTTTTCATGAAAAAGAGGTAGATGTCATTCATACCTATGCTACTATAAATAATGCCAAAAATCAAGATAGTATGGATAAGGGTCGAGTTCTACACATGTACCAGTTGTTTCTCAAGAATCAAATGTAGGACAAGCATCTAGTAACAACCAATGGATAGGTGAAACTTGGGTACCTTCGTGGGGGGGTGATTCAAACATTATATTTAATCCACACACATTCTTTTCCATGGAAATCCACGAGGAGTCTAGTGAAGAGAATTTTGATCCTACTTCCATGGAACACCTCGAGCAAGCACATGTTATTGACTTAAGCAATACAATGTATGAACCATCAAACAAAGTCATGTCCTTGAACCATTCAAATGAAAACTTTCCTAATGAGTCCTTAGCCCTTATCCATCCTGAACTCATTGATTGGGACTTAACCGAACCTAATGATCTACTCTATTTTCCTAATGACAATGCTATGGCCCAATACCTTAACGCGATTGATCCATCTTACACCAATGAATTCAATCCGAATATGATGATAGAGGCAAGGGTCAAATCTATTAATCCAAAAAAAAAAAAAAAAAAAAAAAGAAAAAAAANCCAAAAAAAAAAAAAAAAAAAAAAAGTAAAAAAATGAAAAGATCTAGTGGTGAAAACCACCACGTGGCAGTACTAGACCCCCAAAAAGTAAAAAATAATGGATGTTTCCAAAGGTGAAAACTCAACTGTGGCACCTAAGGAAGAGAGATTGGATACTTCACCTGAACATGAAGATGAGAGATCTCCTATCCTCATTGAGCCAACATAAAAGGTCAACATTGGAACAAAAATGGAACCTAATTTTATTCATTTAGCAACATCATTGACTCCAACAAAAAGGAAGGATTTCATCGAACTCTTTCAAGCAAAGAAAATCAACTTTGCATGGTCATATGCAGACACACCAGGATTGGATCCAAGTTTCATAATGCACCACCTTAATGTGAGACCCGACGTGAAACCTATGAAGCAAAAGTTGAGAAAAATGCACCCCCATGTGGCTTTATTGGTGAAGGCAAAATTGGAAAAGTTACTAAAAGTTGGCTTCATAAGAGTAATAGCTTATGAAAAATGGATCTCCAATATTGTACATATTACTAAACATGACAAATCCATTCGAGTACGCACATATTTTAGAGATCTTAACCTTTATTTCCCTAAGGATGATTTTCCATTACCTAGCATTGATGCTATAGTGGATTTGACGATAGGACATTCTATGTTTTCATTGATGGATCGATTTAGTAGCTATAATCAGATTATAATTTCACCTAAGGATCAAGAAAATACCACTTTCACTTGCCCTTGGGGTACTTTTTGTTGGAATTTTATGCCCTTCGGCCTCAAAAATGTTGGAGCAACCTATCAAAGAGCAATGACAACTATCTTTCATGACATCTTGCATACTTTCCTAGAAGACTATGTGGATGATATCTTAGAAAAATCACATCAAAGAAAAGACCATCTATCTATCTTGAAAATATTTTCACAAGGTTAGAGAAATTTAAAGTAAGGTTAAACCCAAAGAAACGTGCATTTGGTGTTCAATCCGGCAAGCTCTTGGGCTACATAGTTTCAGCAAAAGGGATAGAAGTGGACCCAAAAAAAGTACACGCCATCATGGAAATGGAAACACCCAAAAAAATAAGTCAAATGAGGTCACTACAAGGAAGAATCCAATCTATTAGGAGGTTCATCTCTCAATTGGCGGAAAAGTGCCACTCTTTCATAAGATTGCTACACAAAGATACTATTTTTACATGGGATAAGGAATGTGAACAAGATTTTACCATATTGAAGACATACTTGGTAAATCCACCCATTTTGATGCCTCCCATCAAAGGAAAACCCTTACTATTATACATTTCAGCAACAAAGAGATCTTTAGGGGTTTTATTGGCACAAGAGGATGATGAGGCTAAAGAAAGAGCCATTTACTATTTAAGCAGAACTTTGATCAAGTATGAGTTAAATTATAGCTTCATGGAGCGGGCTTGTCTAGTGGTAGTTTTTGCCTCACAAAAAATACGACATTACATTTTGATGCAAAATGTTAAGTTGATTGCTAAAATTGATCCATTAAAGTATTTGCTTAGCAAAACAACCCTTACTGGAAGAATTGCTAAATGGGTGATGGTACTTAGTGAATTTGACATTGAGTATGTGGACCAAAAAGCTATCAAGGGATAATTCATAGCTGATCAATTGGCCAAAATCCTTTAGTTTCTATTCATCCTATTCAAGTAGAATATTCAAATGCAAAGATAGTCAATGTGGAAGCCAAAGCATGGAAATTATATTTTGATGGATCCTACACTCAGCATGGTTCAAGGGCCGGAATTCTATTGATTACACCACAAGGATACACCATTCCTAAGTCTTACAAACTTTTGTTCCCATGCACCAATAATATTGTAGAATACAAAGCTTTAGTCATAGGCATCAAAATGGCTTTAGAATGGAACCTCACATAACTGCAAGTATATGGGGGTTCCCAATTGGTTATCAATCAAATTAATGATGACTATTAAACTAAGGATGAAAAATTGATGCCATATAAAAGGATGGTAGATGACTGGAAGAAATACTTTGTCTTGATTACATTTGATCAAATCCCAAGGGATAAGAATAGAGAAACAAATGCTATGGTTACTTTGGCTTCTTTACTTCAAATGCCTGATCAGAATGTGAGGTACGAATTCTTGGTGGAAGAGTTTGAAACCAGCTTTTGACCTATCTAAAAATCAAATCATTGGCCTTCTAAATGGACATGACTCACCTTGGTATGGACCCATTTGTACCTATCTAAAAGACCAAGTTTTACCTTTAGACCAAACATGTGCCCAAAAATGACACTTCATACGCCAAGCGGCTCATTACACTATCCTATCTGACACATTCTATCGCAAAGGTCTTGAAGGAATGCTACTTAGGTGTCTAGAAGACGAGGAATCAAAGTTAGCTTTAAGAGCTGTTCACGAGGGTATCTGTGGGTCTCATTCAAGCGGGTTAAACCTAGCCAAGAAAATCCTTTGTATGGGCTATTTTTGGAAAACCTTAGAAAATGATGCTTGTCACTTTGTTAAAGTGTGTTCAAAATTCCAATATCATGGAGACATGATCCATGTGCCTGCACAAGAGTTACACCCATTCATTACACCATGGCCATTTTACCAATGGGGATTTGATCTTATTGGAATGATTTATCCACCTTCCAATGGTCACAAATACATCATCACGACAACAAAATATTTTACAAAATGGGTAAAGGCCGTACCTTTGACAACTACAATGGGAAAAAAAATTTCTATATTTATCCTCAATCACATCATTTATCAATATGGTATTCCTTGTGCCATCATCACAGACAATGGGAAACAATTCAAGAACAAATATGTGGATGAACTATGTGAGACCTTCCATATAACACACCATTCTTCCTCCATTTACTATCCTCAAGGTAATGGACAAGCCAAAGCTACAAATAAGAATATCCTCAAAATATTGAAAAGATCGATTGACAAATTAGGAAGAGATTGGCACATCCAAATAAACCCGACATTGTGGGCCTACAGAACTAGCATTCGAACACCAACAGGAGCTACACCATTTTCTTTGGTTTATGGGGTAGAAGTTGTTCTACCTTTAGAGGTTGATATCCCATACTTAAGAGTTTCATTGTAAGGATTAATAAATGATGAGGATTATAGGGTTGCCCGAATTCAACAATTAGAATTATTGGAGGAACATCAAACACAAGCTTATGAGCATTTGAAAGTATATCAAAACATAATCTCACAGAATTATAACAAGCATATCAAACCTAGAACCTTTCAAATGGGAAATAGTGTTAAGATAAAACCCTAAAAACCAAGAAGAGAGAAACTAAAGGAAAATGGGAGGCAAATTGGCTTGGACCTTTTGTAATTACTTCTTCTTTTGGACCGGGGACGTACAAGCTAGCCGATTGTGATGGCAATGAATTGCAAGAACCTATTAACAACATCCATTTAAAGAGGTTTCATATATGATTAGAAGAAAGATTATCAGAAAAAGAGTATCAAACGAGTGTGTATCTGATGAGTTCAACATCATTTTTTATACATGAGAAAAGTTTAAAATCCAAAAAAAAAATGAGAAAGATAAAAAAAAATCAAAACAATGGAAAAGCAGGAAAAGAGGAAAATTGAGCATGAAGAAAGAAAAAACATTCAAAAATAAAAAATGGTTGTCTTGGTGAAAACCTAGCAAATAGGCGCCTTGATGATATAAAAAAAAAGGGAAAAAGAGAAAAGTGTCTTGGTAAAAACCTAGCAATAGCCGCCTTGGTAGCAAAAAAAGGAAAAAGAGAAAAAGAACAATAAACCTCAAAAGGTGATAACTTGGCAAACATGCACTCTTTGATCCCTTAAGTCTTACCTAGTTGCATTTGTACATATTTCATTTTCATCATCCCATTTTTATATCCTCATTGCATCCGTCATTTGTGCATAGTCATAATAGAGTCTTTGAGCTGCATTGTCACATACTAGGTTTCATTTGCCCAAGTTTTTCACATGGTCTCATTTTTCACTTGGGGGAAAAGAATTGGTGATGATAAAAACAAATTTGATACGTGTTACTTTTTGGTCACATGACAAACAAGATTTTCAGAACTTCAGAGGGGAGATATTTTGAACCTTTGATGGATATCATTGTTCAAACCAAGCATTCAATCTTGCAACTTGATCCTTGAGCTTCATGACCTTATTATCAAGATTAAAAATTGGCAAAAACTAAATGATCAGAATGTTTGGAATTCTATTAAAAATATTGATACAATACAAAAGACTTGAATCTTTTGATGATATTCATTGAATTTTCAAGTCATGTCTTTTTAGCTAATCGATGATGTTTCGACTAGATTGGCGATGATGAAGACACGATATTTTCTTGACTTTGTGTGACTATTTTGAGGAAGATCCACCAACTTGTGTGAATTTGTCTAAGGACATGGTCATCAAAGAACCATCGAGGACTTTCATATAGGAAGGAGGGTTAACCTTTGTTTGTTTACGCAAACGAATACCTTGGTTATTTAGATCTTCCATATATTAATACCAAAATCCAATTGCAACATTGAGTCTGATGAAACCAATATTCATACTCCCATAGTTGATTATTCAACTAGTGAGGGTTGTACTAGTTTCTAAATGGTTGCAAAAGTGATGTCAGCGGTATTCATATTATCATGATGTGGTCAGTGATGATTGTACTTGCTCCTAGTTCCACAATGCTCAATGATGAAAATATATCTCTATTGCATTTCTTTTGCAAAAAGCTAGTGACAGTTATTTGCATTGCATTGCATTTTCATGATAGATTAATTGCATGTTTAAAGGATTTTCCAAGTTCAAGGGGGTTAATAATTTTGGGGTTAATATCATTTATCTTTTTTCAAATCAAGTATGTGAGATTTTCTTTTGCATTCATTCATATATTATTCATTATTCATTATCTTTTATATTAGAAAAGACAAAGCAAAGATTCATAAAGCATTAATCATTATCCATTTTGCATCCATTTAAAAAGTGCATTTCATATAAGTTGCATGCATCAAAATCTAAAAAACTCGTTGCATTCATTTTACCATTACATTGCATAAATATTGCATTCATCATAAATTAAAAACATATAGAAGTAGTTGCATATCATTTGCATCCATATATCTAGATGTCGTATCTAAGAAACTACATCCATAGCATATAAAAGTAAATGCATCATAGAAATCATATAGATCTGCATATAAAGAAATCTCAGATCAACATCATGGTATCAAAGAGCATCATAAATAAATGTCCATAGAAATGTCCATAAATATATGTATATCATGATACATCAACAAAAAGATGGTACATCATCAAAGTCATGATCAATCATACATATGGTACATCAATACATCAAGAGGATCAATATCAATCTGTCTCAACTCAAGACCTAATAGGGGCACCTGATCCATTACCTGTCCCAGCACTTGATCCATCTCATGTACTTGTATCACCTGGCCCATCTGGACCTCTGTCTGATCTATCTGTAGTCCTAGGAGGAGCCTGACTGGTAGAAGCACCCTGACTCATCTGATCCATCCTGCTCATAAATGTCTACATCATCGCATTGAACTGAGCCATCTGAGCTAACATAGCTAAGAAACCTATCTGTAGGCTCTGTATATCCTGCTCTACTCTACTAGGTGGAGGTTTTTGTACTAGACCTGTAGGAGCCGAAGTAACCTGTGGATATACAGGACCCTGAGGAATAACTGGTCCCTGCTGTAATGGTACCTACTTTGCCTGAACCTGTGCTCCAGAAACCCGTCTAGCCTGATCTAGATGTGCCTACCTAGAATCTCTCTATCTCTACTGACCCCATGCTACAAGTGGTATAGGGGGAACATGTCTCTGTCTAGGAGCATAACCACTACCCCTAGCTCTAACATGACCACCCCGCATCCGAGGTCCCATATGTCCTCTGCCTAAATCTCTCAGAGCTCTCGGTACTATAGGAGCTCTCAAAACTCTGGGAGCCCTCTGTACTCTCGGTGCTCTCAAACCACCACCACCACCTCCTCCATCATAATCATTAGAAGTCTCATCCACATCAGGGATAGGCTCTGTTGGATCTATAAATATTATAAATCTATGTCTAGAAAACCACTCCATATACTTCACAGACATACCAACATCAACAACATGATCTAACATATCCCATCTGATGAAACCCAATCGATCAATCTCTGTACAAGTGAATTCATAATAAACCTGAGCTTCCCACATGGAACACTCTACCTGTACCCGAGCATATAATGCCATACCCTACGACATATCCTGAACTTTGTCGAACTGTCGTAATACTTGACCAAAGAAAAATCACTCAATCACAAGAGGTGATCGACCAATCATACATCTAGGGGAAAACATATAAGGAATCTCATCATCATCCTCTCTCCAACCCTCGCAACCCCGGTAAGGTCTCCAAATGATCTAATCAATATCATCAATCATCCTGCGCCAATAATCTACTTTACCTAGCCGATGTTGGACAATCATACCATCATAGAGAAATGCATATAGTCATCCACAACCCCACACTTGAGTTGTAATTGATCTCGTGACTGGGATGTGCTCCCAGGTCCATAACTGTAACATTATCGCTCCTGTTGATAATGTTGTGCTCTATCAATACACAACCTCGTGCAAATCATGATACAACTATGCAAGAACACATGAACCCCAATCGAATCTTCAAGGATTCTCAAGTAAGTCCTCTAGGATCCTACCCCATCTAACTGCAAATCCGTGACCTCGTCGATCAGGGAGAAGTGATCCATTGATCACTGCACCTAGAACTGCAGGCAAAGTAGGAAATGACATGAACTGCACCCATGTGATAGTATCATCTCTGATCATCAGATCTGCAAAGACCCATATGCATGCACTAACATCATACACCTAATCGTAGTAAACTTTGTATCCTCGTGTCGGGATGCATAGCAACCTGTATACGTCCTCGGGTGTGATCATCATCTCACCGAGTGGTAGGTGAAAGGTATTATGGTTAGAGTGCCAATGCTCTACCATAGCTGTGAGTAGTCCCTAGTTCAGCTAGAACTGAGGTATATCAAGGAGGAAGAACAAACCACATTGCTCAATCACACACGTCTCTGGTCTACTCAGATCTCAGGCTAAATCAAGCAACCAAGATGGTAGGCTCCATACATATAACTTACAGAACCGTGTGTGTTTTGCAAACAAGTGAATCATATTAGCATCTTCATATCAGTGGATCATTTCAAGTTAATCAACATCAATCAAATCAATATTTTTCTCTTTTTGAGTGCATCAACCTATTGTTCCTAACTCTGGATCATGAGAAGGGATCAAAATATCAGTTATCCTACCAATCAAATTTACATATCAAATATCCATTTATGTGATTATTCTAACATCCTAAACACTTTGTAGAATTACTAAACACACCTATCTATCTTGGAAATCAGTCCGTTAATCAAGATGTTCAATCGTAATCAATTGGTTCTCTTTTAAATCAGGTTTTCATCAACTTTCTTGCATGCGTCACTTCATAGAGTGTATGCGTCATTTCATGCCAAGCATCATTTCATCTATCATACACGTGATTTGACTTATCAGACATGATACTTTGGTTTGTACATGTCATTTTACCAAACTACATGGCATTTCAAACATCCTATGTGACATTTTAAATCATGTTTTGCCCTAGGGTTTTCCAGGCGGTATTTGATTTATCATAAGCATATTTTAACCTATCCTATACACAACATTTAACTATGCATAGGCATCATTTTAACATGCAGATGCAACATTTTACCCTTCTAGGCGTAATTTAACAAATCATACGTGACATTGTAGCTAAAAATGACCTAATCTATCCTAGCACACATGAAAAAAAGCATTAAATGTAGTCAAACAAAGCAATAAATGCACTGAGAGGTTCAAAATCACTTATCAAAGGTCCATAGTCCGTAGGTCTCTGATATCTGCACCCTCGCTCGAACTGATGCTCTCGAATAGGGACCACCATCATCTGAAATCTCAAGAGGATCAGAGCAAAATCACAATATTAAAAAGAAAAAATGAATAGTAAAAATGGATTCTTCAACCTATTTATACTATTTGACCTCATTTTGAAGAGGTTTTTCACCTAGTTTGACCTAATATGCATTTTCTTTGCACTGGGGCATTTGTTGACAGGATTAGCATCATCATTTTTTAAAAATGAAAACATATTGGATCTATTTTTCGTCAGTTTGATCATCTTTTGCTTCCAGACATCAATCTTGTTTTTATTTCTGAGGGGGCATCACCATATGATCAAATCAAGACTCTGCATCATATTTTCCATCAAACATCAATCAAAATATTGGGTATTGAAATTTTAAACTATCATCAGTGGGGCATTCTGTGCTTTTTCAAATCAGTTTCGCATCAGGGCATCGCATCAATCTTCACATCAGGATCTTAAATCAGTTTCTGTATCTTGAATGAGGGTTATTCTCGCATCAGGTTTTGAATCAATCAATCAGGTATCGAATCAGTGATTAGGACATTGAATTTTCTTTGAATCAATGTGCTTCGCACATCAATTCAAAGAGGGGCATTTTTAGACACCTAAAATTGGTCAGGTGTTCTATAATAAATCAAATCTGCATTTTCAATCATATCTCATCAAATTGCTCCAAATCTGCATTTTCAATCAAATCTCATCAAATTGCTCTAAATCAATCAAATGGAATTAAATCAATTAAATGAACATTTATTAATTAAAATTGGGACAAAATCAAATTTAATCAAAGGAGCAATTAACAATGACATTAATTAATTAAATATAAGCCTAAAGGGATTAATCAAACTATATGATTGATTTTAATCAATTAATTGTATAGTTTAAATTAAAAAAATCAAATCCAACCTATTTTCCTACATGATTAATTTAATTAATTGATTGAATTAATAAATCCTAATATCTTGCAACATGAATTCCAGGAACCAATGAGAATTAAGAAGGCAAAGCACATGGATCACTCTAAATTTGTAACTCAACCACTCATTTAATCTTTTCAATTTCCTCCACTCATCTTGTCCCAAGCTTTGAGACAACCATTTAAATTTTCCCCTCATTTGAAACCATTTGAAGTCTTTCACTCAACCAAGGATAAACCATGATCAATTGACTCTACCTTCTACACTTGAGAAAATCCTATAAATAGAAAGCATTTTGTAAGCATAAACAATCCTATACGTTTGAATGCAAAGCATCCACACTATAGTCATTTTGAGAGCAATATCAACGCAATTTGAGCATTTTCAAGCATTTGTGAGAGCATTTGAGTGAATTGTTGAGACAATTTGAGAGAATTATGAACTAGATAGACAAATCATTATCAATTTTCTCAATCTAGGACTGTCACTAGTAGAGATTTAAGCTGAGAGCTCTCTATTAGCATGCTTAGTTAGAGATCCATGGGATGCTTAATGATTTCCTTTCAATCGTTAGCTTAATTATTGATATTTTTCCATAGAATTATTAGAAAATAAACTAATCTCATGAAGGTGTAAAAATCACACTCACAATAGGCCTTACACAGCTAAGTGTCAACATCTCCCTCAGAAACAAGATTAAGGACAATTTTTTTGGCTTTTTTACTAGGGCGGAGGTTAGGGGCCTCTCGAGTCCTTTCTCTTTTGTTATTTCCCAGAGAATTCAAGGCGGGGTAAACTTCATAAGAGTGAGGGCTCAAGGAGGGGTTTTATCATTGTGTTTTCCCTTTGATCTAGAGGGAGGGGGAGGAGACCATGTTCCTAAGACCCAAAAGGCAAGGGGTTGGGCTGCTGGTGGGTGTCATTTAGCACAAAAATGGTTGGTGGTGGGCAAAGGGTATGGTGGAAGTTATAGAGTTGAAACATTAAGCCTTGGTACAGGATGACATGCTTTATACCCAATGTCTTAGCTTTCACCACATCACCAACATTACTTTCCATAAAGTGAAGTAAAAAGAACAAAATATAAATTAAATCCTTGTGCCTTTGATTCAGGAAAGGAAGATGATAGTAAAAAACACCATACCAACCCTCCAATGTAAAATACTTGATGATGATCTTGCACATCTTAGGCCAGAATTTTTGGAGGTCTTCCGTAGTGTAGCTGCCTTGTTTGTGGAGAGGTTTCTCGTTAGGGCCACGAAAGAATTGGCCCAACCCCGTCTGGTCAGGGGTTTTGTTGGTATTCTTCCATTTATGACCAGTGGTGGAGAGATCAGTGGCTTTACCAATGACATCTTCATTGATTTCAAACAAAATGTCATTAATTGTGACTCTCCTTTCATTCGAGGTCACCATAAATTGGTGGGATATCGTCTCATCAAAACAGTCATATTCTACATAAACGAGAGAATGCCTCATTCCTTGCAGAAATACATCACCATAGGGTTGGTTTTGAATTCGTCTTCAATTTTTTCAGGCTCATTTCTATGCATGTCGCCACCCATATTTATACTAGTGCCAAACCCAATAGCTTTTTGGAGTAGGCAAGGCACGCCAAGAGCAAAAAACCCAATATCTCTAAACCAATTCTAGTGCAAAGCATAGTAACCCCAATTCTTGGCTAAGAAAATGAAGAAGCTTAGTAAAGAAGTAATCCGCCTAAAATTGTTCTAATAATTTAGGCAGTAATTGCAATGCATGCAAGTTGCACATTTAGGACACATAGGTGTATCGACATGTGTGGGGCTTTATGTGAGTTGTAAAGTTTATCATGAAAATACACACCAAATCTGAGAAAAAATGTCAGATAGAGCAAATTCCATAAATTTAACTTTATGATTTGACAACAATTTAAAATTTTAGACGAACCCTTCGACCTTAGGTACTGCCACACACTCCTCGTGAAGACCCCACTTTCCTTTATACTGGGAATGCTACATAATAAAGAATGGTTTTAGTTCCATCTCATCCTGCTTGTGAGCACAAGATCCCCGTCACTGGCTAGTTGGCAGGGGTCAGAGTCGTCGAATTCAAGCATGTTAATTATTATTAAGTTATGACATTATATATAGATTAGCAAGTAATTTTATACGGTAATTATACTTTCAAGTTTTTTTAAGTTAATCCTTATGAAATAGTAAAATCATATATAAATAATTATTATAATTTATTTTAACTAAATTTTGATATGTTAATTATTATTAAGTATGATTATGTTTTTTTTAAAGTATGAGTATGATTATTATTAAGTATGATTACTTTAATGAATTGTTTTGAAATTTCTTGAAACATGAATATATTAGATTGGATTCCTAATGGATTTTTTCTTATTTTGAAATATCTTGAATTATTTAATATTAATATAATTCTTAAATATATTTAAATATCTTTTGACTTTGTAAAACATTTTATGATTTATGGTGAAGTTGTGTGGAAGGTCTACAAATACAAAACAAATTATGAGGTGAGAATCATAACTTGAAAGTATTTGTCAAAACAAAAAACCTTCAATTATGAGCAAAGACTAATTTTAGAGATCAATTATTAATTTATTTAAAATAAGTTTAAAGAAAATGTATTAATTAATTTTTGGGGGGTTTATATATAGGATTGATTTTAAAATTTATTTATTTTTATGAAAAAATAATTCAATCTTTGATTATTATTTTGTGAATAGCATGTAAATTAACATTTGAATATCATCAAAATATTCATTAGCATAATTTTTTTTTAATATTAATATTTTTATTTAAAAGTTTCTTGTAAATATCTATTAGTTTAAAAAAAATTAATAATATTCTCATTAAAAACATAAAAATTCATAGTCTATAATATAAAAGATTAGAAAAGGTTACATTAACAAAACCCAAAATTTTTTTTTATCTTTTTAAAATAAAATGTTTTATTTTATTTTTAACTTTTAGTTTGATTTTTAATTGGGACTTTTAATATAAAATTTTAAATTTGAACATTAGCCAATTTTAAAAGTTTATTTCTATTTTTATATTTATTTCAAATAATTTATTTTTTTAATCAGTAAAAGGCCTAAGCCATGGTTTTTTGTATTAAAAAATTGTAAAGATACATTGTCTCCATTCACTGCGGGCACTGGTAGGAAAGAACGAAGAAGAAAACCTCCAGTCTAGCCCAGGACCAAGGTCCAGAATATGTCTTATATTCTAAATTACAAAATAGAATAGAAGAAGGCATTCCTCCTTTTACAATTTGATCCCTTACTAGAGGTAATCCACATCCTTGCTAACCTTAACTATTGCATAGAATTCTTATGGAAAATTTGAAACCTCTTTCGCACTGCTGCTTCATTTTCGGAAGTCTTACATATCATTCCTTGTCTGTTCTCTTTCTGAATAACCTTTATCTTGAACCTGCACAGACATCACTCACAACAGACAACTATATCTACCTGGTTCATTAGTGATCTATAATATCTTGAATTTAAGTTAAAATAAAACTCCAAAATATTCCATCATACGACAGTTACATACATTTCCCATATAATTTACTAATGTAGATCATAATAAAATGTTATCAGTGCTATTCCTATTTTCTTGAACCATAAATTAATAATAATCCACCTAAGCAGAGGATTGCTAAATTATGATATTCCTCGTTAGACGGAATGCAGTATTTTAAGTAATATAGTTCTTCCATTGATTCCTACAGTATACGAGTCTAGATTAATACCACATACTTCTACTAAGGGTTATTCTTACTTTCCTTTCCTATTGATGGTATCTATAATGTTGTTACTATAAAACTGTAATTCACGAAATAGATCAAAATTATAGTTCAGATATGTGCCTTTGGTTATGGTTATGGGTATAACCCCGACTGTAAAAAAAATTGGAATTCTTGGTAATAAGTTGCTTAAAAATTATGAATAACAGTCTAGTGATAGAATTTCTCATGTAATTTAAAAAAGGCCTTCCTATCTTGGCTGAAATCCTCTATCCTTACCCCAGATCTTGCCCCTCGAGGTAGAAGGGTCCACCCCGCAAGAGGGAAATCCATCCTGCCGCTCCATGACATAGTCATTATCATCATCATAGATAATTATTGCTTGAGCCACGCTTATCCCCTCTTGAGAAAATCCAAAACCTGCAATAATTCTTCTTTTAAATATGTAGTAAACCAGTCGGGGTTATTTGGGTGTTTGATATCTAATATGGTCGTCAGAAAATTTAGGTTTCTACCCCTGCTAACCAGGGATGATTTGAAAGCCTCCCTACTCTCAAACCATAAAATAGGGTATCTAGGGGCTGAATTGTCCCCTAAGAGGGCTCTCTCATAATTCCTAGCTTTGGGGATCATCAAAGCATCATCTATATTATGAAGGACAATGTCGATTCCACCAATAATGTCCACTTTGAATATCTTTTCACAAATCGATTTTGCTATCTTTTTGTCCCTTTCCAGGAACATTTCCAAGGCTAGGAACATTGATGAAATGTCTGAATTCACTCTTGTCCTATTAGAATTTTTCAAGTAATCTTTTCCTAAAACTTTGATTATAGCCTCTACCACTAATAAGTTATTGTGTTTGATGATGCCCCGAATCCTCTGTTTCGTAATTTCATTCTCGACTTCAGTCTGTCATTTTTATCCCCTAAGTCTAATTGGGGTATCCATATTATTTTTCTTCTTTGTTTCTTATGTAGAAGAGAAGTGCAACACTATGTCCGTCAGAAGTTTTTTCATATATTTGAAAACTTGCTAAATATAGTATTATAGTATCATATAAACTTTGGCACAAATTTCTATGTTGTTAGAGTAATAATTTTTTAATTTAATATAATTTCTTACCTATCCCTAGGTTATACAAGTGAGATGTCCTTTCGAGATTTTGGCCATGCTAAAAATCTTTTTCATAAGTAAGATTTGTACTAAGGGGTCTAATATCATTGATGCAAGGTATGCATATTGATTGTCAATAAGTGTTGAAATGCCTATATGTTGGTAGCTTAATGAAGGGGAAAGATCACCATTAATGGTTTTAATAATTATCCTCCTTTCCCTTAGCTGTGAGGCAGATTTTACTTAACTTCAATTATGGTGCACATTTAATCTTCCATTAAAATTAAAAGATTTTATGAACTATGTCATATTAGTGTATCTAACACGATCTTTTTTGTGTTATATTTCCTTAGATTTTGACATTAAATAGTATTAAATGGGGATTGCTTTGAATCTAAAACCATTACTATGAATATTTGTGACAAGAAGTCGTACAGTCAGATACTTTCTTATTTTTATTAATGCTATATCAGCTCGATCATCTTTATCCTTAACTAAGAAGAGATATAATATAAGAGATAGATTTATTATTGACTACTTAATAAGGAGAGAAGAAAATATTTCCTGCACTCCTAGATGCGAAACCTCCAAAGCAATAATTACCTATAATACAAAAAATTCCTTAAGGATGTAAACAATCACGACCAAAGGATAAAAGTTTAAATGAATCTATGTATTCGGGAAGGGCAACAATAAATGCTTGTGGAAAAAAGAAAGATAAGTGAGCGATCTTTGAAATTCTGAAGTTCGCCTGAGAAAGAGAGATATTATTTTATTTTATAATTAAATTAAATTTTCTTTCAATTTAATTATTATTTCTAATTTTTAATATTGAGTTTATCTTTATTAATATTGTTTGTAATATATTATTTATATTTTTTTACATTTATTTTTTCTTAATATTTTAAATCTAATAAATTAAAAAATTAGCTTACTATGTATTATTACTTTTTAAAAATAATTCTTTATATCATTATTTATCATTACCTTTTTCTATCTCTAAACATGTCTCCCTATTTTTATTCATTGTCCCCCCTCTCATTTTCCCTCTTCCTAGACCTGTATATCTATGTTTCGACTTAATGAGTCTTTTGGTAATGATGTTGCTTGTCTTTCTTATTCATAGGTTTAATTTCAGTCATGTTGGAATCCATGTAACTAGATGCATAGTTGATTTGAAGCTACCACTTTGAGCCATTTTAAGCACAAACATCATTTTCTAAATGGTCTACCAATTGACCTCATTACTACATGAATATAAGGAAAAATAGACCAATTTCTTTCATAATTGACCTCCACATTTATTTTGTGTACCTATTGAACACCAAGATGCAATTGCTAGTTTTAAACATATTAAAAAAAACTTTGTGGCAAAGAAATTGTTATAATTCCATCTTAGAAAAGCCTTTGACAATCAAGAGCATAGCAAGGATGGGGTCTTCTCAAAATTCATAAAAATCCTCGCAATGATTAGCTAAATTCATATAAAATTGATTGTTTGTTTGTAATCCAAATCGCTTAATTTTGATAACTTAAAAAATTGGTGATTCCTTGGACTTAATTGTAAGTTAAACGTAGTGTTTTATACTCTCACGATTTCACTAGATAAGTGTTTTAAGATGAAGCACGAAGCTGTGAAATCATTTGTGTTTAGTGCAATCAGAAGCTATGGGTGGACGAGTTATTTTTCATAGTATCAATAGAGTAATTGGTGTGGGAGGCATTGGGCATGCTGGAGTTGGGGCAGTCATTAACTCCCATGTCCAACAAAATGAGGATTTGTTGATGACTGAGAATTTGCAGGAGATGAGGATGGATTTGTTGATCTCCAAGTTTTGTTGTCTATTAGTGTCACACACTTAGTCATAATCAAGGCAGGTTGGTCGGTCATCACTACAACTAAGCCATCCCACTAAGGCTGAGACTGAGTAGTAGTCACTGTCGAGTACTTAGTAGTTGTTGAGCAGAATGATTGCCTAGCTACATAGACAGTCAGTGTCGAGTGACAATTTTGACTGAGCAACAGAGTTTACTTATGTCGAGTAAGACAGTTTTGATATATGTGTTTGGAATGGCACAAACACTTAGGTAAACCATTTTGGTCGACATCTATGAATATTTTAATGATTGTTGAAGATATTTAATGCATTAATTACACGTTATTTCTGAGATCATGAATCCCTATGCAAGCAATGTAACCAATCAAAATTAGGGATGCTTAAGCGGAAAAAGGTGATGAATCTAGATCATTGATCTTGATCTGGATGTTTCATTAGTGATCTATATATGGGATTATTCAAACCCTAATCTATGCATGTGTGAATGTTTACTACAAATAAACTGTTAAAACTACCAAAAATATAAAAAAACTATATATAAAAATAGGCCCACTTGGAGAAGGCATAACTTTCTAGTCCTAGCTCTGAATTGCAAATCATTTTACTCCATTGGAAATGTATTCAATAAATCTTGAAAAATGGAAAGCCACACTGAGGTGAGTCCTCCCCAAGGCTCTAATGCCCCGAAGACCTTCAAAATTGCAGTTTCCTGAAACATGGAAGATACCAAAAAAATGGAATTTAGTATTTTCCCAATTCCATCCTGGACTATGCTTTGATCATTCCTCCCCCTTGAGAGGCAATGAGATTCATTTCACTAATATGCTACAATAGATGAGGAAATTGTTCTTAGATTTTTTCCTTAGTTAACCACTTGCCTTGATGAGAATGTTGACCAACTTTAACCACTCGATAAAGAGGAATGTTTTGATTTCTCAAAGTGTTTACAATGACTTTAGTATCATGGTCACACTGGACTGGAGCAGTAGTAGATGGATTTAATTTTGTAGCTTGAATGTGTTCAGTAGCTCAAGGGAAATGTCCAAGAAAGGAGGAAAATAGGGTCTCAATAATTCCACATTGAAAATTGGATGCAGTCCCAAAAAGGATAGAAAATTAAGTTCAAAAGCATTCTCACCAACTTGTTTTACAATAGTACATGATCCATAACAAAGAGGATGGAGCTTCCTATTTGGTCCATGAATGTGCTCTTTCTGAATATGTAACCATACCTTGTCACCAATCTAAAACTGATGAGCAGTTCTATGTTATCATTCCTTTCCTTATACTTCTAATTACTTTGCCCCAAAATATCATGAACTTACTGCTATAGGTGTCTAATGTTATCAATGAATTTTTCTACTTTATCTACCTCCTTGTCAGCATTCAATAGACTATCAGATTGCAGAACCAGTAGTGCTACATCCATAGGTGTCAATGGTTGATACCCAAGACAAACCTCCAATGGACTATGCCCTGTAGTACTATAGAGTGCACATTTATAAAAGTGTTGCACACAGGGTAAGATTTCATCCCATGTGCGAGGATGTTTCGAATGATACATCTATAAGATACAAATGATCATTTGATTCACCTCTTCTGTTTGCCCATCTATTTGGGAATGGAATGTTGTGGACTTTATCAACTTTTTGTCCATTTTAGCCCATAGTGCATATCAAAATTACTGATGAACTTTCCATCCATATCAGAAATAATATTTTTTGGCAAACCAAAATGAACCCAAACATGTTCTAAAAATAACTTGGCAGTCTCTTCTGCAGAAATCATCTTTTTACATGCCACCATGATAGCCATTTTAGAAAACCTATCTACCACAATATCTACACAATCATGCCCCCGCCTAGTAGTTGGAAGCCCAGACATAAAATCCATTGAAACAGACTGCCATGGCTTATCAGGAATAGGTAACAGTAAATATAGACCCAACTTATGGTTTGTTGGACTTGCAATTGCATATGTTGCACAAGCTTGTATATATGAAATGATATCCTGCCTTATTTTTTGCCATAGAAATACTTTTGAAGGATAGTAGTAGTCTTACCAATACAAAAATGTCCCACAAAATGACTATAGTGAGGTTCCCATATCATTTTCTTCCATTCCTCGATGGGTACACATGCATGAACAACATGGCAAAGAAACCCATCCTGCAAGTGAAAATCAGAGACAGACTTTCCTTCTACCAAATTACTATAGATGTTAGAAAAATCAGGGTCAGTACCATATAGTTGTTCCCAAGTGGATGATTGATGACCACATGAATCCAATACCATTGCCAAACTTGCCTTTGGAGGCCTACTCAAACAATTTGCCACTTTGTTATTGCTTCCTTTTTATGATGAATGTTGAGGTGAAATTATTGTAGATAAGATGACCACCTTTGATGTCTATCATTCTGTAACTTCTCTTGTGTTTTCAAGAATTGAAGAGGTGAATGGTCTGTATGTATGACAGTTTCCTTTCCCAATATATAATGTTTTCATTATTTTTAGGATTGAACAATAACATACAACTCCTTGTCATAGGTGGGGTACCTATGTATTGTATCATTAAGTTTTTCACTATGATAGGAAATAGAATGCCCATGTTGCATGAGTACTACACCAAGATCATAATCAGACACATCTATTTCTATCTCAAATGATTGTTGCAGATCTAGGTGGACCAGTACTGGTGTTGAACATAACATTTTATTTAATTCCTCAAATGCTCATTTCTTTGCCTCTATCCACTGAATTTTTTCTTGTGCTCCACCCCTTAGTGATTGATTAAGAGGCCGTGATATATGTGAGAACCCAAACACAAATCTGCAATAGAAGTTTGCTAAGCCCAAGAAGCTACGAAGCTTTGTGAAAGTTTTAGGAGATGGCCAATCTTTGATTATTTGAATCTTTATTTGGTCAACATGAACACCCTTAGTATCAATGATATACCCCAGGTATTGACTACTCTTCATACCAAAAGAGCACTTCTCAATTTTGGCATAAAGTTTGTGTTGTTTTAGAGTTGAAAGCACTTGTTCAACATGCTACAAATGCTCAGACCAAGTCTTGCTAAAGATGAGTATGTCATCCAAATAAACGACCATAAAATAATCAATGAATGTTCTAAGCACATCATTCGTCAACCTCATAAATGTGGTTGGGGTATTTGTTAGGCCAAAGG
Source organism: Thuja plicata (assembly GCA_018584345.1). Lineage (NCBI taxonomy): Eukaryota > Viridiplantae > Streptophyta > Pinopsida > Cupressales > Cupressaceae > Thuja > Thuja plicata. The sequence goes on along the minus strand of MU226070.1, from coordinate 187,847 downwards.
GCATAACCAACCATTCAAACAAACATTCCTTAGATTTAAATGCAGTCTTCCACACATCTGCTGGACCAATCGGTACTTGGTGATATTCAGACTTCAAGTCAATTTTTTTAAAGAACTTATCCCCCCTAAGTTGGTCCAACAAATCATCAAATAGAGGGATTGGATATCTATTTTATATAGTGATTTTTTTCAATTCTCTATAATTAATACAAAGTCTCCATGTACCATCTTTCTTTTTAGCAAGGACAATTGGACTACCACAGGGTGAAGCACTTGGATGAATGTGTCCTTTCTAAATAAAATCTTGAATTTGTCTCTTGATTTCATCATTTTCCAAAATTGACCTCCTATATATTGGCTCACGTGGTAGTGGTGTACCTGGGATTAAATCAATAGAGTGCTTAACTTGACAGTGTGCTGGAACTCCCACTAGTGATTTAAACACACTATGATATTCTTTCAAAATTTTATCCATTTGATTTTGTTGATTTTCTATTGTTGTTACCTTAGAATGTGTATTAAGGACAACTGAATTTTTTTTATTTAGGGCGAATCATGAGATGAACAAAATCTCTAGTTTGAGAAATCAAGCATTTACATTGTTTAGCACTAATTAAAGAAGCAGTTTGTGTTGGAAATACCTATGGTATTTGATACCTCTTCCCACGAAGCTTGATTGTAACACTGTGTGCCCTAGATTCATAGACTCCATGCCTCTGATGCATGTATGGCTTCCCTAGAAAGACATCACATACATCCAACAATGCTACATCACATATCACTTCATCCTTGAAAGGCTTGATTGAATATGAAAGGAGACACTGTTGATTTATTTGAATATCTTATCCCTCATTTATCCATCCCATAAAGTATGGTTGTGGGTGTGTTGTCACTTTTAAATTTAATCTTTTGACTGTCTCCCTAGAGATCAAATTATTTTGGCTCCCACTGTCAACAATAAAATATAGAGGATTTCCATCAACCCACATCTGTGAATGAAAAAGTCTCTCTTCATCTTCATGAAGAAATACTTTAGCAGTTGCAACTATGGCATATGGGTTAGCCTCTATGACATATTTATTCTCCTTTTTCTTAGAAGTATCTATTGGTGATGATTTAGTTTTAGCTTCTTCTCCTTGTATTTCTGTCATCAAACTTTTAATACTTTGACAATCCTTTGTATTATGGGTTGGGGACTTATGCATACCACACCACATGCATGTATCTATTTGTGTCTTTTTAGAAGCTTAACATGTGTTCTTAGGTGAATTTGAGTGAGGTTCCTTGATCATCTATTTTCCTACAGATTTATTGCCACCTTCAACCCTTGGCTTATTATTTGAAAAGTAGTCCCTCTTCCCTTTCTTCTTGAATTTCTCTTCAATTTGTGTAGCATATTTATAGGCAGTTGCCAATGTCTCAATATTCAAAAATTCCATCTCTGTTTGAATATACCTTTGAATTCCACTATGATATTTCATAATTTGATGCTTCTCTAAATCCTCATTACCAAGTTTTGTTGAAAGTGAATGGAATGTATTGGTGTAATCTTGCACAGACTGATCCCTCTTTTGTCAAAGAAACTTCCATTATATGTATTTTTGTTCATATACATCCTCAGGAAAGTATGTTTCTTTTATGTATTCCATAAATTCTCCCTGTGTGGGCTTCTTATCAAGAGATATTCCCAAGCCATCTTTATCAGATAATTCTCGTTCTTTATTTGCTAATTTGGATTCCCATGCTAATTTCAGATGGATTTCAGATTTATGGAGAGAAAATATTATTTTTTCTACATCTAAGATATTATTTACGAAAAAGTATCTATCCAATTTTGATAACCATTTATCAACAGCTTCAGCATCAACTTTTCCTTCAAAATTTGGGATGTCAAAATTTACATGCACTTTGAAAGGGGTATTTCCATGAAATGATGTTCATGATCTAGAGGGTTGTTGATTCTATAGAGGGTGTGAAAAATCAACTCATCATCTCCTCTCAATGCTTATTTAAAGTCTCTTCCACCAATTACTTCATAGTATCGTCTAACATCTTTGATCATGTGTGTCTGAAAGGTGGATATTTTGACAAATCTTGTGTATCCAATCCTAATCTTTGGTAGGAGGACCTTGTGTAAATTGGAATTAAGGAGAGTTCTCACTCTGATACCACTAATCTAAATTTATGAAATTAAATTACAATACACGGTGTGATACTTGCGGTATTGTTAAGTTTAATGTAAAAACCCCAAAAATTAACAAGATAATTGCAAGCCAAAAAGTGACCCATTCTATTAGAAATTAGATTTTATACAAATCTGATGGATCCCAAGGGTCACTAGAACCCCTTGGAAATGAAATGAAGAGTCCTCATAATTTTTACTATAAATAAACTATTAAAAAATATAAAAAGAAAACTATATATAAAAATAGGCCCACTTGGGGAAGGCATAACTTTCTAGTCCTAACTCCAAATTGTGAACTATTTACTCCGTTGGAAAGGTCTTCAATAAATCTTGAACCAAAATTTGGAGGCCGCACCTACGTGAATCCTTGTCAAGGCCCCAAAGTGCCCCAAAGACCTTCAAAATTGCACTTTACTGAAACATAGAAAATACCAAAAAAATAGATTTTAGTATTTTTCCAATTCCATCCTGCACTATACTCTGATCATCAAGCTCCCTTTCCCTTTGAAATGGAAACATAAATTATTCTTGTGTGTTTTTGCAATCACCTCCCCCTACCTTTGGTTCATAAGAATCAAACATCCTTGCATTAAATTGAACAGGGGGCTCATCTAAGTTTTGAGGTTGTTGATAATGCATATCATTTTTGTACCCATTGTTATCTTGGTATGCACCTATAGTTCCTGCAAAATTTACATCAGCAGATTCATACACATTAGCATTATCAGCTGGTATATTTCCATTATTGAGTTGGGTGATCCAAGGTCTATTGGGTTGTTGTTGTCCAATTTTTTTTTTTATCCTGTAAGTTATTTTTATTGTTATTACCATAGGTGTTGTAACTTTGATTTTGGTTCTGAGAATAAATATTTGGAGAAGCAGGTCATTTTTGATAACTGCCTTGGTTTTGAGATGGGTCTAGTTTCATTCTAGTGAGCTCATTGTTCAATTGAGAAAAAGTCTTTTTTCATGAAATCTAACTCAGAGGCTAATTGATTATCGAGCTCACTAGGAGGTACAATTAGTTGCTCAAAGAAAGTTGTCTTCTGGTCTTCATAGCCCAGATAGGTGATAGCCAATGGTGGGACAATGAGTTGTTGGGTTTTTTATGGGTTGAGAAATGGAGTATGATTGTTCAAGGCATGGTTGACAGATATGAATGCGTTCACAGTGGCAATGTTTCTAAATGAAGGTAGGGTACCAAAATTTCTACCAGCCTCTGGATCCATCTGTTGTGTGAAAGTGATTGCTTCATTGCATACTTTTTATAAGGTATCTCTATCAGTGGGTGGGATCATTCTTAATAAATTTATAGTCAACAAATCTAAGGCTCTTAGGTACACTTGTATGGCAGTGGGTGTGGGTACCATGTAAGGAGATTCAAGCTTTTGATACATCTTATGGAAACGATAATGAAACATGGCAATAGGCTCATTTATCTCTTTCTTAGCTAAGATTAACTGGTGGTGGAGTTTAGTGAGATCCACTTATAGTTTAAATTGATTTATACATTTGGTCTCAAACTCAACCCATGTGGTGATGGATCCCCTAGGAAAATTTAGATATCAGTTTTGGAAAACTCATCAAGCGTATATGGGAATAGGTGACACAAAACATTTTAATGTACAATTTATTTCTGGTTATGTATATATTTAAAGGAATGGTTGTGCTATCCCTCTGTCTTGGATTCACCATATACAAACTTAGTACAAAACATCTCAGGGTTTTTAGGAAACTCATGTAATTGTCCAACTATGTTCAATGGGTAATTCTAAGCACTCAAAAAGAACACCATCTGGAGAGGTGGTGGAAAATTCTGATTTTGACTAATGGTTGTAGTAATAATTGGGGTAGCAATATGTGATTGTTGGACAAGTGGGTTTTGTAGACCAGTTGGGTAGTGAGGGGGAATTGGTTTTGATTTTCCCTTATCACTGTGAGCTTTGTGATAGTGGGTAAGCTCAAGGAACTCACCCCTTCTCTGAGATGATCTAAGAACTAGCTCAAACTTCTCTGGTGAGAAAGATCCAATATTATCTAGCCTATTATTTTAAGGCCCTCCTTCTGGTGTCACTTCTATCGAGCGTTGTTTTTACACAAGTCAATTGCTAGGAATTGAATAGCCAAATTCCCCTCTAAAAAGAATATTGAAGTTACTCCCAAAGTTCTCTGTTGTCGTGGTACAATCGCTTGAAAATCTCAATTGAAGATAAATGTGAATGTTCACAAGGAGATCTTTGCTAGTATGATTCAAACTTAGGCTGCAAAAAAAACTTTAACACTTTTTTTTGTATTTTGCTCAATTTCAACACATGAAATTTCCTAATAATGCAAACTATTCTAATTTTAACATGAATCGAATACTTAACTTATTTCCAAGAAATATCAAAGATTTGAGTAAGAAGAATTATAAGAAAATTTGTTAGAAATGAAATATAACATACATAAACCATGGTTGAATCATGCTTGCAAATTAAATGATGAAAATATAGAAACCCACAAAACATGAACCAGATAAACTCATAATTTCATGTTCAACAGATGCAATCTTTTGAAGAAACTTTACCCAGATGTAAGATTTTTGAAAATTTATCAAATCATGAAGCCAACAGATGTATGCACACACAAGACAAATTTATCCTTAAACCAATAGAACAAATATTTCTAATCATTATTCACAACAAGATGAGACAATAACAGTAAACTCCAAACTAATTGATCGTAGATGTATTCACAATAAAACAAAGTTGGCTCTCTGAAATAAATGAACAAGCATGCACACATTCATAAATTTCACATAGACAATAGAAGAATCATACCATGAATGAAGCACCAACAACATATAACTTTATTTCACAAAAATATCTGACCTTAATTACATCTTTGCAATGAAATATATAGTTCATCAACTTAGAAAATTAGAAACCTGAAGCTAGGGTTTCATCTACACAAAACATGACATAATAAAATTAAATCTAGAGTTAAACAATGCAACTACTCCTAAACTGATTGCTAATTTTTTTTCATAGATTTATATCCATGTGTATATCAAATACATGCAAAATTAGACTGGAATTAGCCAATAAAATGGAGGAAATAGAACTATAGTTCCACCATTTCTTCTCCTTGTTTGCATGCGGTTGATCTTGTCTTCAATATTCACATCCAAAATGCATGGATCTAACTGCTCTTCTAATTTTTAATTGATAGAATACCCCTTGACTTGAAAAAATTACCACTAGCTTCCATGCAATCTACCCAAAAATGATTCTATATGAACAACGCAATTGAAAAATGCATGCCCATGAATTTCAGGGTTGTGTACCTCCAAAAAATGTAACTCTAAAAAATGAATCAGTTTGGAAATTTGGTGACCTTCAATTTTTGGGGTTGTGGACCTTTGAAAAATGCAACTCTAAAAAATGACTAAGTCTAGAAATTTGGTGACCTTGGATTTTTGGGGTTGTGGACCTCCAAAAATGCATTACCAAGAATTGGATAAGTACCAAAAATGAGCAAGTATCAAAATGACACTAAGTTTTTTGGAAGAATGTCTCGGTGAGGTCTGCAAGAATGTCTCGATGAGGTCTGCAAAGTCTCTCTATGATTTCCTGGACTTCATCAAAATTGGGCAACTCTATAGATTCCAAATGCCTTTGTCACCTTTCTCAAAATGAGGTGAGCTTAGAATTGAAAGATTTTATCTCCTTTATGTGTTCCATTATGTAGTTCATGTCCTCTTTGAATTAAAAAAATTGTCTCTGTGTGTTTATCCCGACTATAAGTTTGACAAAATGTTGGACAATGTTCTTTGTGGAATATAACTTTTGTTTATTATCATCATCTTCATACAGCTCCAATTACATTCCATTAAATAATTTCTCTATCTCTTCCACCCACAACATAACATCCTTTCTCCTCTTTTCAATCTTTTCTAGGATTTTATGATAGCCTTTAATGGTGACACTAATGGCAGTCACCCACTCATCAAAATTATCTAACTTTGCGCCCTCGTATAATTGCACCAAAATTTGAAAGCGTTTCTTTCTTATTACTCTCAAATATTTGTGTTCCCATTTTCATTGTTCTATATTTTCATCGATTCCTTTCTCTCCTTCCATCATGTCAATGAGCCTTGTTACTTCAATGAGGATTATTATGAAATGCTTAAAAACACTACGAATTTTCTTAACGAATGGTCTCAACTCCAAATTTCTCAAATTCAAACTTCCAATCTATAGATTCTTTTACAAAAGTATTTGAAGATTCTGATGGTTCTCTCTTCTCAAGTGCTTCTTGTAATGTGGCCTCCAGATGATCTTGGTAAATAGGACCAACTATCTTACATATATAGTCCTTCAAAGTTCTAACTTGTTCTTTGAGGCCCTAAATCTCTATTTCATCTTTATCCAAATATTTAAACAATTGCTTCAAACCCAAAGTGGTCAGTGCCTTACCACCTTCATGGATGGGTTCTCCTAATTCAACCTCCACTAGCATATAATCTTCTATAGTTAGATTTCTATACATGTGCTTGGAGGAGGTATTGTAACCTCAAATTTCCATCTCCCTTAGTTATTCTGTGTCACGTATGACATCCTTTGAGAAATTTGGCTAGATTCTCACCTCTAGAATGTATGCTCTAATGTTGTAATATCGACATCCTCTTCTTTATTATACGTTCTCCTTCAGGGTTGAATTTCTAGTACAGGGAGGTTGAGGCAAAAAGGCGCACCAACTATCCTGTCACCCTGGGAGTACACACAATGGAAGAAAACAACATAAAGAACAACACCAAAGAGAGAGGAAACAACAAAATATGTTTTATTGATTCATGCAAATAAATTATACATGCTCGACTATGAGGCCTTCCGAGCTACGACCAACAAGATTTACAAAATCCAGACTATTCTATCTTCTACTTCTTGTATCATCATCTACTACTTTCTCTACTAGCTGATACCTAACCTACTCCTAGACATCCCTATTCATACTTTCCAAAGTGACTTACAAAGATGGGAGGCCAACCACCAATGGTCCACACACATCCCAAGACAAGATCCAAATATTAAATATGTAACAAGAAATTAAATACAAAAGTCAGCTTCAATAGAAACCAAACATAGACAAGCTCGATCAATATGAACCGAGCATTAGGTCCACTCGGGATAGGAAGGAACACTCAGCCAACACTAGGAAGCTTGGCACAAACAGGAACTCAACCAACATTAGACAGATCGACACACATTGCAACTCGGCAAGAACTGCAACTCGACACTAACTGGAAAAATGAACAAAGATGAGCATGATAGCAAGGCAACCTAGGATGCTCTTGCATCAGACAACCAGGGTTGAAAGAAATGATTCCCCCAAATTATTGAGGAGTCACAACCTGAGCTGAATCCAACTCATATCGAGAAATCCATGTGGCATCTTCAACTGGTCTATTCCTCCACTTCACTAAATACTCATAGTAATCTTTTCCTCTTGTGCTTTTACCAATCCTTAGATCCAATATCTGTTCAAATTCTTCAATCTTCTTCTTAGGATAGTCCTATGGTGTAACAAATTCATCATCTGACTCATGATACTTATGCAAATCAACAATATTGAATATAGGATATATATCCATGTCATCGGGTAACTCAAATCCATAAGCATTAGCACTGCCAAACTTCTTTAGAATTCTACAAGTACCAAACTTCTTCATCTTCAGCTTACTGTATGTTCCAATAGGAAATTTACCTTTCTTCAAAGGTGCCATCACCTCATCACCAACTTCAAAAACATCATGTCTCCTAGACTTGTCAGAATTTTCCTTACATTTCTGATTACTTTGTTCCAACTTCAACTTCACTTCCTCATGTAAAGACCTCATAAAATCTGAAAATACTCCCCCTTCATCACTTCTCTTTTCTTCTCCAACAATATCCCTCAAATCTAATACTCCTCTAGACTGCATTCCAGTAACAATATCAAAAGGTGTTTTTCTAGTATTTCCATTCACAGAATTATTATATGCAAACTCAGCTTGTGCCAATATCATCTCCCAATTACTCGACTTATCTCCAACTAAACATCTCAACAAATTACCCAAGCTTCTATTTACAACCTCTATCTCTCCATCTATCTGTGGATGGAATGTAGAAATAAACCTCAACTTAGTATTCATATTCTTCCACAAAGTCCTCCAAAAGTAACCAACAAACTTGCCATCTCGATCAGAGATAATACTTCTCGTTAATCCATGCTATCTAACTACCTCTTTGAAGAAAATATAAGCAACATGCACAAAATCTGATGTCTTCTTACATGGTATGAAATTTTCCATCTTAGAAAATCTATCCACAGCATTAAATATGGAATCATACCCTTTTAGTGTCTTAGGTAATGCAAGAATAAAATCCATACTGATGTCACTCTAAGGTTTCTCAGGTTCAAAAATAAGTGTATACAATCCAATATTTTGACTTACTCCTTTTGCAACTTGACAAATTCCATAACTCCTTACAAAATTATGAACATCCTTATACATATGTGGCCAATAATACTTTTCCTTAAGCAAGCTCAATGACTTATCAATTCCAAAATGTCCAGCCAATCCACCACAATGCTTTTCCTTATCAAATTAATTCTCATGGAAATTCTTAGTATAAACAACTGAATTCCTTTGAACAACATACATTCTTGAATGAAATAATCCTCAAACTTACTTGGTTGTTCTGACAGATTTGGTTCTCTACACTCTCTCCATGCCTCAGAAAAATCAAGGTTAGTATCATACAAATCCTTCATCTCATAAAAACCAAGAACAACAATCTTCATCTTGGTCAACAAAGAACATCTTCTACTCAGTGCATCTGCAAGTCAGTTAGTAACTCCACTCTTATGCCTGATCACAAATGTGTAACTCTGTAAGTATTCAACCCACTCCATATGTCTCTAATTCAACTTATGTTGACTTCCCAAATACTCACCCACATTCTTAGGTGTAGGCTTTAACCTTCTTAGGGTCCATTTTCAAACCATTAGTTGAAATCACAAATCCTAAATACATAATCTCTTCTTGCATAAAGGAACACTTCTTTAGATTAATAAGAAACTTCTCCTCCTTCTGTATTTGCAACACTTGTTTAATATGCTCAAGGTGTTCTTTCTTAGTCTTACTGAATATCATAATATCATCCAAATAATCAATCACAAACTTACCCGGAAATCTCTTGAGGACTTCATTCATCAATCTCATGAAAGTACTAGGTGCATTAGTCAAACCAAAATGCATAACCAACACTTCATATAATCCTTCTTTTGTCTTGAAAGTAGTATTCCATTCATCACCTTCTTTGATTCTGATCTGATGATAGCCACTCTTCAAATTAATCTTGGTAAAATACTTTTCTCCACTCAAACAATCCATTATGTCATCCATCCTCGGCATAGGAAACCTATACTTCACTATTATCTTGTTGATAGCTTTGGAATTAGTACACATTCTCCATTCTCCATTCTTCTTAGGTGCCAATACAATAGGTACAACACACAAATTCAAGCTTTCTCTGATCAAACCCTTCTACAACAACTCCTGCACTTGTCTATTAAGTTATTCATTCTCAGTAGGTGTCAATCTATATGGTGATTTATTCATAACATAGCTCCAGGAATCATATCCATACAATTAATTATACTTCTTACTGGTGGTAAACCATCAGGAATATCCTCTGCGAAAATCTCCTTGTATTCATTCAACAAGTTTTGAATTACTCAGTCTTCACTGTCTTCTGTCACTCGACAATTACTATTTTCTGTCACTCAAAAATTACTATACCCTGTCACTCGGCATTTAGGAATTATACCAAAACAAACTTGATTCTTCTTCATTTCTTTCTCAAATTGCTTTCCATTAACCATGCAAATTTTCATAGTAGTAAAATTTATCTCATCTGGAACTTCAATCAAAGGTAGCAATGTTTTCTTCTTCCCATTCACCCAAAGAGTATATTGATTCAATCTATCATCATGCAAAGCATGTCTATCATACTTCCAAGTTCTACCCAATACAATATGACAAAAATCCATAGGCATAATATCACACATAACTTCATCAAAGTAATTTCCAATCTTGAATTTCACAACACATTGCTCACTTACCAATAATTTATGCTCATCCTTGATCCATGAAACATGATAGGGTTTAGGGTGTCTTAGTTTCTTTAATTGTAACTTTGCAACCAGCTCCTCTGATGCCAAATTTGCTGAACTTCCACTATCAACAATAACATTGCAACATTTTCTTGTCATCTTACATCTGGTCTTAAAAATACTTCTCCTCAGAACAGGTTCTTCATCCACTCGGTTATTACACAAAGCTCTTCTTACCATCAAGTTTTCTATAGCTTCAGGTCTACTTGGGGAACCCTCAAGATCCTCTTGTACCACAACATTCCTATTACCTTGTCCATTTCCATTAGAGTTTTTACACTCGAAAGATCTATGCCCTTCTTTGCCACATTAGAAACAATTACCACTAAAATCACCTCTACCTCTTCCTCAGTTAGAAATACTAGCTCCTTGGTAAGAACTACCACCTTTCCATTCGGTCTTGCTTCTATCATCAAATTTCCACTTAGATTTTTCCTTATCTTGTGCAAAATTATCAGATCTTCCACCTTCACCATAGGATCTACCTCTGCCTCTCTAGAATCTACCACCTTGAATTCTCTATCTTTGTTCATACTTATTTGTCAAGATCTCCTCAACTTTCAAGGCATATTGATATGTTTCTTCCATACTATCCAATTTCACAAAAAAAATTCATCTTGAATTCTAGATCTCAATCCATTCAGATACCTTGTAACTTTCTCAACCTCATCATCCACATGTCCAAATCTAATGTCCAATTTATAGAATTCCTCAGTGTATTCCTTCACAGTCATGTCCATTTGTCTAAGGTTTTGCATCTTCCTCAACAAGATAACTTGGTAATTTGCAGGGAGAAACTTCTTCTTCACCTTGTTCACCATTTTCAACTGAGTTTTGATATTTTCCTTTCTTCTTCTTTGTCTATCAGTTTGCAAATTTTCCCACCACAGTGAGGCATGACCTTTCAACCTAGTGACTGCAATTTTCACCTTCCTATTATCAGGAGTGCTTTCAAACTCAAAGAACTTCTCCATATCAGAGATCCAATCCAAAACACCATTGGCATCCAACTTTCCATCATAAGGAACAACTTCAACATAAGGCTTTGAATGTTCCCTAGACAATACTCTCAACAATCTTTCCTCATCTTGATCTTCCTAAGGTTCCAGATTAGGGTTTGGTGCTTCATCATCACTCACATCATCAAGATGAACTCCTCTTCTCTCAGTTGTCTCCACAACATCTAATCTAGTTGCAATTTGTCTCAACATGTCCATTATGGAATTATCAACATTTTCTCTACCTCAAACCATCTTGACCATTCCTGCAAGATTGTAACCCTCTACAAGTTATAGGTCAAATCCACAGATGTGCTACCCTACAACCCAATTCAATTCAGGGTTCTACATGATCAAATCCGCCAAGGATGAACTTCACTCTAATACCACCTAGTGCAAGGGAGGACAAGACATCGAAGTTGAGGCCAAAAGGTGCACCAACTATCATGTCACCCTGTGAGTACACATAATATAAGCAAACAACATAGAGCACAACACCAAGGAGAGAGGAAACAACAAAATATATTTTATTGATTCATGCAATTACATCATACATGCTGGAATGTGAGGCCTTCCAATTTACAAATAACAAGATTTACAAAATCTAGACTATTATATCTTCTACCTTCTCATATCATCATCTGCTACTTGCTCTACTAGCTGATACCTAACCTATTCCTAGACATCCCTATTTATACTTGACAAAGCGGCTTACAAAGATGGAAGGCCGACTACCAACAGTCTACACACATCCCAAGAAAAGATCCAAATATTAAATGTGCAACAAGAAATTAAATACATAAGTCAGCTTCAATAGAAACCAAACACAGACAAGCTCGGTCAAGAAGAATCGAGCATCAAGTGCACTCGACACAAGAAGAAACGCTCGGCCAACACAGGACATCTCGACACAAACAGGGACTCAACCAACACTAGACATATCAGCACACACTACAACTCGGCAAGAACTACAACTTGACACTAACTGGAAAAATGAACAAAGATGAGCAGGATAGGAAGGCAACCTAAGATGCTCCTGCATCAATTTCCTTAGCCAACTAGGTGGTTTTGGTGGAGAATGGTTTATATGGGGATATATTTAGGATAGACATTCCTCCTAAATCCCTTTAATCCTCTTCTTTTTCTTCATATTTGCCTCTTTCCAAAGCTTCCCTTATCTTTGAATTCTCTAGGATTTCCTCTCTTTCTTCTTCTACACATTTATCACGTTGTTGTTCATTCTATGGAGTTCTACCTTTTCTTGGAGATGATGAAAGAACTTGTCATTTTTCTTCATTTTCATGTGTTCCCTTTTATCACCTATATCCTTAGGAATTTTCTCTTTCTCAACTGACAAAATTAACTAGCTAACACTTATGCCCATAATCCATTTATTTGTTTCTTTTTATTCTTTAGGGGCACGTATTCTGCTGACAACTGTGAAGTTGATGGAGGTGGAGGAGTTAAAATTGTGGCTCTTCAGTAACTAGCACCGATTCATCAACTTTGGGTTCCTCAATTGCTGGGTTGGTATCAATTTCTCTCTCCTTGAGCTATGTTTCTTTCTTTCCTATTTTATCTCCTTGTTTCTCCTCCCTTGTATCCTTTTATATCTTAGGTTCTTCATTGAAGGATGGGTGAGCATGTATTTGTATCTCTATTTGTTCATTAAACACTTGGTCTCCACTTATCTCCTCCTCTTGACTTTAATTTGTTTGTGTTGGAGGGGTAGTAGCTTCAACATGTCTTTTTACTTGAAAGGGTGCCTATACTGGTGTTGTAGTAGAATCAAATTTTGGATTGACAAATTTACTAGGAGGATCGAAGAATATGGGGATACCCTCAAAGTTTTATAACTCAAATTCATCTGATCCTAGGTTACCCTTGGTAATCTCAGCTTCCTTTCTTATTTCTAAGTCAATTGTTCCCTTTTGTACTTAAGGTTGAGAAACCTCCACTTGTTCTACTATTCTGCCAGCTGCAGCAGTTTGTCGAGTTCTCCTCACTAAAGGGGCATCTTATTATACCTCCTCCTCTTTAGAAAATGTTTCCAACTAAGGTGATGGTGAAGTCCTTTTTCTCTTGTAAACCTTTCCCTTTACTTGGGGCTTTATATCCTCCTTCCTTCTTCCTGATGTGGAAGGTGCCTCAGGTGTCATAGATGAAGAAATAGCTTCTTTTGTAGGAGGTGTATTATCATCTTTTATTCTCCCCTTCTCCATCATATTCTTTGTAGGACCATAAGTAGTGGGCCTTGCATGCCTATGAATTGTCTTTGGATGTATAGGAGCTTCTTCTTTAAAGGTCAGGATATTCACTCTCTTACCCTTCCCTTTCTCCACCTTAGAAGGAGGTTCTAGCTGAGGCTTCATAGGGACTGGATCCAACTTTAAAGGTTTATTTATCAATCTTGTTGTTATCTCAGTCACGTGTCAAGCCTTGAATTCAATGGTATCACTCTCATCCTTGTCAACCTCTGCATTCAGAATGGGTTAGGTATATACCTTATCTTTAATATATAATGGATCCAACACATCTTCAAAATCTTTATCCCACACTTTAGGAGGGATTTTCACTTTTAATGTATCCTCAACTAATTATTGAGACATTTTGTAGTAATATTGGATCCTGACCTCATAATCATCAATGCAATTTATCCAGTGATCCTCTATGTAAGGTTCATGTTTGCAATGCCTCCCTACGATGAGGCTAAATGTTCCGATGAGATCAAACCTAAGCCTTATTAATTTGAACTCCTGCAAAGGGAATTCATCCCATTCTAGCTCTATTGACTTATGTACCTTTAAAAATTGTAGAGAGTAGGCTCCTATGAAGATGAGGAAGTCCCAACAATGCTTCTTCTTTAACCTAATAACTTCATAAGCATCTGAGAGCCACCTGCCAATTTCTAGTAACACAATTCTCTTCAATGTGTAGTATGGAAACTTCCTGGGATTAATGGTACTCCCAGAAACCTAAATGAAAGTAATGGTATTGAAATAAATATAATAAGCCCTTAGTGCTTGAACCTTGGTCGCGACTTATTTTGAAAGCCTCTTGGCATTATCCTCTTCAATGGACCTGATAATTGCAAAGAAAAAAAGTGTTGTTTATAATCCCTTATTCTAGACTATTATCTTTTAGCTTCTCCTTCCTTACCAGTTGAGGTTATATAGTATATACCCAGGTGTTTTGATCATTTAATGGCCCTTTTTTTATTATCCTTGAACAATTAGCTCTAGCAATGAGAAGATATATAATATAGGATGTCGTGAAGAACTCAGGATCATGCTTCACCTATCTCAGCTATAAGTCCAATTTATCACTTAGTATTGTCCCCTAATCAATTTTTACCCTTCTCCCTTTGAGTTTTCTATTATGCGAATCATCCATGGTTCCAACTAATGTTCTTGGGGAAGGCCATACACTTGGCTTAACATTGTCACTATAGCCTTCATATCATCATTCAAGTAACCTCTTCTCATATTAATCCTATCTAGTTTGTTATTTGGAAACTTCTGGATGAGATATTCCTTATTGAAAATTTCATAGGCATCCAAAGTGTTACTCTCAAACCACCTCATTCCTCTCTCTTCATTGATTAGATAGAAGTGATCAATTCCCTTCTGCAAATACAAGACATCTTCAATGGTGTTTGGTCTTAGATCCAGTACAATATCTCATGCTTGGTTCTTTACCACCTATTCAACTGAGATGTAGTGATGATCTAGGGTCACGATTAAGTTCAAAGAATGAATGGAAATTAGATGCACAACTACATTCACCAACCTTAGAAAAACCATTGCAGTGCAATCAAATGATCATCCTAGTGGATTTGAACAATGCCTTAGGAACAAGTCCCATTCCATGTGTCTGATGTCGGTGCCTATTATTTATGCATGTAAGCTCCCCACCTTTGTGACGTTATGGTATCCTTTGAAGCGATACTTCATTGGCAAAGCTGCTATCTTTTCTGACATTCTGTATGAAAACATAGTTGTTAGCAAAAAATTATTAAAAGCATGAAAATTATATTATCTAAAGCTAATTAAAGAAAGAAAACCTTAGAAAAACTTGAAAGAAGCAGGAAAAACCCATTAAAAATAACAAAAAAACACTCCCTAAAGTTTTCATTTTTTTGGACCTTTTTAGTCTGATGAATTCATCAGATTACGAGAGTCTGATAAAGTGATGCCCCAAGGTCACAGGAAGAGCAATTGATCCAGAAAACTTGTTAATGTTGTTCAATGTGAAACTCCAAAGGATTGCGAAGGGACTCGTAATTTCTTAGAGTTAGGCAAATTTGAGGTAGTCTAAGGTGGGTTTGGTCTGCCGATGTTTCAAAGTCCAAAACTTTGACAACTCTAAAGGATGATTGTCATGACTGAAAATCTAGAGCACACCAAGATTAAAAACCCTAAAATATGAAGAAAACCCTAACTAGAGACAAGTAAAAGCAAAAAAAAACCCTAGAACAATGACAAACAAAGAACTATAAAGCCTAACTTGAAGGTTATGAAGAAAAAAAAATTCTATAATTCTCAAGCCTAAAAGAATCAATGGAGGTCATCTTAGAAGGCCACAAAGTGGATGCAAATATTGATTCATTGCAACATCACTAGGGATCACTGAAGTGGAGCTCAAAAAACCTTGAATTGCAGAATGAAAGAAAAAGAAGGCAAATCATCCTTTTATAGGCCGAGCATCATGGTGATGTCATCAAGGGAGTTGGGGTGTCAAACTGCAAAAGTCAAACAATTCAAATCCCTGAGCTAGTGTGAAGCTCAACCTTTTGACATTTCAAAGGTCTTTGGACCTATGACACATCAAAACTTTGAAAAGGGAAAAGAGACTAAGTCTTAAGGAATTGGAAAAAACCACTAAGTCTTACAAACTTAGCGAAAAATCACTGAGTCCAGGGCTTAGTAAAAATAACAAAGAGTGAAAAAGCTAAAAAAAGGACAAAGGAGGGAAAAGACTTACAAGGAAGTGAAAGACAATGCACAACTATTGGGAGCCTCCCTAGGGCCTCATAATCTAAGTCATCGAAACTCGGTCCTACTTATCCTTGGAGACTTTAAACAACTAAAAAGGACAAAGACCCAAAAATAAAGGGGGTCCCCATTAGGCCAAGGGGATTAAATGGGGTGTGTGTTGTGGAACAACAATAGGTTTGAGTACAATAAGAATGGAATGTGTTGGAAGTCTAATATGGGAAAGCAGTAACTGAGAGGGGGGTGAATTAGATCTATGAAACTTCTACCAAGTCTAAACAAACTGATTCAACCATGTATTCATAAACATAAATTGAAATGTTGTAAAGATTAACATCTAATCATGAACACATAACACAAAGATTTTGGTAACCCGGGAACCCTTGAAGGTAAAACTAGGGTGGGGATGACACCCATAAATCTTCACTATTGCAGTAATAAAGTGTGCCTATTAGATATACAAAGTTTTGATCACTTCTGATGATCTACCCTATGAGGGGTCTACCCTATTAAGATCTTACAAACTTATACAATCTACCTTGTTAAAGGATTTAAACTTACAACAAAGTAAGCACTTGATTATGAGATTTACAAAGGCCTGTTAGGACCACTCTGTTAAGAGATTTACCCTAATTCACTTGTTAGAATGTATCTATACCTGATCCTTCAGTCTGTACTACAAATATTGATAATAGATCTCCTCTTTCCAACTCTTAACTAATCTCTCAATTTGATCTATCTATGT
This sequence comes from Thuja plicata, assembly GCA_018584345.1. NCBI lineage: Eukaryota > Viridiplantae > Streptophyta > Pinopsida > Cupressales > Cupressaceae > Thuja > Thuja plicata. The sequence continues at coordinate 170,726 of MU226070.1, read as the reverse complement.
TCTTCTCTTCACTGCTCTGCTCGGTCACTCTGTCTGGTCAATGCTTCAGATATGCAAAACATTCATATACTTTTGATCTCTTCTCTTCACATCCACATCCAAACATATATTCTATAACACACATGCATACAAATATGGTTTAGGGGCATCCCATATATAGACCATCTAGTTCAAGATCAATGATCTAGATTCATCATCTTTTTCCGCTTGGGCATCCCTAATTTTGGTTGGTTGCATGGCTTGCATAGGGATTCATGATCATAAAAATAACACATAATTAATGCATTTAATCTCTATGAATGATCATTAAATACTCCATATAAGTTGGCCAAAATAGTTTACCTTGGTGTTTGTGCCATACCAAACACATATATAAAAACTTGTTTACTCAGCATAACCAAACACTGGTGCTTGATCGATACTGTCTCACTTGACATAACTGTATGTTGTCGCTCAACACTAACTCTTCTATGCAACTCAAAAATCATTCCGCTCAGCATCCATTGAGTACTCGATGACCTTTGACTCACTCAGTAGTAACTACTGCTCGATCTCAGCCTTAGTGGGATGGCTCGGTCACAGTGATGACTGACCAACCTACCTTGACTATGAATAAGTATGGGACACTAATAGAAAACAAAACTTGGAGATCAATAATCTCCCCCTTTGTCATTAGTGGCAAAAACACTTTGTCATGAATCTTCAGTCCAAAAAAAATATAGTACTCAAACATAGACTTAGAACGTAGAATTGAGAACTCCCCCTAGGATTCTGACTCGGTCTTTCTCCATAAAGACTTCACTACCTATACAACATATGTACATACATACTTAAATTTCCCCTGTTAAATCTATGACATTTCCCCTTGTTTTTTTCACTCTTGTTATCTTGCTCTACTTGGGTTGTTGGGGTCAAACCATACTTATCCAAAAATGGTTTATGGATATGTAATATCATTGCTAATGTGTTATCCCAACTTGTCCTTACAGATTCCAAAACCTGAAATTTGATTTCTATCTTGATAGCTAGATCAATCAGACTCTCTGCAATGTTCATAGGTGGATCTTTCTATGCTAGTTCCTTTGCTTCTTTCACCTCTTTCTGCATAACCTCTAAATGAGGTATCAACATTTTCGGAATTGAAATCAATTTTTCCCTTATTCTATCATCATTAGCCATAATCTTGGCTAGTCTCCCTTGGGCATGTGTCAACCTGATAAAATGAAAAGAGCTTGAAATTGCATCCATGCTTAGTGACAATCATGTTGACTTTACATCTATTTGTAGCTTCTAAATAAGTTGTTGATTATGCTTTGTAAAGAATTCAATATCACATAGTTGTTTTTACAAAGAGAGACCATTCTCTATCACTTCTTCTAAGTTGCTTACTAGATCAGAAAGTGTAACCTGCTTCTCGGTAAGCTTTGCTGTAACTTTCTCAAATACCTTGGTCTCTATTTTTCTCTCAGATATTTATAGGATTTTCTCATTTGCATCTATGTCATCAGTGTTCACTTTCTGAATAATATGAACAAGTTGTTACAATATAGGTGCCTGCACATTTAGGTCTTGAAATTTAAATGCATCAACAAAGATTTATTTGATTTCACGTAGTACCTACTTCTGTTGATGTTCTTGTTTCAATTCTTCTTTCTTCCTCTCGTGGTTCAATAACTCCTACAAGATTAGCATCTGCTCGTAAGATAAGTTATCAATATCCCATTTTGGAATGACTATAACTTTTTCAAGTGTAACTTCAGAGCTCTTATCCTTCTTCTTCTTATGCAATTTCTTCTTCATTGGGTCTGGTGAGCTACTACTCAGCTTGTTCAGCTTTCAAAATATTAGTATCACCACTAATTGATACTATCTCCTTCTGAGTGTTAATTATCTGCTTGACAGATGTAATAGTACTCCTAACTTCAATAAATACCAGAGGAGAAACATTAGGTAATTGTACCAATGCTTGAATAACCTCTTCCTCCTTAGGTTCCTGTACCTCCTCAGTCTTTAGAGTCTTACTCACCTCTGTGACTTCTTCAAGTGATTTGGAGATATCTACTACAGACTTATCTACTTGTTCTTATTTACTTTTTTCTCCCTTTGCATGTCTTCAAGGTTGTCCTTGGTAGGTGAATCTAGAATTATGAGTGCCTCTTTTCCCTATTCCTTGACAGTCAAACCTTGTGTTTCCTCATCAACTGTTAAGTCCTCAATTTATTCTTCCTCAACCTTATCTTTCTCCTCATCTTCAAAATTTTTCTTCAAGTCATCCTCAACAATGTAAATCATTTCATTTTCAATATCATCATGTGTCTTATCCTCAATGTTTTTTGGCTCATCAATGTCTTCTTTGTTGTCAAGCTTAGTTTGTCTTGATGTGCCCTCACCTTTATTCTTGTCAACTATTAATCTAAAGATAATCTTCCATATCCTTTGGGCTTTCCACACAACACCTTCTACATCATTATTCGGTATGGAATAGGCTCTCAATTTAGGAATGAATCTACTCCTATATTGATCCATAAATTTTTCTTTCTGCTTCTTTGTTAACTCAGGCATAATTTGAGCTAATGCTCCTTCTCTGATTTGTCTTTTTGTCATCATGGCATGTTGCCATCTCTCATCAATTTTGTTTGCTATTTTGTGAGGAACTAGGCTCCCAATCTCCAAAGGTGTCATCTTATATGTTACTAACATGTCCATCATAGCTTCTTCTATCTTAGCCTTATCAATTTTGCTTGATTTCTCAAATTTAATAAACTTAAAACCTGACAAACCCTTCTAAATTCTGGATGTTGTGACAAATTTCATCAACATTGGAAGGATGTCTATGTGTTGCAAATTTAAACTTGCTGATGTCTTTGGTTTTTGTCAGTTCTCCATCTTCTTCATCTTTACCCATAACATATTTTCTTATCGATTTCCTCTTAGGGTGACTTGGCTCAGATTCAGTTTGAACTTATTTTCTTTTCCCTGAGCTAACCCCTTCAACATCCTTTACCATCTTCTTATTTGGTGGCTTGACAGATATAGTAACTATTGATGCCCTGGTTCTTGGTCGAGATGTGGCAGGAGGATTTGATTTCTGCTGTGAACTCCTCTTCTTGGCTGGCTCGACAACCATCACTTTCTTTCCATTTTTGTCTACTTCCATATCATCATCACTTTCCTCAAAATCACTAGATTGGTCATCTTCAAGTAGAGCTATGATAGCTACAAATGTTTCATCTATGTTTACTTCATAGGGAAATGTCCTTAGCCATGCTACCCTCGGTACTACATCTTGCACATAGGTGTTATCAGTATCAACTAGAAATAAAATATCATTATAATATTTCTCCACTAGTGATACTGGGATTCTGCTCCTTAATCTCATCTTGTTCTTGAACTCCAAAAAGTAACTACCCATCACATAATCAAAATTTTCTCCTAATTACTTAATGAAATCGGTAATCTAAACTGTTATTGGTCAGTCCTGATTCCATACAACATTTCCAATTGTAGGAAAAGTGTTTTGTACATAAAAGAATATACAAACAAGTAAGGAACCAAAATTACACATAGAGTTCTTTGCCTTCCTTATTACTGATAGGTACTCAGCAAGTTGAGTCATCTGTAACTTGGAAAGATCACAAGTATGATCCTTATTTACTATTTTCCATGCCTGATCAACTTCTACAGATGGGACACTGTTCAATCTGCTGGATTGATAGAATTTGTGTGCAATGACTCTTACTCCAAAATCAATTTGTGGATCAGTGATCATAGAAATTAACATCCCTCCTTTGTTCCACTCGGCCAATGTAAAATTTTCAATATCCTCCTTTCTCTTACAATGCATAGTACGCTTCCCTTGCATAATATGATAACCACTAACTTAGTGAATAATGTCTTTTGTTATCTTTACTAGTCCATTTTCCAACCATAGACACATGTCATGTGTTCTTCTCAACACAATCCTGATCCATTCAACCTTAAAGTCGCGCGGGAAGTATATGGCACAGACTAACCCTTTCTTGACACTTTAAAGTTGTATTTTCACATAGTTTATCATACGCTTCCCTCTATTCAAAGTCTCCAACTTCTCCAAATTTGCACATAGAACATCCTCGCACATCATGGATCATGAGTACCTTAGGCGGAATCAATAACAGGGCTCCCATAAGATCTCCCTTCATCGCAGTTTTAGGAATGGCTTGGAAATTCAGCAGTGCACACTCATCACTCCTAACCAAATGAACATTCATCATTGCCTTGTCTTGTCTTTTCACGCCAATGAATGAACTGGATGTCATTTCTACAAGTTAGGGTTCATGAAATAGACTCTGTGTAACTCGGAAACAACGTATCTTCAAACTTCTCAACACTTGTCATCAAAGTATAGGTGGAATCTTTTCAAACTCTACTCAAATCGCTCTTGAATCGCCTTTAGAATTCTCTACAAACTCTAATCATTGTGTGGAATGAATAATGAATGCCTAAATTGATTATATACCCTAAAATAGTCAGATTAGGTCTTCAAAAAATGCTTCAAGTAGTGGTAGGTGGATAACAGTTGTTCTCGGTCCTTAATTAAGTTGCTCGGTTATCACACACCACTCAGTCAGAACAGTGACTCAGTCACTACCGACGTTCAGTCGACATATCAGTTCGATTGATATGGCAGCTCAACATATGCTGATACTGATGCTCGACATCAAATATTCATTATATTTCTTTTGCTTGGTTCTTGCATCAGGTTTGGCCTATTGCATCTTAACTTCTGCAGATATGGACTTTAATACATTTTATGTTAGGAACTGGTTTAAAGTATAGCATTTTGATAAAATAGTTCCTTACATACCTTTCTGCTTAATTTGAAGTAGTCTGATCACCTGATCCATTAGATTGGGTGATCTTGGCTTCACTAGATCCACTACTACTCACATCCTCTTTATTTCTCCATGTTAGATTCATCTGATTCCTTATCTGCTCAACAGTAGGTGTTGGGGCTCTGGTCTTGAAATCTCTCTTGGTATGACCTATCTTGTGACAACTATAGAAGACCATACTTCCATTCATCCAACTTTTGGATTTACCTCTAAAATGTGTACTTATACAATTCTCTGTAACATGACCATATTCATTGCAATAATGAAAACTGTGCCTTGTATTATAATCCCAATTGAATGTGTTACCTTTCCTCAATGTATTACCTTGTTTTGTGGATGTCCATTTGGACTTTGCACTAGATCTACAATCTTGGATTCTATGTCCAAATTTTTGACAATTGTAGCAATGTCTTTGGAATCTAGGTGAAGTAGGTGTATTGCTAGTCTTTGACCTGCATTCATGTGCCTGATGTCCATTCTTCTTACAATTAAAATAATATACATTGAATTTAGGTTTAGGATTTAACTTACTATTCTTGCTTTGGAATATGTTTTCTGTGTGACTTGGTTTACCACAATGATAACATGTAGGCTTGCTGTTCTTTGGCTTTGAATTCCTCAGTTCTCCACTCTTTAACGATTCTCCTTTTTCAGTGGAAGACTGGTGATCGGTATGTCCAAGTCCAGATGTGTTACTATTCCTTATTGTTGATCTCATAAGTTCCTCAAAGTATCTCAATGCTTCATTTTGTTTTTCCATCCTCTCAATAAGTTCTCTTTTAGATCTCAACTCATTTTTGAGTTGATTGTTCTTGGATCTCAGATATGTGATTTCAATTTCTTTTCTGTTTATCTCTTGATTTGTAAATAATAGTTGGTTGACCATGTCCAACTTATTTTTTGTGAGCTTCTACACATCACTAGTCCTTTCATCAAGTCTAGTAGCCATCTGTCTCTTGTCTTCTTCTGCCATTGTCTTATCTTCCTCAACTTTCTTCTTCTGATCAATCACCTCACATAGTGTTATTGATTGAGTTTCTTGTTCTATCTTTAGAATTTTGACCTTTTCTTTCAGTGTGTTGTTCTTCTCCAATAGATTTTCAATTCCCGCATTACTTTCTTTTGAATCTTCATTATCAAATAGACCTTCAGTGTCTTCTTCTTTATATAGAGAATCTTTCATCTGAGTTGCTAATTCCTTCCCAGCTCTTAAGGATTTCCTCAATTCTTCTCTTGTTGTCTCAAGCTACTATAGTGCCAGTTGAATATGAATCTTCTGATTCTCAATGACCTTTCCCAACTTATAAGCCTCCATTTCCAAGATCTTTAACTCTCAAGTGGTTAGACTTCTTTTAAGAGAACATTGCTTTGACACTAATTGTTGGAAGTCTAATATGGGAAAGTAGTAAGTGAGAGGGGGGGGGGGGGGGGGAATCAGNGGGGGGGGGTGAATCAGATCTATGAAACTTCTACCAATTCTAAACAAAATGATTAAACCATGTATTCATAAACATAAATATAAATACTATAAATATTAACATCTAATCATTAACACATAAGACAAAGATTTTGGTAACCAAGAAACCCTTTAAGGTAAAACTGGAGTGGGGATGACACCCACAAATCTTCACTACTGCATTAATGAAATGTGCCTGTTAGGGCTACAAATTTTTGATCATTTCTGATGATCTACCCTATGAGGGTCTTCCCTGTTAAGAGCTTACAGACTTATACAATCTACCTTGTTAAAGGATTTAAACTTACAACAAAGTAAGCACTCAGTTAAGAGATTTACAAAGGCCTGTTAGGACCACTCTGTTAAAAGATTTACCCTGATTCACTTATTAGAATGTATGAGTATCTAATCCTTCAATCTAAATTACAAATGCTAATAATGAATCTCCTCTTTCCAACTCTTAACTTATCTCTCAATTTGATTTGTCTCTGTTCTTCTCTTCACTACTTTGCTCGGCCACTCTGTCTGGTCGATTCTTTAGATATGCAAAACATGCATATAATTATAATATTTTCTCTTCACATCTGTATTCAAACATATATTCTCTAACACACATATGCATACAGATCTAGTTTAGAAGCATCCCATATATAGATCATCCAGATCAAGATCAACGATCTAGATTCATCATCTTTTGCTACTTAGGCATCCCTAATTTTGATTGGTTGCATGGCTTGCACTGAGATTCATGATCATAAAAATAGCATGTAATTAATGCATTAAATATCTATGCATGATCATTAAATTCTCCATAGAATTCAGCCAAAATGGTTTCCCTTGGTGTTTGTGCCATTCCAAACACATACAAAACTGTTTTACTTGGCATAACGAAACACTGGTGCTCAGTTGATACTGTCTCACTCAGTATATCTGTATGTTGTTGCTCGACACTAACTCTTCTATTCAACTCAAAAATCATTCCACTTAGCATCCATTGAGTACTTGATGACCTTTGACTCACTCGACAGTAACTACTGCTCGGTCTTAGCCTTAATGTGATGGCTTGGTTGTAGTGATGACCGACCAACCTGCCTTGATTATGACTAAGTGTGGGACACTAATAGACAAAAAAACTTTAAGTTCAACATAATGAACATGCATTCAGGATTATATCCTAGAGATCACTGCTCATTTACAAAAGATAGCTAAAACCCTGAGGAAAGCATACTTCTCTACAATAAGTATTGGACTACAATCCAAAACAGTGAACTGAAAGTTAGAATCTCATATGCCTATATAGTTCCATGTAAGTGCAACACAAAATTATTCTCAATCTTCAATCTTGCTTCTTCTCTATTCAAATTTCACATGTAAAATATCCAACCATTGATGACATGTAACTGATTAAATGGTTGACTATATTAAGTTGAAGATGATGCAAGACATTAAATTAGTTAACAGTTTGTATTGTCATTGATGTCAACTTGATATCATTTGTATGGTCATGCCAAAGACTTCAGAGAATCAATAGAACAGAGGTTATGCTTTCAACAATGCATAAAAGTCAAGTATTCACAAAGTGACAGACTACACCGGCGGAGTGCACACCATCGGTAAATACAGAGACAAAGTCACAGTGATGCCCGATGAGAAAAAGATAGTGTTGCCCGATGAAGCAAAATCCCAGGATGCCCGATGAGCTAAAAATAGTGTTTCCCAACGAGAAAGATCCAATGATGCCCGATGGACGAAGATCACGAAGCTAACTGAAGCTACACCAATGGAACTGGCAGTTGTCACCGACGACAAACTGTAGAATTGACTGATAGAACAGAGAGATTAGAAAATGACAAAATATCTAGCTGGCAGAGCTAAAGGATAGACTTAATTGGTTGTTTTATTTATTTTATTCAAACCACAGTTAAGCAATTGATTTGTACAGCTTGCAAGAAGATAACTATGAGATAAATCAGGAGTTAAAGCCGTAAATCAATTTGGATAGATTGTTTTTCACGCCAAGAATCAAGAATCAAGAACCTAGAATTAAGGAATATCATGTCTATATAAGAGACAAGCATAATTCATTTTCGCAAGCAATCAGATACACGGGGGAGTGAACTGATAGAAGATGCTGAAGAGAAACTGATGAAGGATGAACTTCATGCAGTCCTGATCAATCAAGCTAAGGGAGAGCTAAATAATTCTGTAGACACCGACACATATTGAAGCACATCATCAAAGAGTAGATAGAGTTAAGTACAAAGGAATTGAATTGATACATTGATCAGAAAGGTATTGTGCATAAATAGATCTGAATATCTGCAATTTAAAGTTGCATTAGAAATAGGTCATTGTGTTTCAGTGTAACCATTGAAACTTTAAGTCTCTTAACATAGCAGGAATTAACAGCCTTTTTGTAATTGAGGTATATCCTAATAGATTACTAGAACGTTGACTCATGATAGTAGCATCAGTCTTACCTAAAGCCTATTGACAGTCTAAGAAGGAGGATGATTCAAGGATGGTAGTAAGATTAGCATAAAGCCTATTGATAGTCAAATGACTGATTCAAGGATGGTAGCATAGATGCTAGATACTAAGTGACAACCTATGTATAAAAATCCTCTAACAAGATCGCACTTAACTATGTGTTTGTAACCTTTAACAGGGTTGGCTCCTAACAGGGCTCACTTCAGAAGAGTGAAAATTTGGGGTACCAGTCCTAGTGGTTTTTCCCTTAACAGGGTTTCCACGTTGAAATCCTTGTGTTATATGTGTATGGTTTATTACTTTATTGTTTTACATTCTACATATGCATTTAAGGATTGATTGGTATACTCTGCATATTTACTGAGTATCGGTAAATATAGTTTCCAGCTTATCGGTTATCAAGGAGAATAAGGATAGACAAGGTAAAATGACAGACAGTTATTTATTTCAAGTATTTCAAAGGCATGCATCTTGTTGGGACTTAATAATTTGAGAAGTATTGATTGGTGGATTAAAGTTTAAATTGGATAAATCTTCAAGGCCATTGATTCACCCCCCCTCTAAGCTATTACTAACAATTGGTATCAGAGCTTGTGTGCTTAGAAGGAAGGTTTCAAGACCTAAGTAAAGATCACAAGATGAACAGATGAGATGCGCCCAAGTTGAACAAGGACAACTTTGCTTCATGGCAAAGCAGGATAAAGCTTCACTTATCAGGTATTGGAAATTATATTACTCAATACTTAGATACTACATATGTGTTGCCTATAGGACCATTGACAGTAGATCAATTGAGAGTAAAGCATGAACACAACTGCATGGTTATAGAACTCTCAACCTCACTCTCTGATGCTGAATTTGAGGATGTCAAAGATTGCAAAATTCCAAAGACAATGTGGGACAAGTTGAAGCTTGTACATGGAGGTGATGCAAATGTTCTGAGAGCCAAGGCAGAAAGCCTTAGAGGAAAGTTTGATGATCTTAGAATGAAAGAAGGTGAAAACATCACACAGTACAACACAAGAATAAAAGAAGTAGTCAATGCTATACGAGGTGTTGGAGGTACACTTGAAGAGGAGACAGTGGTAAGTAAAATCCTAAGAACCTTATTGCCTATATATGCTATTAGAGTCTCTGCTATTCAAGAGATGAGAGCAGTAGAAAATAATACAGTCACTCTTGATATCCTAATTGGTAGACTGATTTCATATGAGATGAATAATTTTGATAATAGTGTCTTACCAAGTTTAGAGTCTGCATTCAAGTCTTCTATGAGAATAAGTAAATCTAGCTAGAGACACTCATCTAGAAGAGACAGTGAAAGTGAAAGTGAAGAAGAAGATCTAGATGAAATTGAAGCACTCATGGCAAGAAGAATGCTAAGAGGCAAAGGTAAATACAAAGGTAAGTTACCACTTG
>MU226070.1:97180-157323 GCA_018584345.1 Thuja plicata | reverse complement strand
AGTTCAAGAAAAAGAGGTGATACTTGAATATGTGCAATCAAAAGAACAATTGGCTGATATCTTCACCAAGCCACTTCCCAAGGATACATTTGAGTACCTGAGAAAAAGACTAGGGGTCAAACCCATGGCTACTAGTCAATAAAAGGACTGAAGGCTGCATTAGCCATATATTATAAAAATATCATTCATAATTGATGCAAGCAGAAGCTGAACTTCAAAGCTACATCTATATACAACAAGGTATATATCAGAACATAGCACAAGAGTAGATTGTTATATTGATGATGGATAAGGGAAATTCAATGAATATATTATGGAAAGAAGAATTTGGTTGACAGAATGTTAGATATTTGTAAAATATTTGTTTGGCATTGTTGTCAAAGCGAGAGAATGATCCATATTATTATCAGAAACTATTCATTATCAGATTAATCAAAAAGAAGGGAGAGATCATATCCATAGGGAGAGAATTTGCATAAAAGTTGCAAATAAAAGAAAAAGACATCAAAGAAGCAGAACAGTCAAGAGGACACAACACATCAGAAGAAGAAAAAGTGAATATGCAAGAATCAAATCTAAGCTTACACAGAGCTTACCGGCGGTCAGACATTTTATTGATTATCAAAAAAAATTGTATGGTAATTTGATGAATCTCAACAATTGTATTTCATATTGTATTAGCAATAGTATAGTATGATAATATAGCATGTTTCCATCAATGCCAAAGGGAGAGATTGATGACATGTAACTGATTAAATGGTTGACTATATTAAGTTGAAGATGATGCAAGACATTAAATTAGTTAATGTTTTGTATTGTCATTGATGTCAACTTGATATCATCTGTATGGTCATGCCAAAGGATTTAGAGAATCAGTAGAATAGAGGTTATGCTTTTAGTAATGCATAAAATTCAAGTATTCACCAAGTGACAGACTACACCAGTAGAGTGCACACCATCGGTAAATACAGAGACAAAGTCACAGTGATGCCCGACGAGAAAAAGATAGTGTTTCCCGACAAAGAAAAATCACAGGATGCCCGACAAGCTAAAAATAGTGTTGCTCAATGAGCAAGATCCAATGATGCCCAACAGACGAAGATCCTGAAGCTAACTGAAGCTGCACCGATGGAACTGGCAGTTGTCACTGGCGACGAACTACATAATTGATTGACAGAATAGAGAGATCAAAAAATGATAAAATATCTAGCTGGAAGAGCTAAAGGATAGAATTAACTGGTTATTTTATTCAAACCATAGTTAAGAAATTTATTTGTACAGCTGGAAAGAAGATAACAATGAGATAAATCAGAAGTTATAGTCGTAAATCAATTTGGCTGGATTGTTTTTCATGCCAAGAATCAAGAATCAAGAACCTAGAATTAAGGAATATCATGTCTATATAAGAGACAAGCATAATTCATTTCCACAAGCAATCAGATACACGAGGGAGTGAACTGATAGAAGATGCTGAAGAGAAAAAGATGAAGGATAAACTTCATGCAGTCCTGATCAATCAAGCTAAGGGAGAGCTAAATAATTCTGCAGACACTGGCACATAGTGAAGCATAGCATCAAAGAGTATATAGAGTTAAGTACAAAGGAATTGAATTGATACATTGATCAAAAAGGTATTGTGCATAAATAGATCTGAATATTTGCAATTCAAAGTTGCATTAGAAACAGGTCCTTGTGTTTCAGTGTAACCATTGAAACTTTAAGTCTCTTAACAAAGCAGGACTTAACAGTCTTTTTGTAATTGAGGTATATCCTAATAGATTACCAGAAGGTTGACTCATGATAGTAGCATCGGTCTTACCTAAAGCCTATTGACAGTCTAAGAAGGAGGCTGATTCAAGGATGGTAGTAAGATTAGCGTAAAGCCTATTGACAGTCAAACGACTGATTCAAGGATGGTAGCATAGATGCCAGATACTAAGTGACAACCTATGTATAAAAATCATCTAACAAGGTCACACTTAACCATGTGTTTGTAACATTTAACAGGGTTGGCTCCTAACATGGCTCACTTCAGAAGAGTGAAAATTTGGGGTACCGGTCCCAGTGGTTCTTTTCCCTTAACAAGGTTTCCACGTTAAAATCCTTGTGTTATATGTGTATGGTTTATTACTTTATTGTTTTACATTCTACATATGCATTTAAGGATTGATTGGTATACTCTACCTATTTATTGAGTATTGGAAAATACAGTTTACTGCTTATCAGTTATCAAGGAGAATAAGGACAGACAAGGTAAACCGACAGACAGTTATTTATTTCAAGTATTTCAAAGGCATGCATCATTTTGGGACTTAATAATTTGAGAAGTATTGATTGGTGGATTAACGTTTAAATTGGATAAATCTTTGAGGCCACTGATTCACCCCCCCTCTCAGTTATTACTAACAACCATATCATATCTAACCATCACATGCATAAATCATCTCAAAAACCTGATCATATATACCCAATTGTAAAAACAATATCTGCACAGGTTAGCCTCAAGAACATAAAATGTAGCATGTGAAGTATCGACCAAATCCATTAAAAAAACATTATGCTAACCTCGATAAATGTGTTAAATATATTCTACCATGTAGACTCACTAGAAAAAAGTAATAAAATGACCAATAAATCGATCTTATATGATCTCTTAATGTTCCACTGGCTTACTGTGATTGTTCTTCACTGAATAGTAATTTTTTCCACTCAAAACTCCATAACGTTTTCATATGAAATCATCAATTGGTGTATCACAGAATAAGGTATAATATACCTTATAGAATCTTATCCTAACTTCACAACACAAAAAATGAAGTTAATTGTCTGTATCGATCCTTATATTGTACCCTGTACATTGTCCCTATTTTCCTATACTTAGCTAATTTAGCACTCTGACTTTCAGTAAGTATAAAAAAATATAAATGACCATATGAATCATGTATGGTTTCCAACAATGACAACATACAAGATTGATAATAGTTTCTATTTCCAACAATCTTCCCCTTTCATATTTGTTGAGCGTTGTTTTGACACAAGCCAACTTGATAGGATCTCAAAATTTGATTTCCTCTCTTGAAAGAATAACAAGGTTATTCCCAAGGTTCTTCGGGGTCAGGTCACAACCTGCTTGGTTAATGAGTTTAAGATAAATGTGATTGATCATGAGGAGGCCTTTTCTAGTTCATTCAAGACATCAAACTGCAAACACTTTAGTTCTTTTTGGTATTTTCTATTTTAATGAATATGGGTGTTGTAAATAAAATGTAATTTTGTATTTTCAAAGATGTTAGATTTTCAGAATTTAAAAGATGGAAGGGAGTAAAGAGTAGAGTAATGAGAAATAAGAAAATGAATTAAAATGAAATCCTATAGACATAAACCATTTGTAAACCCTTTCTTGCAAATTGAATGACGGGAGAGATTTGGAGTAAACCCACGAAGCATAAATCAGACCAAGTCACAATTCACTACCCCATGGATGCAAGTGTTTGGAGAGAAGACATATTCACTCATGCAAGATGTTCAAAATTGATCAAATCATGAAGCCACCAAGATGTGTACACCCACGAGATAGATTTATCGCTAAGCCCAAAGATGATCTCTTCCACGCATTCATCACATCAAGGTAAAGCAAACAACAACAAATTCCAAACTAAAGAAATGCGAATTCAAATGACAATAAACAAGAGGCTCTCTAAAAATAATGAATAATGAAAGCATACATTCAATAATTTCACATAGGTAGAAGCAATTCACATACCACGAATGAAGCACCAAATGTATGTCTTTATTGCATTAGGAATCTGACCCTTTTACATTGATTTGTGATTACAATATATAGAGTTTGATCCACAACTTTGAATTCCAAATTTAGGACATCAGAGAGAAAAAATAAATTAAACTAAAATTTTTCTAAAATGGAAACTACTCTTAACTGATACTAGATAACTTGCATGGATTCTTGAATCCATTTACAATCATTTTTCCCATGTGAGGAGGGTTAAACTTGCCAAGAAGAAAAGAGGAAAGAAGGAGGGTTTATTTTGAAAACATGGAGTCTTCTACTCATTTCTTGGAGTTTTCCTTGGATTCTTCATCTCAAGGCTTCTTCTGGTAGTGGAGACTGGTAAGAGACACTTAGTACCTTCAAAACAAATTCAAGCTAACCATCAATCTGATCTGGAGTTCAACTGGTGTGGAAAAATGTGACCTCGATGAAGACACCCAGATTTTTTGGACCTTGACCTCAACTCCAAAACTTTTAATGCCCCAAAATTTCATAAGTGTTAAACAACCAAAATTCTAGTCTGAAGTTCGGACTTGTTGGAGGCTGAAAAGGCCGAATTATCTGGAAGGCTGAAAAGGCTGAAAAACTTGGAGGGCCAAAAGGCTGAAGATTTTGGAAGGCTGAAAGGCCGAAAAACTATTCTGCTTGTGAGACCAAAAGGCTGAAAGATTGGACTTTTGCATGTCCTGTAGGGGCCAAAAGGGTGAAAGATCGAAACCTGCCTTAGCAAATTATGTTAAGTGTTGGAGATTGCTTCTTCAAAACTTCTTTGTGGTCCAAGGGGTCAGTCTGGGAAGACTTCTGGGTGTACGGCCCAAAGCCTATGTATGACCTCCTGAACTTCGTCATAGTTTATCTTCTTCCCCTTTACCTTGTTGACCTTTCATTCTTGCTTTTCTTTGAAGGTAGTTAGCTCAGAAGCAAAGAACTGGATCTCCTCTACATGGTTTGTCATCTATGTCATCTCTTCTTTTGAATGAAATAATTGTTGCAATGCTTCCTTAGTTTCTACGCTTGCCACAATGTATGTCAATTGTTAGACCACTTCTTTAGATGGTTGTAAGATGTGCTTAGCTTCGTCCTGGTATAAATCAAGGCTGATCCATGTGAAGAAAGCATCTATTTATTCCACCCATTCTGAGACTTCTTTCTATTTCTCTAATATGGAGGCTTGACATTTTTTGTAAACACTAATTATCTTGGTCATGCATTTGATCCAAGTCTCAAAATTGTCTAGCTCCTCACCCTCATATATCTTTACCAGAATTTGGAAGCGTTGTTTCTTAATGATCTATAAATCTTGGAGGGTGGCTCACAATTTTCTCATCTCAGACTCCAGGCCACCCTCATTTGTCATCAAATCAATCAAATTTGTAGCCTCAATTAGAATAACCCTATAAGGTTTGAATATTTTTGTGATGACACCTTCCCCGTACTGCTCAAAATATTCCTTCCAAGCTGTACTTGCTTTGATGAAGGATGATGTTAGCCCTGCCGACAGGTCTAGGGTATTTCTCTTATCTAACACTGCCTATAATGAGGCCTCTGGGAAGTTGGGGTTAATAGGACCAACCATTTTGTAAATGAAATTCTTCAAGGCTTCATTCTACTTTGTCAAGGTTTTTATGGTTTATTCATCCTTACTCATGAAACCCAGAGCATGTTTAAGCCCGAAGGCTACTAGTGTCTTGCTCCCTTCCCTGGTGGGTTCCCCCAAATCTACCTCCTTAAATGTATAGTCTTCTGAAGTTGCTTGCATTTGAGAGGTGCTAACAGATGGGACTGCAACCTGTGCTTTCCAGCGCCCCCTAGTGTCTTGAGTGACATAGGACATTCTCCATACTGGTAATATGACCTTTGTCTGATGAAAAGATTTCCCTAAGGATGCCATATCTATATTTTCCCCTTCATCATCATCTGTATAAGTTCTTCTCTTTAACTGGATTTCTTTAGTAAACCATGTGGGCTTACTGAATGCAGTGACCGACTCATATGAGGTAACTTGAAGAATTGAATCCAAAATTTGAGACCCTAGAGTCACCTCTTTATCTGGCCCTTCTTCTTGTTCCTGTCTCTTTTCCCCTTCATTCCTTTCTCCTCGATGTTCTTCTTCCTTCTCCCTTTCTTCTTTTGCCTTGTCTCCCTCCTCCATTGCCTCATCTTTTTTTTCCTTGCCTTTGTCTTCCTCTCTTGAGGAACTAACTAAGGCTTTGATATTGAGACCAGTCATGACCTTTAAGGTGGTTTGGAAAAGTGACACAACCTCTATGGTTGCTGATCCTCTCGGGGTCTGGATGTGGCAAGTCAAAGGGATTGATGATGGTAGAGTAGGTGTTGGAAGATTTGGGATTAGAAGTGGAAGATTAGTTGGTGGAGTTTGGAGAAATGGTGGCGGAGTAGGAATAGGAGGTGGAAGAGCAGTTGGTGGAGTAGGAGTGTGAAGGGGTGTTGTAATAGTATTGGTTTCTATTGTAGGCTCATTAGTAGTCACCCCTTGGGTGATTGGAGACTCTTGACTCCCAAGCCCTTGATCTTCTTTAGAGCTCTCTCCCACTATGGGTATATTTGGCTTTGGATTAGTAAATTGAGCAGGAGGTGGAGTTAGGATTACCTATGGTTGAAAAAGAGAAGGACCACCTGCCTTGTACTCAGTTGCATAACCTAGGGTGTCCCGGCCTGGGTTCAAGAAACCTTCCAGACCATCAAAGTCTGACATTTGGAACTCATCCAATCCCAGAGCATCCAAGGGATTATCTTTCTCTTTGGGATCCTCTTGGTGTTTCCTACTAGTCTCCTTTTCTCTCCTTTTCTGAGACCTTGTTCTTTTGACTAGAGGGACCTCTCCCTCTTCCTCTTCTTGCAGGTCCTCCTATACGGTTTCTAATTGCGAAGATGTAGAAGCTCTCTTCCTCTTATATGTCTTCTTCCCCTTTTCGGTGGTAGGAGGATATTGTCCAGAAGTGGAGGGTCCTTCATCTGGTGCAACCTGGGCTGGCCTTGTGGGAGGATCTATTTGTCTCAGGAGCCTTGGGCCTTGTGTTTTACCCATACTCTACTGCATGTTCATGGCCGTATACCGTGCTTGGCTTCTGTGGTGGTGCCTTCTTTTATTGCGGCACTATACTTTTCTTTTCGCATTATTTATCCACTTGCTTGGGTTGATCCATCAATGTTTTCACAGGTACTAGGCTCATCTTGTAAGGCCTCTTAATCCATTCTCCTATTGTTCTCATCACATGTCTTTCCCGGAACTCAATGTTGTCATTTTCATCCTTATCAACCTTTGCATTCATGATAGGCCTGTCATATATCTTGTCATCTGTATAGATGGCCTCCAAGACCTCATTTGAATCATGCTCCCAAAATTTTGGGTGAATAGGATTCTTTATGACTTCCTTGGCCAGGGTGAGATTCAGTCTACAATAATATAGAGTCTTGACCTCATGGTCATCTACATAGTTCATCCAGTGATCCTCCAAGTGTGGTTCGTGAAGGTAGAACTTGCCAATAATGTGGCTGTAAGTGCCTATTGGTCACAACATGGCTGTACTATCTCGTAAAGCTATAGGGGACAATCATCCCATTCAAAGGCCAAAGATTTTCAAACCTTCATAGCTTGTAGGGTATATGGTCCCAGTGAGATGGGAAAATCCCAAAAATGCTTCTTCTTGTGCTTTATGTGTTCATATGCATCTACGAGTTGCTGAGCCATCTCCAAAATGATTATCTAGTCATATGGATATCTAGGCAATTTATTTGGTTTCAAAGTTGATCATGCTATCCAAATGTAAGTGAATGATCTAAATTGTATGTAATAAGCCCCTATGGCCCTCACCTTGGCGACTGCATCTTTTGACATCCTTTTTGCAAAATCACCCTCAATGGATCAGATGATAGCAAAAATGAAGGCGTCATTGACTATCCTATAGTCTGGGATGTCTTCTAACATTTTTCCCTTTTCTATAGTTGGGGGTACACGATGTGAGGCCATGCATCGGGATCATTTAAGTTTCCCCTCTTGATGAGTCCTGGGTAATCTACCCATGCTGCCAATAGGTATACCACATAGGTATTCATGTAAACTTGGGGTTGTGTTTCACTGCCACCAGCTATTCATCCAAATTGTCACTGATGATGGTCCCCCAATCAAGCCTAGCCATGTGGCCTCTGAGTCTTTCTATCAGCAGAAACATCTAATTCTCCAGTTGGAATGATTGTGGTAACCCATATACTCAGCTTAGCATTGTTATGGCTGCCTTGATATCGTCTTTCATGTATCCTCTCCTTAAGTCTATCCTGTCTAGCTTATTTTTGGGGAGAGGTTGCTTGAGGTAGTGGTTATTGACTATTTCATAAGCCTCTTCCCTTTGTTTCTAAACCACAAGTTTCCCTTCTCTATGAAAAAGTCATAGAACTTGTCTACGCCTTTATGGAGGTGGAAGACATCCTCTATGACATCTGGCCTAATATCCAATACTACTTGGTCTTTTGTATTCTGAACCACCCTTTTGTTAGAGTCATAATGGTTTTTTAGGGTCATGATCAGTTCAGGTGAGGACACAACCACTGGGTGTGCTACTACGTTGACCAGTCCCACTAATACCAAGGAGGTACAATCCTCTGATCTCCCGAATGGTTGGGTTCACCTTGTCATGAATTCATCCCAATCAACATTCCCGATATCGGTATCGGTGATTTCAATATACTTTTTGCCAATTTTTGAAGGGGGAGTGTTCCCCTTGTATAGGTACTTCATGGGCGACGCAGTCTTTTTCTCAGGCATACCTGTAATAAAACATGCAAGTATCAGTATCTTATTTGAAGAAAGAAAGCTGACTAATCTAAGAAAATAGAGGAAAAAACTCTCTAAGCAGCTAGGAATGTAGATTTTTGCACTTTCGACCTTTCTAGGGTTTCAAGCACCAAAAATGGGTCCGAAGGCTGAAAAGGCCAAATGTGCAAAAAGAACCATCATTGACAAGCAAGCTTCATCAGACTTTTTGGCATTTGAAAGTCTGAAGGTTTTTTGCTGATGCCAAAAATCCAAAATCACGAAGCTTGAAGATTGGGTTTTTGGGGATTCAGACTTGTTGGAATTTCAGACATTTCAGAGGTCTGAAACGCTGAAAAGGCTAAATCTTTGAAATCACGATGAATGAGAAAGGGATTTTGGGGATTTGGACTTGTCAGAATTTCAGACCTTTGGAGGTCCAAAATGCCGAAAAGGTTGAATCTCTAAAATGATGTAGACTATAACTAGACCTGATTTTTGGCCTTTCAGAGGCCAAAAACCTGCGACAAAGGTCGTGACCGAATAAAACCCTAACACAGAAAACTAGAATGAGAAAACCTAACCTGACATAGATGGACTTACCGCTAAACATCGAAGGTGCCAAAGGCCCTAAGAGACTAGGGGAAAGGGAAATCTACATGCCCTAGGCCAGACAAGCACCAGGACAAAAACCCTAAAACCTAAACCACAAAGAGGGAAAAAACCACGAGACAACAAAGAAGGAAACCTACCTCCAAGGAGCTAGGAGCAAGGGAGGATGACACAATGGAGCTTGGAGGTGTGGGGCAATCAGTCTCAGGATCAAGGGCAAAAAATGGTGAATTTGCGAGCTCTCGAGAAGTTGGAATCTCAAATAGTGAAGTGAGATAGATTAGGGCCCTTTTGGCCATTTATAACTTGCAGGGCTTGCGTCAGCACTTTTGGTGTTTTGGGGTCTGAAATACCGAAAGTCAGGAGGTAGACACCTTTGGTGTTTCAGTGTTTTTAGAGGTCAAAAACATTGAAAGGGCCAAATTTCATCCTTTTGGCCATTTCGATATTTCAGAGTACTATGGTCCTCCGAAAGGTAAAAAAAAGGTGTCCTCTTTGCTTTATTATGTTGACACCTTTTCTTTTGAGACTGACCGAGTGAGGACTCAAGGGGGCAGACAAGACCAAAAACCAAAAGACAAAAAAGTGGGGGTCCCCATGGTCAGAGGACCAAAAAATGGGGTGTGTGTTGTGGA
The DNA here is from genome assembly GCA_018584345.1 of Thuja plicata. Lineage (NCBI taxonomy): Eukaryota > Viridiplantae > Streptophyta > Pinopsida > Cupressales > Cupressaceae > Thuja > Thuja plicata. The sequence goes on along the minus strand of MU226070.1, from coordinate 147,515 downwards.
CTCACAATAAATAGCCCCGAGAAAAGGAGGAATGACCAAGGTGTTTCTTCATCATCAATACTCTTATGGTATGTAGCTTTGCAGTAGAACAAAACCAAGAGGTGCGGGTGTTGACAATCTTTCAATGACTTCCAATCTGAGGTTTTCCACTGGTTTCCTAGTGTGCGTTCATGTTTATTCATTTCTTGACCCTTGATTGTGGTAACTGGAATGTTTGCCAGCTGCTCCCAACCTTTGCCAAGTGTTATGCCTTGCATACCCGTCCCTACATTTTGTGTGCAAAATGTTGGGTCCCCCCTTTTTGTTTTCTGGTTTTGCCACCCGTTGGTGGGTCGGCTCTGCCAGAGGGTTGTCCACCCTCTGTGCAGGAGTTGTTTTTGTAAATAGTGTAAATATGTAGATAATTGTAAATATCCATTTCTGCCTTGTCTGGTTTTTCCCGTGGGCGTCGTCCCGCATTGTATATTCATGTATATGTGTATATAGTTGTAGTATAATATCTATATATCTCCTTATTCCTTTGTATATATCCCTCGACTCCATGTATATCCTTCCAAGTGGCTTGACAAGCTGGTCGAGTCGCCTCTGTTTCTGGTTTTCTGCCTCCGAACTCGCTTCAGGGCAGAAAACCACCTGTTTGAAACTCGGCTCTCGGCCAGTTTCAAACAGGCAATTTTCTCTCTCCTCCATGAGGTCTATCAGAGCCTCATTTATTTCCCATGCACACAATTAATCTTAGCCAAGTGGCTTACACTTTTCGCGCGTTCGGACAGTTGGTTCCGCCGTCATCGCCATAACTTGCATTTAATACCAACGCACGTGGCGCCCATGTGGGCTCGATGACTTGGATTTTTACACGTCCTCACCAAAGGTCATTTCTCTAGCTTTCAGGTTTCCTACCATCTTCCATCCTATGCCCTTGCCAAGTGTGATGAAATTCCCCGGACCCGGATGTTTGGCAGTATCTTAAGTTTACAATGTTTTGCTTTTTGGTTATCTTTTCACGAAACTAACTTTTCAGGAAAGCAAAAATCACGGTGGTAGGATCTCTGGACCCCAGAATAATTATTTTGATAAATGTGTTCTGACGGTCGCTTTGCCTTGCAGGTTCCCGGAGTTCATATTTCAAACATGTCTGAAGCGTCCGCATCATCTCCTCCCGGAAGTCTGGAACTACCAACAACAACAGAAACCAGGGCAGCAACAAAGCCAAAGATGGAGACGGCCCAAGAAAAGCTTCCCCTCACCATGAAGTTTGTACAAGATAATGTCATTGTGGGTTCAAAGATTGAGTCCAAGGTAAAACTGATGACTGACACAAATGTCAGAAATTGGGCAGAAATGCAGGCCCTGGTGAAAGTAATGCACATCTAGCGACAAGCTGGAGACCAGCTAGCAATTAACATCGGGGGCTTCGGAATCCTCTGGGCCGCCTGCTTCCCATGCTCCGTGCAATCTCCAGAGCTTATATTAACACTGGCTGCCAACTACAACTCTTCTATCCGGGCTGTTATGCTCACAGCTGCAGAACCCACAGGATACCCCACTCCACTGGTGTCCCTCGACCTAGTCACATTCCAAGCAGGCCTGGGTATCCCACAATTTGATAGGGCCACAGTGGTTACAAGGACTGATGCCTTGAAATAGTTTACACAACTAGAGGATGCCGCCCAGGTATACATGAATACCCATTGGCTCAAGGCCTCGAAGAGGGACCCAAAGAGAATGAAGATAGAAATCCCCCGCTCTGAATTCAAGCAGAGCATCCAGATGGGGATAATAGCATTAGCCCGGGTATTTGGGAAACCCTCCACCCAGGAGTTTGCCAAATGGATGTACTATTTCCTCCTCGGCATCTCCACTAAGGGAGAATTCTTCGACTGGGCGACAATAACCTCCAACCATGTCGACTCCCAGTTCCAGCAGTTGAACCGAAAGAAGAAGTTTTATATGTCTTCTTATATTTTCTGGGCCCTGGCCCAACAGAGGCCCCACTCTAACGGCCTACTTACAAATGACATGCTTAAGATTGGCCCAGGACAAAAGGCACCGTGGGACCATTTCCCACAGATACAATGGGAGGCCATCTTCCCCAGTTTCTGCCGGGTAAACAATGCGTTCGTTTATTACCACTTGCTCACACCCACCCGGGACACTGGTTACCGCCTATCTACTGAGGCGATGAAGTTAGTCAGTAGTTATGGACACTACTATATCCAATTCCAGCAGCATACATACATTAGGGTCGCTGGCTTCTCCGGGGAACCCTACTTGTTACCCAAGCATTATGGGGACAAGATCGTGCTGTTAGAATACTGCCGGGAAATAATGGAGCTGCATGCCTTCTTTGCCCTCAAGAAGGTCCCCAATGTCTCGTTCCCAATTACCTGTGGGAACTACGCCTGCAGTCTGGCTGCCACAAAAGAGGCAGACAATGAGCTGAAAAGTTATAACCTGCAGGAATTCTATCTAGCACAGAAAATTTTTGATCCACACGGCAGAATTGCAACGACGATGCCCCGGGCTTCAGAGCCCCATCGCATACATATGGAGGACTTCTAGGAAGATTGCCAGGATGACATGGATGTGCGGAGCAGGCACTATATCAAAATGACAGCCGAAATAATGCAAAAATTGAAGCTCCGAAAATTCCCAGCAGACTTCTCAGACACCGCCCCCACTGAAGATCCCTAGTACAAAGAAAAGGGGATCGATAAAAAGGCCCTTCCACCAGTAGACTGGGCCGCCCAGGAGGAGCCCACGATTGAAGACTTCACTCGAGAGGTAGTTGAGAGAAGCCACGCCTATTTCAAAAGGGTGTGCCCCAGGAGTACCTGACGAGCAGCCCAGCCGACACCAAAGTTAACTCCGCCGCTGGTACCAAGATTGACCCCGGGGGCCGGGACTTCTTCGCAGGGGGCAGATAAGGGAAAGAGAATAGCTACAACCCATTCTGCGTAAGAAATCCCCATTACAGAACAAATAAAATAGTCGGTGGTGGCCTCCCAACAAATGAGGGAGTAGTTAATAACGAAGCTGGCCACCCCACCACTTATGACTGGGCCACTTCGTCCTCCTTCCTCCCCGTCATTAGCAGCCTTAATGGTCAAGGCGACGGGGGTGGATCCGCTGGAAGCAGTAGAAATAAGAGATGCGGGACCTCCTCTGGTTACCTAGAGGAAGAGGAAGCACATCAAACAGCTCAAGGCAGAACCAGCATCGGAGGCATCTCTCCCCCAAGAAATAGAGATCCTTTCTTCCAGTTCCCTGGAACCGGAGAAAGAAACAAAGCCCGCAGAAGTCCCAGCCAGTCCCCCTCGAGAAGAAGAATTTGATGTATTTGCGGCCGATGAGTTCCGCAACTTGCAGGGGGACGATACACAAGCAGAGGCAGAGGTCCCGGGGGAAGGACAAGAAGCTGCAGAGCTAGAAGATATTGAGCAAGAGCCTGCGCAAGGGCAAGAACAACAATAAGAAGAAAAGGAGCCGGAACCAGAAATTATCTTCGAGGCTCAAGAAATGCAAGGTCTGGGAGTGGTCCAACAAAAACTGAGCGAACAGATGGCATCCGCTGGGGGAACCGGACCTTTGGGAATAACCATAACCCAAGCCGCCATGTTCCAAGGGCCACTCCCGGGGGCGACCTTCGGGCAGGTGATCACAGTGGCCCAAACTCTAAATCTTGGCCTGATACCTCACCTCCTGCCAAAAGAGGTACCAACTGAGAAGGAAGCCCCGACAGAAGAAGAAGAGCAATAAGAAATGCAGCTTGGAGAGGAAATCCCTGAGGAAGCCTACCAGGGTCCAGACCCAGCGATTGACATATAGGACCAGGCTGAGGAGATGGAGATTGAAAAGAATGTTGCTGCAGAAGAAGTTGAGGGCGGGGGAGGAACAAATGAGGTCCACGTTGAAGAGGAGCAAAAGCCACAAGACACTGGGAGAGAATCAGGAGAACAAGTTCTGGCAGGAAGGCCACCTCTCCCACCTCAGTGCCTGGTAGAAAGCAGGAAAAGAAAAGCTCAGTCCACTCCGGTGATTCCTCTCTCAATGGCTAAAATTATGGCCCAAGTTCAGGTCCCACCAAAAGCAAAGAAAGCTCGGACAGTTCACACTCTTTGAACCGGGACGGTGGAGAAACAGTTTCTATTGTGGCAACACCTCCCCCAGACGCTGATGAAGCAATCGCGGACCCCGCAGATTAAAATGTTGTAGAGGTGTCCCTAGGCAAAAGGGGAAAGCAAGGCGAGGTAGACCTGCTAAAGGAGGCAGCAAGGGCAGTAGAAGCCTGATATGAGAAAGAGGCCCAGAGGCTCAAGGCTGAGAAGGAAAAGAATGCAAATCTTATGGGATTGCTTACTGAGCTGGCCCGACCCATTAATGCCGCTCCTCCAGAGACCTCCACATCAGAAGAATTACCGCAAAGTAACATAGACTCCCTGCGAGTAATGAAAAAGAAGGCCCAAGAAGTGGACGAGTGGGTCGCCCTACAAATAGGAAACACCCGACGTTTCCTGGTGTCCACCCTTCCAGATCTATATACGGCCCGACAAGTTATTCATCGGGCGAAAGTGCTTATTGAGTAGTGGGAGAGTGACATCGAAAATTACCAAGCGTGAAAGGTGGAGCTCGAAGAGCTCTTCACCTTGGGAGAAGATATAATTTTCGAATCCAGAATTCTGGGTGAGGAATCATTTGATTTTGTAAGAACTCAGCACTCCAGACTTGACCTCACATTGGAGGTAACCAAGCAACTGGTAGGGTCCTTGCGAGAGAAGGTAAGCACTGTAAAGTATTCTTCTAATTTATATAAGTCTTTTATAATAAAGGCTTCCGGGGCTGATACCCTTAGTAAAGATACATGTACCCCTGAAGATTCAGTTTTGGGGAGTTTTGATGAAATAATGAAATCCCGGTATCAATCCCCGGAGGGGATAGATGGGGCCCAGACGGCGAAACTAACCAGCATGATACTCAAGGGTCATGACGCTGCCTGAATGGTAGATGAATTCAAAGAAAATGTTCCAGACCTGGGGGAACAAGTTAAAGTGGCCAGGCACAGAAGGGCCAGCCTAAAGGATGTAGATGAGGATGGCATTTCCCGCCTCCTCTAGGCCTTCAACGACAATAAGCAACCCTGAACTTTCTCTGAAGGCCGGGGAAACTCACATTGAGTATTCTTTATTCTTTTTGGGGCGTAAGTTCCTAGATCCCGGAGTCCCAGATCTAAAATTTTGTATTCTTTCAAAGTGACTCGTGTCCCGGTCCCTGAGGCCGACCGGTCACTTTTAGAAGCGGTTCATGAAGGCTGTCAGAGGGTAGTTGGCCGCATCAAGGGGCGTCGGCTCGGCAGTTGATTTTCTGACAGGGTGGTCTTCTCGAGGCACCGCTTAGAGGTACACCTGGCACATTGGAGACAGGGCACCACATTTCCCATTTATGAGGCATGTAGCCTCAGTCGTCAGGGGACCTTTTTTCTTCTTCTTCCTTTCTGTCTCTCTTCTCGAGGTTGATTATTCTACCATATATTCTTATCTTATTCTTCTGACATGGAAGACCTATTCCATCTCTAGGTTTTTTGTAGGGTGGCGCAGGTAGTACCGGCCCCCAGATATTGTATTTTATTGAGATATGTAAAATAGGGTTAGGGTTAGAAGAATTGTATAAATAGCAATACCGGCCCATTCCCAGGGGTCGGCAAAATTGATGATTTTGTTGTCTATAGCAATAGCAAAGGAATTTCTCGAGCTCAATGCTCCATTGTTCTGTCCTTAATAGTTAGATGCTCCCCTGGAGCCACCATTGTGTCACGCACTAGTGCTAGCTGGAAGGAATATTGATAAAGAAGGAAGAATTCTCGACAATGATGTTGTTGGCATTCCTGCTTCTGAGTTAATGGTATTTCATGTTTTAATGTTCTTTATGTCTTCTACTCTGATATGTTAAAGTAGACTAATGACCTCTTTATCCTCGCTACCGATAAAATGCTAGCTGATGGTTATGTGTTTCTTCAATATTTAGTGTAGTCTATCAGAGTATTATTGATGTTCCAGACATTTCAACATGACTATAGTTAGATGATATGTTTCTAACCCTGCAGGATCTTTTTCACTTTATTTGCTAAGTATAAAATGCTAGGGGAAACCTTACTTTATTGAATCTCTGGAGATGATGAGTTGAAGAAACTAGCTATCCCCCTCGAAAACAGTCACCTCTCCCAACCGAGCCCCGCACCGTCGTGACCCGACACCCAAGTGCTTGAAGGCCCAGAGGATTTATTTCCCCCGGACAGCCTTTGCAGGCGGAGTTGGCCGATTTCCCCAGAATCTGATGACAACTTATGACTTTTGGCAGACCCGGTCAGCAAAACCCCGTCAACAGAAACTGGTGCTAGAAGGAGGGCATGAACTTATCCCCTCCCAAGATTCCAATTTTACACCTCCTGAGGGTTCCCCAAGTTGTAGTTTTAGGAGACAAGCCTTCAGTGGGATTAGGTCTTTTTCTCCAGCAAAATTTGAAAGAGTCCTTAGGTCCGCGCCAAACCCGAGAAAGCTTGTCAAACTCGAGCTCCCTGCTCGAAAGAAATAGACCTCAAAAATCACACCAACCACTATTGTCTAGGGATCTAGCATACCGCTGAATACCCAAACTTCTCAGACAATCCCGGGAACCCGCACCCAAACTACCGAACATATAGTTCCCCCAATGGCTGCATACTTCGAAAACACTGGATCCCTAATGGGCACTTTTCTGGGTGCAACCAATGATTTACCCTCTCACTCAGGGAATATCTACCCATGATATGAGCACCTAGGCTCACGGATCGCGGAAGAACACTTACAGGAATACAAAGATGCCATGAACCGACACCGGATCCAGCATGAAGATGTCATGACTCAGATGTTCCCCTTGTCCCTAGGATAAAGCAAGTTGAACTGGTACCTTAACTTGCCTGCCAACTCCATAAACACTTGGCAGGACATGGAGGACGCCTTCTTGGCTGCCTTTCGCGTGCATGTGGACCCAGCCTGGTCCCATAGCCAATTTATCTCCATTAGAAAGGAACCCAATGAACCTCTCGCAACATTCAACCATAGGTTCCAGCGCGCCCTAAAGCGGTGTACGGGCCCTTTCATTCCATCCCCGGAGGTAACCATACACACCTATCTTAATGCGATGGACCCTTTCGTTGTCACTCTCCTTTGGAGAACAACCACCGCGGGCGACCGGGATACCTTGGCAAAAGTCTACAACCTAGCCCTAGAGCTGTCCTGTGGTCTTAACAAATCCCCAAGCGGGGTTGGGCAGAGCACACCTTTCAACATGATCCCTGGCGGAACTGCATATGCCAGGGGATACAACCCCAATCTGGCAATAGGTGCCCCTTTGATAGCAGTGAATCTTCCGCCACCCTTGATAGACCAACAGGAATGATATGTTTACCCATCCTAGACCCAGGCGGCACCGGGTCTAGAAGTCTTTCCTTGGAATCAACCGCAGCAGATACAACAAACTCAGACACAACCATCCAGAGTGCCCTTCTTTCAGTCGTCCGTGGCTGGAGGATTGTCGCCCTTGACTCTGGCTAATCCTACTGCCTTCCCGGGAAACCAACAACAACCACATCCATCACATTGTGACACCAACACTCAGTTGACCGCCGAGGTTGAATCCCTCCGGTGAATGTTGTCCACTCTGACTATGGATATGGGCCAACTGAAGGCGGGGTCCTACGTGTCCCAGAATTTAAATTCCCAGAGGGGAAATATTTTCTCCGGCCAACAAAACAACAATGCTGGAGGAAGAAACTTCAACAACAGGTCTAGGCCCAATCAGTAGCAATGGAATAATAACGCGAACACCGGAGGCCCGCCTCTGAACCAAAATACCAACCAAAATGGTGCTGGACCATCACATTTCACGCCAGTCGCAGACTTCTAGCCCATGAATAACTGGTGTATATTGCATGATATAGGCTCACACAACAAGGTAAATTGTGCCACTTTGGAGAAGGTCATCATGATCTCCCAGCTAGACAGGCAGCAGTCGCACGATACTACCCCTCCAGAACCTCCTGTCCAAGAAACAACCCACAGTGCCTTCACCTATGACACCATCTTCTTCGGGACTTCTGGAGAAGATGAAAAAGAATCAGAATTACAGGGATTCTTTGACAAATCCATTCTGCCCTTCGAGGCCAACGCCTTTACTAACCCGCAGACTCCATACAATACCCGGAGTGAGGTTAGTAAAGGACCAGTTTACACGCCTGCGCCCCCTATCAAAGATAGTCCTCCTCCCCGGAACAACACAACTGATCGACCCGTCCCTACAAAAGGTCCCAGCTCTAATCAAGCAAAAGATCTCGTGAAAGAAAATCACCAGTTCCTGGGAGGAAGATTTGACATCATGAAGGTGTTAGAATAGACCACTACCTCCATGATCCTAATGGAGGTTTTGTTGAACTATCCTGAGAAGAAGAAGTCCCTTCTAAAGCTCTTAGGGAACCTGGAAGCCATTAACCGCCCACCCAAGACTGTCTCATTCAAAGATGCTAATGCGGCTATCTTCCACATAAATAATGAGGATCCTCCCTTCTTACTAGGCCTGAATATACACGGAAAAAATATACATAATTACCTAGTGGATTCCGAAGCTTCAGGTAACATCATGCCCTTGTCCATTTGTCAGAAGCTCAGATTCCACCCCACCCCATCTAATGGCGCAGTGATCCAGCTGGATAAGACTGCTGTAAAAATGGTAAGAGAATTGAAGAACATCTGGATACATCTTATCAAGGACCCCAGGATAGCTAGCATCATTGACATCCAAGTGGTGGACATCCCAGAGACTTACAGGATGTTACTAAGTCAGAATTGTTCTAAGTCCTTGAATGGATACTTTTCGACCGACTTCACCCACTTATGGCTTCCATGGGAAGGAGAATCCAATAAGATCCTGGTCTAAAGAGAACCCTGGATGAAACAGGCCCTTACCGAGGTGGGGAGGGTCAATGAGGTCTTTTTCTCTGAGACTTTCCTGGGGGTGTACCGACCCTTTGAAATCTTAACCTTCGATTTCATCCCTGGAGAGGACCTCGTCGTGCTGCAAAGAGCCAAGACCTAGAAGAAAAGATGAGAGTCAAAATTGGCTCTCAAGGTGCCACAACAACCCTTGCCACACTCCTATCTGGCACTTGGTGCCGAGTGCACTACCAAAAACATTCAGAACATGAGTGTGAACCATGTCTCTCAATCGCTCACCGACACCTCAATATCCTCCAAAATAAACAAAACACAATTGATTCCCCGGGACCCAGTACTCTTACAGGACGTACTCCTCTGGTGCCGCCTCCGTGGAAATCCCAAGTCTAAACACCTCCGGAGGTAAATTCTACTTTCACGCCGGTGGTCCAAGAGAAGATCCCTAAGTCTCCCAGCAATAATCCAAAGAAGGCCACTCTGCCCCAGCTCCAGATTACGAACAATGACTTATGGACCCTTAAGTTTGATGGGTCCCGATCCAAACAAGGCTGTGGGGCCGGGGTAGAATTAATCAATCCACGAGGGAAATCCTTCCTCGTGTCTTATAGACTACAGTTTAACTGTATAAACAATGTCATGGAGTATGAGGCTTTAGTCCTTGGACTCTTATTTGTGTTAAGGAAAGGTATCACCCGCCTCCGGGCTCTGGGCGATTCAGAGTTGATTGTTAAACAAGTCCGGAGTCAATACACATGTCATGATAAAAGGATGGCCGCATACCGCAACTGGGCTTGGAGCCTTATCGAAGATTTTGATGCCTTTGGCATCGACCTCATTCCCCGGTGACAGAACTATGTCCCGGATGCCCTTGCTGTTTTCGCCAGCACACTTGAGCCAATGGCCGGCTTGCGACTCCGGAGGTTTTCAGTCGAGATGGTCCCCACCCCATCTATTCTAGATAATGTCACCCACTTTCAGGTTTTTGAGGACGATCAACACATCCTGGCCTTCATGGCAAATGTTAGCATTTTTGAAGATCAGATAGTGGAGGAACCAGACCATGACGACACTGGGCAGGGTGATGAAGACGATGGGATCATGGATCTGCCCACTAACACCATCCCAAAGGGGATGGTTGCATTAGAACGAATCTTTGAATCGGACCCTCGGGCCCGTGAGAAGGTGTCATCTTCCCCTGAGGGAGGGAAGTTCAAAAAGGTTAACATCGGCCAGCCCAGTGAAGAAAAGATCATTCACATTGGTACCTCCTGCTCCCCGAAGGAAAAGGAGAAGATTCTCGCGGTTCTCTGAGAATACATCGACATAATTGCCTGGGGTTATGAAGACTTGAAAACATATGATACATCCATCATGACCCATACTATTCCCCTGAAACCTGATGCTAAGCCTTTTTGACAAAAGCAAAGACTAGTCAACCCCCTGATAGAGCCTCTGATTCATCAAGAAGTGGAAAAATTACTGTCAGCCCGGATAATCTTCCCAATCCAGCATACTATGTGGGTCGCCAACCTGGTCCCTGTAAGGAAAAAGAATGGCGAGATCCACCTTTGCATGGATTTTCGAAACCTGAATAGGGCATCTAAAAAGGATAATCACCCTCTCCCTTCGCTGGACGAGGTGTTGCAGATAGTAAATGGGTCTCAGATGATATCTTTCTTGGATGGATATTCAGGATACAACCAGGTCATGGTAAAGTATGAAGATAGGGAGAAAATAGCGTTTACCACTAAGTGGGGAACGTTTGCGTACAGAAGAATGCCCTTCGGTCTGATTAATGCAAGGGCTACATTTCAAAAGGCCATGGACATTGCGTTTGAGGGCCTTGTGAATCGATGCATAATCATCTACATGGATGATTTAACCATCTTTTCCCGGGACAGGCGTGATCATCCCCCCCACCTCGCTCAGATCCGCGAGAGATGTCACCGGTATGGAATATCCCTCAACCCCAAGAAGTGCATATTCAGGGTCACCAAGGGGAAGTTGCTTGGGCACATTGTCTCTGAGAAGGGTATATCCATAGACCCCGTTAGAGTCGAAGCATTGCTAAATTTGCAAATGCCTGGCAGCAAGAAAGAGATGCGATCCTTTTTTGGCAAAATCAACTTCGTGCGACGATTCATCACGGGATTCACAGAAATAGTTAAAACACTCAATGAGATGATGAAGAAGGATACCAAGATTGAGTGGAGTCCTGAAGAAAAGCGGGCGTTCACCCAGATCAAACAAATAATAACAGAAGCACCTGTCCTAGCTAGTCCGGATTACTCCCTCCCATTTTACATTTATTTGTTTGCTTCGCCGCATTCCGCAGCGGCAGTGTTGACTCAAAAGGTTGAAGGGGAGGAAAGACCAATAGCTTTCATGAGTTCCCCCTTCAAGAATGCCGAAGTCTGGTATTCACCACTAGAAAAATAGGCCTTCGCTCTGGTTCACGCCGTGAAGAAATTCTGGCATTACATTCTCTGGAGCAAAGTACATGCTATCATCTCGGACCAGGCTGTCAAGTCTTTGCTGATGTAGAGTGAATTAGGTGAGAGACGGGGGAAATGGATGGCCATCCTCTAGGAATATGACTTAGAAATGCAGCCCATGAAGATAGTCCAAGGCCAGGGACTAACCCGAGCCATGGCAGAGGAGACTCCCCGCATAGAGTGCCAAACCTACACAGTGGATTCCATCACCCAAGACCCGTGGTATACCGATTTGGTATATTTTTTACTAAACAACAAATGCCCGGAGGGATTACCTCCCCACAAATGCCACGCTCTACGGATAAAAAGTACACACTTCATGATCAAAAACTCTACGTTTTACCACAGAAATTATGAGGGAGTGTACCTCCGGTGCATCGACAGAAACCAGGCTGTGAGAGTGATTGATGAATTCTACGGACAGTATGGAACAGGGCATGGCTCAGCCGACACCACTGCCCATCAAATCCTTCAGGCTGGATACTATTGGCTCTGTATCTTCAAGGACATTTACGCTCATGTCAGGAAATGCCATACTTGCCAAACCGCAGCGCATCATGAGCGTAACCCAGCCATGCCTCTACAACCAGTCTACGAGGCTAGACCCTTCACCCAGTGGGTGTTTGACTTCATCGGAGAGATCAACCCCAACTCATCTTCCAACCACCGATACATCCTTACTGCTACTGATTACTGCACTCGGTGGTCTGAAGCTATACCATGCAAAAATAATACGATAGACGTAGTTATCAAGTTCTTGGAAGAAAACATCATCACACGGTTTGGAATGCCCTTTGCTTTGGTATGTGACAATGGTCTAGTGTTTTCTTCGACGCAGCTACTTGAATGGACCTACAATTAGAGGATCTCTTTGAAATTCTCTAGCAACTATTATCCCCAGGGAAATGACGTTGCTGAATCAACAAACAAAAATCTACTCGAAGTGATCAAACACCTTCTAGAACAAAATCCCCGGGATTGGCATCAAAAGTTAAAATTCGCCCTCTGGGCAGATCGCATTCACGTTAAGGCAGCCCTGGGAACATCACCGTTCCATCTGGTTTATGGCCAGAACCCTGTATTCCCAGTCAATTTACAAATACCAGTTTTATAGTTCATGTAGGAATTTAGCAACAGGGACAACGTCGTGGAGGTTCGACTTTTAAATTTGGTACGGATGGAAGAACAAGGAGATGCAGCCCTTGAACATTTCGCGCGTCATCAAGCAGTGGTAAAGCGATGGTTTGACAGAAGAGCCCAATATAAGGCTTTTCAGATCTCAGATTTGGTCCTGCTGTGGGACAAGGCCCGGGAGAAGAAAGGAAAGCACACCAAGTTCCGACGGCTCTGGCTCAGACCATACCTCATCTCAGAAATCTGCGGGGCAAATACTTATCGCCTTAACACTCTGACTGGGGAACCTGTCGCATTGCCCGTTAATGGACAGTTTCTCAAACACTACTTCGAGTACGGTAAGTTTGTCCAAAGTTGTATTATATGTAAAGCCTTCCACTTGTAAATGTCTCTTTCGGGCGTCTCGTTGTGAGGTGCCCTGCCTTGTAAATAGCCTTGTCGGCTGTCCTCTAGGACAGTCCCTTTTTTGTCATTTTTATTTTTATTTTCGGTTTCCTTTCGGCCCCAGTGTTTTGTTCCGTCTTGCAGGAATTGGAATGCTTCACATAACTTTGGTGTTTGGTACGATGTCTACGGCATGGCCAACTTTAGAATCTATCTTTAGCACGATGGAGTCAGCCCGGTCTTTGGGGTAGTCTTACAGATTATGGCACATTTTGAGCAATCTCCATTGGGTGTTGTCTCCGGGAGTCTGGCAATCAGTGAACACAAATAGTATAAGGAACAAGTAATCGGACACACTGAGGATAGATCGACTGTACTGATTGGTTGACCCAAGTCTGAAACTTTAAAAATTCTTCCCAGGTCTGGAGCTTTATCCTCTCTTCAAAACATCCAAATATAGGTGGACAGGTGAAAGGAGTACCGCCATTAAAATTAGCTAAGCTTAAGCTTAATGGTGAAAGAAGTACCGCCTTACCCATCTGGAAACAAATAAAATAACAAGAGGAAAAGCGGGGTAAAACTCCGGTCTCCAGAGGAAACAAGCAAATTGATGACTGGTTCGATGTAATTAGTACCCCTTCTCTATTCCTCCCCGAGGTCATCGGCATGATTTCCTTCCAAAGCACACACGACACCACTGATGAAGGACTGCGGACTGACTCCTGCGTGATTGGATTCTCTCAGATATGTTTCTCTTTGCCTGTCAGATGCTTCAGGAGGCGACCTGTTCCAGTTTTGCTAACCAGAGATTCTGCAGTTCTCAAATGCGCTAAGGAATTTGTCCCAGATAGTCACCATTTGTTATGCCCTGCATCCCCGTCCCTACATTTTGTGTGCAAAATGTTGGGTGCCCCCTTTTTGTTTTCGCTTGCGACCTTGCCTTGTCTTTCTTTCCCTTTTTATTTTCTTTCTCTGGGGTTTTCTTCCCTGGCGTTGTGTCTTTGTTTGTTTTCTTTCCGCCTCCAGGATTCCAGTCCTGGAGGTTGCCTTTTGTTGGAAATCGAATTCTAGACTTCAGAATTATTCGTCATGATGTTCTTAAGGATATTATCATGAAGAATCCCCGGGCCCAGAGTCCAGAGGTTTTGCCTAACCTGAGATCGCTGGAAGGAGGAGGATTACCTTTTACCATGGGTATAAATAGGACTTATCTGTCACTTTCACATTTACCGCGATTAAAACCTTCAAGCACTTAGAGCGAATTAGAGAGCAATTTCAAAGCGATTAACAGAGCATTTGCAGAGAGTTTATAGTAATCAGCGCTTAACATTTTTAGTCATTCTCAGGCAAGTGCGAGTGCTTTGTGGTGGTGACTCTAACTGTCAGATAACTCGAGCCGTTGCAGGGTTCCAGTGGTAATCCTCCTTTTCCTCCATCTTCTGCGTTCTCAGGTTGGTGTTTCCGCTTTCCCACTCTCTAGTTTTCGTCGGTTTTGTTTTGTTTTTGCTTGTCTTGTCTAGTCTTGTTTCTCTGTTTTGTCTGGTCCGTTGTCTTTTGGTTTTGCCACCCGTTGGTAGGTCGGCTCTGCCAGAGGGTTTTCCACCCTCTATGCAGGAGTTTTTTTTGTAAATAGTGTAAATATGTAGATAATTGTACATATCTATTTCTGCCTTGTCTGGTTTTTCTCGCGGGCATCGTCCCGCGTTGTATATTCATGTATATGTGTATATAGTTGTAGTATAATCTCTGTATATCTCCTCGTTCCTTTGTATATATCCCTCGGCTCCATGTATATCCTTCTAGGTGGCTTGACAAGCTAGTCGAGTCACTTCTGTTTCTGGTTTTCTACCTCCGAACTCGCTTCGGGGCAGAAAACCACCTGTTTGAAACTCGGCTCTCGGTCGATTTCAAATAGGAAATTTTCTCTCTCCTCCATGAGGTCTGTCAGAGCCTCATTTATTTTTCATGTGCACATCTAATCCTAGCCAAGTGGCTTACACTTTTCACGCGTTTAGACAGTTGGTTCCGCCGTCATCGCCATAACTTGCATTTAATACCAACGCACGTGGCGCCCATGTGGGCTCGATGACTTGGCTTTTTACACGTCCTCACCAACGGTCATTTCTTCGGGTTTTGGGTTTCCTACCATCTTCCATCCTGTGTCCTTGCCAAGTGTGATGAAATTCCCCAGACCCGGATGTTTGGCAGTATCTTAAGTTTACAATATTTTGCTTTTTGATTATCTTTTCACGAAACTAACTTTTCAGGAAAGCAAACATCACGGTGGTAGGATCTCCGGACCCCGAAATAATTATTTCGATAAATATGTTCTGACGGTCGCTTTGCCTTGCAGGTTTCCGGAGTTCATATTCCAAACATGTCTGAAGCGTCCGCATCATCTCCTCCTAGAAGTCTGGAACTACCAACAGCAACAGAAACTAGGGCAGCAACAAAGTCAAAGATGGAGAGGGCCCTAGAAGAGCTTCCCCTCACCATGAAGTTTGTACAAGAAAATGTCATTGTGGGCTCAAAGATTGAGTCCAAGGTAAAACTGATGACTGACACAAATGTCAGGACTTGGGCAGAAATGCAGGCCCTGGTGAAAGTAATGCACATCTAGCGACAAGCTGGAGACCACCTAGCAATTAACGTTGGGGGCTTCGGAATCCTCTGGGCCGCCTACTTCCCATGCTCCGTGCAATCTCCAAAGCTTATCTTAACACTGGCTGCCAACTACAACTCTTCTATCCAGGCCGTTATGCTCATAGCTACAGAACCCACAGGATACCCCACTCCACTGGTGTCCCTCGACCCAGTCACATTCCAAGCAGGCCTGGGTATCCCACAATTTGATAGGGCCACGGTGGTTACGAGGACTGATACCTTGAAACATTTTACACAACTAGAGGATTCCGCCTGGGTATACATGAATACCCATTGGCTCAAGGCCCTAAAGAGGGACCCAAAGAGAATGAAGATAGAAATCCCCTGCTCTGAATTCAAGGAGAGCATCCAGATGGGGATAATAGCATTAGCCCAGGTATTTGGGCAACCCTCCGCCTAGGAGTTTGCCAAATGGATGTACTATTTCCTCCTCAACATCTCCACCAAGGGAGAATTCTTTGACTGGGCGACAATAATCTCCAACCATGTTGACTCCCAGTTCCAACAGTTGAACCGGAAGAAGAAGTTTTATATGTCTTCTTATGTTTTCTGGGCCCTGGCCCAGTAGAGGCCCCACTCCAAAGGCCTACTTACAGATGGCATGCTCGGGATTGGCCCGGGACAAAAGGCACCGTGGGACCATTTCCCACAGATTCAATGGGAGGCCAGCTTCCCCAGTTTCTATAGGGTAAACAATGCGTTCATTTATTACCACTTGCTCACACCCACCCGGGACGCTGGTTACTGCCTATCTACTGAGGCGATGAAGTTAGTTAGTAGTTATGGACACTACTATATCCAGTTCCAGCAGCATACATACATTAGGGTCGCCGACTTCTCCGGGGAACCCTACTTGTTACCCAAGCATTGTGGGGACAAGATCGTGCTATTAGAATACTGCCAGCAAATAATGGAGCTGCATGCCTTCTTTTCCCTTAAGAAGGTCCCCAACATCTCATTCCCAATTACCAGTGGGAACTACACCTACAGTCTGGCTGCCACAAAAGAGGCAGACAATGAGCTGAAAAGTTATAACCTGCAGGAATTCTATCTAGCACGAAATTTTTTTGATCCACACGGCAGAATTGCAACGGCGATGCCCCGGGCTTCAGAGCCCCATCGCATACATATGGAGGACTTCTGGGTAGATTGCCAGGATGACGTGGATGTGGGGAGCATGCACTATATTAGAATGACAGTCAGAATGATGCAGAAACTGAAGCTCCAGAAATTCCCAGCGGACTTCTCAGATGCCGCCCCCATTGAAGATCCCTAGTACAAAGAAAAAGGGATCGATAAAAAGGCCCTTCCACCAGTAGACTGGGCCGCCCAAGAGGAGCCCACGATTGAAGACTTCACTTGAGAGGTAGTCAAGAGAAGCCATGCCTATTTCAAAAGGGTGTGCCCCGGGAGTACCCGCCAAGCAGCCCAACCGAAACCAAAGTTAACTCTACCACCGGTACCAAGATTGACCCCGGGGGCCGGGACTTCTTCGCAGGGGGCAGATAAGAGAAAGAGAATAGCTATAACCCCTTCTGCGCAAGAAGTCCCCATTACAGAACAAATAAAATAGTCGGTGGAAGCCTCCCAACAAATGAGGGAGTAGTTAATAACGAAGCTGGCCACCCCACCACTTATGACCGGGCCACTTCGTCCTCCTTCCTCCGCGTCGTTGGCAGCCTTAATGGTTAAGGCGACGGGGGTGGATCCGCTGGAAGTAGCAGTGATAAGAGATGCGGGACCTCCTCTGGTTACCCGAAGGAAGAGGAAGCATATCAAACAGCTCAAGGCAGAACCAGCGCTAGAGGCATCTCTCCCCCAAGAAATAGAGATCCTTTCTTTCAGTTCCCCGAAACCGGAGAAAGAAACAAAGCCCACAGAAGTCCCGGCCAGTCCCCCTCGAGAAGAAGAATTTGATGTATTTGCGGCCGATGAGTTTGGCAAATTGTAGGGGGACGATACACAAGCAGAGGCAGAGGTCCCGGGGGAAGGACAAGAAGCTGCAAATCTAGAAGATATCAAGCAAGAGCCTGCGCAAGGGCAAGAACAGCAAGAAGAAGAAAAGGAGCCAGAACCAGAAATTATCTCTGGGGCTCAAGCAATGCAAGGTCCGTGAGTGGACCAATAAAAACCGAGCGAACAGATGGCATCCGCTGGGGGAACCGGACCTTCAGAAATAATCGTAACCCCAACCGCCATGTTCCAAGGGCCACTCCCGGGGGCGACCTTCGGGCAGGTGATCATAGCGGCCCAAACTCTAAATCTTGGCCCGATACCTCCCCTCCTGCCAAAAGAGGTACCAACTGAGAAGGAAGCCGCGGCAGAAGAAGAAGAGCAACAAGAAACACAGCTTGGAGAGGAAATCCCCGAGGAAGCCTACCAGGGTCTAGAGCCAGCGATTGACATACAGGACCAGGCTGAGGAGATGGAGATTGAAAAGAATGTTTCTGTGGAATAAGTTGAGGCCGGGGGAGGAACGGATAAGGTCCACGTTGAAGAGGAGAAACAACCACAGGACACTGGGAGAGAATCAGGAGAATAAGTTTTGGCAGGAAGGCCACCTCTCCCACCTTAGTGTCTGGTAGAAAGCAGAAAAAGAAAAGCTCAGTCCGCTCCGGTGATTCCTCTCTCTGGCCGAAATGATGGCCCAAGTTCAGGCCCCACCAAAAGCAAAGAAAGCCCAGACGGTTCACACTCTTCAAACCGGGCCGGGCGGAGAAGCAGTATCTGTTGTGGCAACACCTCCCCTAGACACCGATGAAGCAACCGCGGACCCCGTAGATTACGATGTTGCAGAGGTGTCCCTAGGCAAAAGGGGAAAGCAAGGTGAGGTAGACCTGCTAAAAGAGGCAGCAAGGGCAGTAGAAGCCCGATATGAGAAAGAGGCCCAGAGGCTCAAGGCTGAGAAGGAAAAGAATGCAAATCTTATGGGATTGCTTACTGAGCTGGCCCAACCCATTAATGCCGCTCCTCCAGAGACCTCTACATCAGAAGAATTATCACAGAGTAACATAGACTCCCTGCGAGTAATGAAAAAGAAGGCCCAAGCAGTGGACGAGTGGGTCGCGCTACAAATAGGAAACACCCGACGTTTCTGGTGTCCACCCTCCCAGATCTATATACGGCCTGACAAGTTATTCATCAGGCGAAAGCGCTTATTGAGCAGTGGGAGAGTGACACCAAAAATTACCAAGTGTGGATGGTGGAGCTCGAAGAGCTCCTCACCTTTGGAGAAGATATAATTTCTGAATCTAGAATTCTGGGTGAGGAATCATTTGATTTTGTAAGAACTCAGCACTCCAGACTTGACCTCACATTGGAGGTAACCAAGCAACTGGTAGGGTCCTTGCGAGAGAAGTTAAACACTGTAAAGTATTCTTCTAATTTATATAAGTCTTTTGTAATAAAGGCTTCCAGGGCTGATCCCCTTAGTACAAATACATGTACCTCCGAAGATTCAGTTTTGGGGAGTTTTGATGAAATAATGAAATCTCGGTATTAATCCCCGGAGGGGATAGATGGGGCCTAGATGGCGAAACTAACCAGCATGATACTCAAGGGTCATGACCCTGCCAGAATGACAGATGAATTCAAAGAAAATGTTCCAGACCTGGGGGAACAAGTTGAAGTGGCCAGGCACAGAAGAGCCAGCCTAAAGGATGTAGATGAGGATGGCATTTCTCGCCTCCTCTAGGCCTTCAATGATAATAAGCAACCCTGAAATTTCTCCGAAGGCCGGGGAAACTCACATTAAGTATTCTTTATTCTTTTTGGGGCATAAGTTCCCAGATCCTGGAGCCCCAGATCCAAAATTTTGTATTCTTTCAAAGTGACCCGTGTCCCGGTCCCCGAGGCCGACTGGTCACTTTCAGAAGCGGTTCATGAAGGCTGTCAGAGGGTAGTTGGCCGCATCAAGGGGCGTTGGCTCAGCAGTTGGTTTTCTGACAGGGTGGTCTTCTCGAGGCACTGCTCAGAGGTACACCTGGCACATTGGAGATAGGGCACCACATTTCTCATTTATGAGGCATGTAGGCTCGGTCCCCGGGGGACCTACTTTATTCTTCTTCCTTTTTGGCTCTCTTCTTGAGGTTGATTCTTCTGCCATATATTCTTGTCTTATTCTTCTGACATGGAAGACCTATTCTGTCTCCAGGTCTTTTGTAGGGTGGCGCAGGTAGTACTGGCCCCCAGATATTGTATTTTATTGAGATATGTAAAATAGGGTTAGGGTTAGAAGAATTGCATAAATAGCAAAATCAGCCCATTCCCAGGGGTCAGAAAAATTGATGATTTTGTTATCCATAGCAATAGCAAAGGAATTTCTCTTTTCAAGTTATAGAGCTCAATGCTCCATTGTTCTGTCCTTAATAGTTAGATGCTCCCCTGGAGCCACCATTGTGTCACGCACCAGTGCTAGCTGGAAGGAATATTGATAAAGAAGGAAGAATTCTCGGCAATGATGTTGTTGGCGTACCTGCTTCTGAGTTAATGGTATTTCATGTTTTAATGTTCTTTATGTCTTCTACTCTGATATGTTAAAGCAGATTAACGACCTCTTTATCCCCGCTACCGATAAAATGCTAGCTGATGGTTATGTGTTTCTTCAGTATTTAGTGTAGTCTATCAGAGTATTATTGATGTTCCAGACATTTCAACGTGACTATAGTTAGATGATATGTTTCTAACCTTGCAGGATCTTTTTCACTTTATTTGCTAAGTATAAAATGCTAGGGGAAACCTTACTTTATTGAATCTCCGGAGATGATGAGTTGAAGAAACCAGCTATCCCCCTCGAAAACAGTCACCTCTCCCAACCGAGCCCCGCACCGTCGTGACCCGACACCTAGGTGCTTGAAGGCCCAGAGGATTTATTTCCCCCGGACATCCTTTGCAGGCAGAGTTGGCCGATTTCCCCAGAATTTGATGACAACTTATGACTGTTGGCAGACCCGGTCAACAAAACCCCGTCAACACCAAGTAGACCAGGGTTTCCTGGAAAGAGCTTTGCTACCAGTCAGGAGTTCATAGCCTTGACAAAGTTTTCCCCAAATCCCAAGTATAACCTTGCTCTACTACTGGTTAGGCATTCATAGCCTCGGTAGAGGTTGTCATAGTCACCCAAGTCCGTTCTATCTACTAGGCTGTAGCTTTCTTGCTTTTGAGAGTTCTGTCTTTGGACAATCCTTTTATTTCTTTTGCGTGCTTCTGAAATGTGTCACACCTTGAATGTTTGTGTACTCCATGTGTTCAGGTCCATAATAACTTTTCTTTTGTATTTGATTTGATATGAGAAACTATTAGGCTGTGTCACTCAGATCTCACACTTGTGACCTCTTTGGGGCACTTTTCTTTTGTGTGCTTCATTTCCTCTCTCTTCAGCTTTTCTCTTTTTTTTTGTTATTGCCTTTGCATTAAGTTCAGACTTGGGTTGTAGGATCGGTGGGTACCCAAATTTACGCACTCATGCTGGTTGCAATTAACAACTACCCAAGACACCGATGCTCTTGAGCATCATCTCTTAGTGTGTTTAGTGATCAGGATGACCAAGCTTTGAACTCCTTGTCTATCAACGATAATTATCACCACTTTGCCTTTTGGGAGTGTCCCCTGCGTTGCATGTATCTTTGGAGAATTTGACTAAGAAATACCTCTACTCTGATCTACAGACTACCTTGGAATGGATCCAAAGCACACTGATCCAAAATGATGAAACGAGCCCCGACAAAAGGAAAAAACACCACGAACAAAGGAAAGGACTAATGACGAAGGTGACAAAAAGGAAAAAAGAAAGGAAACAAAGAAGAAAAAGGGACTATGGTACAAGGGATGGAAAGAAATCCCACTTAGGATCCAAAGTAATGTTTGAGGAATTTCCCATTGATTGGCAATGGGGTCAACTCTCTGTTCAAAGTGCTAATCCTAAAAGTGTTTTCCCCCAGGATCTCTGATATCTGGTAAGGGCCTGTCCATAGTCTTTGGAACTTGGTGTGGCTACCCAGATTTTCTTTTGCCTTATCCCACATAAGGACAAGCTTAGAGATCGTGAAGGATTTAATGGTAGCTCTCTTGTCAAACCACCTCTTGAATATGGCTTGATGCTTCGATACATGCTCCTAAGCCAATGTTCATTTCTCCTCTAGGTTAAGGAGATTCATGAGCCTGGTTTGTACTCGACCTACTCCTCCCACATATTGGTCCATTAATCTGAGGATTGATATCTTTAAGTTCATAGGGAAGACCAATTGTAAGCCATAGACTAGTTGGTATGGAGACGTCCCCAAGGAATTTTTGATCCTTACACGATCGGTCCACAAAGCATATTTTAGTTGCATGTGCCAATCCCTAGGGTTGTCATCCAGGAGGTGTTTGATCACTGTTGTTAAGTTCTTGTTTGTAGAATTTTCTATGCCATTGCCTTGTGGATAATAATTTGAAGAGAACTTGAGGATTACGTAGTTTTCGAAGGCCCATTGTGTGATCGAGGCAGAAGAAAAAGAGGGAGTATTGTCACATACCAGATAGAATGGCATCCCAAACCTGGTTATGATGTGCTCCTCCATGAATTTGATCACAACCTATGTAGTATAATTATTCAGTGCTTGGGCCTCTGTCCATTGTGTGCAGTAGTCGGTAGCTATCAAAATGAACTTGTGTCTTGCAGACGAAGTGGGGTTAATCACTCCAACAAAGTCTAAGCCCCATTGGGCAAATGAGCGTACCTTGTATACTAGTTGTAAGGGCATTGCGGGGTTTCTCTCTCTTGTTGCGTTGGTTTGGCAAGTGTGGCAAGCTCTCACATGTTCACTAGTGTCTCTAAATATTGTAGGCCATAAATACCTTTCCCTTAAGATTTGGTGAGCAGTTGCGTCAGTTGACCCATGTCCCATTCAGTATTTGTCATGGAAATCTTCTAGGATTTGCTTTGGCTTGAGTCTGTCTAAGCACCTTAGGTATAGACACTCATAATTGTGTTTATATAGTTTTCCATTATTCAAGATGTAGGATCTACTTTTGATTCTCAAGGCTCTTCTCTGGGAACCACTCATCTCCTCTAGGAAACAGTTTTGCAACAGATAATACACTATGTCTTGGTACCATACATCATTGATCACAACTTGATTGGTGTAGGTTTGGCAGGCCAGACCTTCTTCAACCTCAAAGATCAACTTTGTCAGGCCTTGGCCCCTTAATAGTTTCATTGGTTGGATTTCAAGGTCAAATTCTTGGAGGATTGCCATCCATTTTCCTCTCCGCTCTCCCAGCTCATTCTGCATCAAAAGGGACTTTACGGCTGCGTCTGGAACTATCCCAATGACTTTAATTCTCAAGATGTAATGTCTAAATTTTTTTACGACTTTGACGAGAGTGAATGACAATTTATCTAGGTTTGGGTATTTGAGCTCAGCATCTTTGAAAGGGAAACTTGTGAAAGCTATGGGTCTCTCATCTTCACTGTTCTTCTTCTGTGTGAGGATGCTTGCACATGAGTGCTCAGATGCAAAAGAGTAAACCTTAAAAGGGATAGTGTAGTCCAGGCTGACTAGGACTAGTGCCATAGCAATGGAATTTTTAATCTCCTTAAAGGATTTCTTGGCTAGGAGAGCCCATTCAATCTTGGCATCTTTCTTGAGCATGTCGTTCAACAGTTTTACTATCTCTGCGAAACCGCTATTGAACTTCCTTACAAAGTTGATCTTTCTGAAGAAATATTTCAGTTCTTTGTGGCTATGCGGCAGTGTCAACTTCAGAATGGCCTCTACCCTTTTGGGGTTTATGGTTGTTCCCTTTTCGGAGATGATATGCCCCAAGAGCTTGCCTTCAGTCACCCCAAACATGCATTTCTTGGGGTTGAGGGAAATCCCAAAATCCCTGCATCTTTGAAGGCATTTTTTAGATCATTTAAATGGTCAGTTCTTTGTTTTGAGAAGACTATGAGATCATCCATGTAGATGATAATGTACTTCCCAACTAGTCCTTTGAAAGCTATGTTTATTTCCCTCTGAAATGTGGCCCCAATGTTAATCAGTCCGAAAGGCATCCAACGGTAGGCAAAGATCCCCCATTTAGTTGTGAATGTTGTTTTCAGCCTATCCTCTTCCTGCACCATCACCTGGTTGTAACCCGAGTAACCATCCAGAAATGACATCATTTGAGACCCATTGACCTTTTGCAGCACTTCATCAAGGGACAGGAGCAATTAATTTTCCTTCTAAGAAGACTTGTTAAGGTTCCAGAAATCCACGCACAATCTAATCTCTCTAGTTTTCTTTCTCATGGGTACCAGGTTTGCAACCCAAGTGGAATGCTAGATTGGAAAGATGATTTTGGCATCGAGAAACTTCTAAACTTCCCTTTGGATTAAGGGTTCCATAGTAGGGTTCACAGGCCTCTGTCATTGCCTAAAAGGCTTGGCATCTTGTTTTAGAGGGATATTGTGCACTATGACTGAGGTGTCATATGTCTTCAATTCTTCATAGCTCCATGCTATGACATCTCTATATTCAGTGAGGAGCTGGATCATTTTCTCCTTCTCCTCCTTGGTCCCTACCTTTCTGATGTGGACCTCACTAGGTTCCTCTTTCATGCCAAGGTTGTATGTATCACATTCTTTACCATCATGTGTTATGTCTGGGCATCTCCTTACTGCAGTCTTGTCACTGTAAAAAATCCTCTCTAGTTCTACCATCCCTTTGGGTATGGTGTTGGTCCTTAGATTTATGAAACCTTGATCGTCAAGATCTTCAGGTTCAACTGCTTCTTCACCTTCCTTTTCCTCATCTATGATCTATTTTTTGAACACACCGACACACATGATAAACTCCAAGATGTGCTGATCATCTTGGAAGACTTGAAAATTAGTGACGTTGTCTGGAATGGCCGGGGCCGCGACAAGTTCAACTGAGAATTTCTTTAGCTCGGATTTCTCCATTGGATGTAATGAATTGGCCAATATGGCTAGGGCATCGGTGACAACTTTTTTTCTTCTTGGGATGGTTTTGATGTCGAAATCGTTGATTAGGTCCCATGCTCTATTTCGGTAGGCTGAGAGCCTCTTATCATTGCAAGTATACTGACTATAGATCTTCTTGACGACCAATTGTGAGTCCCCTTCTACTATCAGGATTTTTATTCCATTTTCGTGGGCCAGGAGAAGTCTGCAGACCAGTGCTTCATATTCTGCAACATTGTTAGTACACATAAATTGTAACCTATAAGTGGCATAGAAACACTTACCTCTTGGGTTTATCAATTTGATCCCCATACCTGCTCCCTATTTGCATTTGGAACCGTTGAAGTGAAATTTCCATATCTAGGGTTGCTTAGTAGGTTTAGACTTGGATAATTTTCTCTTGGGAGAGCCTTTAGTTTTATGTTTCTGCCCCTTTTCTCCATCATTGTCAGAAGAGGTCAATTCTCTAGCATTTTGGATATGTCTGGGTTTGGGGTTTTCAACACTTTCACCTCCTTTGTCTTCTAGCATTCCTTTGAAAGGGGGGCATGCTCCATCATCAGAGGTACTCCAATCACTAAGTATGTTCATAGTAGGACTTCTGTCATCAAAATATGACCCATTATCTCAATCCTAGCTTGGAGCGATTATATTGACCGGGCTATCTATTTCTGGTGGGGTGTTACTTTTGTCCTTGATCTTGAGGATGTCCTCTTTTATTGCCAGTTTTCTGATAGCTTACTTAGTAAGGTGTTCTTGGTCAATAACTGTGATAATTCTTCCTGGGAACAGGGGCATGTGAACTCAGAATGGCTAGTCTGGTGTAGTCAGCAGTACCCCGATAGTAACAAAATGTTAGGGTCTACGTCCTGACCCAAGTGCCGTAAGCTAGCTATCGTGTTGTTGATGAAATGTTGGAAGATTTCATCATCAATATCTAAGTCTAAGAGACCTAGAATGGGATGTGGTCTAATTCTTTGGATTCCTTGATTTAGAACATGAGGATGTTGTCCACCGAATAAGTGCCCAAATATGTCTGGGTGAACATGACTTCATTCAGAGCATTTTACTCAGTGATCATGTTTCTCAATTCAGGCTCTACATAAATCTTGATTTGGTTATTTAGACCACTCCATGGTAGCCACAACTGGGTGAAATATGTGGAAAGCCACCATCTCAAGCACTTGGTCCATTCTAGACTCAACAACATCCCATAAGTTTCAGGTATGTCTACTATATGCACATTAATGCATTCTTGTATTCTGGGATATGCAACCAATTGAATGTGTACATCTTTGAGCACACCAATCACCTTGGCCTCAGTCTTATCCAATTGCATGACCACTCGGTTCATTACTTGGGGAACCATTCCTAACTTCTGGCAAATTGACAGTGGCATGACGTTGCACAAAGCTCCTAAATCAATCAGGCAATTATGTAGGTTCTTTCCAAACATCCATAGACTGAGTAAGAACGATGGGATCTCCATCTTATCCTTGAACATTGTGGGGAAAGCATTGGATGTGTTGATACTTGGATATAGGTGTCCTTGTATTATTGGCTGACAAGCCTGGTTTTGAGTGGTCTAGAGATCTTATAAGGGCCTCCTTCTGAGATGGGTAGCCTTGCAACAATTTGAACATAGATATGTTCGCTTTAGTTTTATTTAGTTCATCAACTGCGCTATATTTGTCACTTGACCAGGCTGCACCTCTGTAGCCAACATATGTACTCACTATAGGGGGTGTGGGACCATTCGGGCCTTTAGGAGGCATGGGATTGTTACTATCCTGAGGATCTAGTGGGGTTGGTTGTTTGCTTGGGGGAATATCGTTGGTGAGAGGTTTCTTTCTACTCTAAAGGTTATATGATTCATTGATAGTTCTGGAAGGCATGTACTTTTGAATATTCTAGCTCATTTTCCCTCTGGAAAGGAAACACAAACTCATCTTCTCCTGCAAAAGAATATGAGCCTTCCTCATTTCTAGACTCATAGGAATTGAACACCATAGCATTAAATTGCGCCCGAGGCTCCTCTGGGTTTTGGATGTAGTGATCATGGGATTTTTTCCCATACCCATCGTTGCCTTGGTGTGGTTTTGGAGCCTCAAAAAAATTAGCCTTTGAAGCCTCATAAGCATTGGCATCATCTGCTGGGATGCTACCGTTGTTGGGTTTAGTGTTCCATGGCAGATTTGGCCTTTGTTTCCCAAATTGCTTCTCTTGTGTATTGTTGTTGTTGTATATATTGAAGCCTCAGTTTGGATTTTGGGGGTATGTATTTGGACCAGCTAACATCCATTGATATCCACCCTAATTTTGGGATGGATTTAACTTCATCCGAGTGAGCTTGCTAGTGAGTTGTGATAGGGTATTCTTTACAACATCCAACTCAAAGGAAATGAGGGTATCAGGCTCTACTTGGGGTATAACTCTCTATTCCACAAATGCTGTTTTGTGAGCCTCATAACCCAGATAAGTAATAGATGGGGGTGTGGCTGCAAATGGTTGTGCCAGAATGAGATTCAACATAGGTGTGTGAGTGGCCAAAGCTTGATTGCTTGCTACAAATGGATGTGGGACAACAAGGTTATTCATGGTAGGCACTGTTGCATAACTCCCTTCTTGTGGGTCCATGTGTTGGGTGAATTTGATGGCTTCATTGTACACCTTTTCCATTGTGTCTCTATCCACTGGGGGAAGTCTTTTCAGAAAGATTGAGGTGAAAGGGTCCAAAGATTTCAAGTAAACTTGTATGACAGCCTCATCTGGTATGGTTTAAGGAGCTTCCATCTTTTGATGCATCTTAAGAAAATGATGATTAAACATAGCGATGGGTTCCTTAGGATCTTTCGTTATTGTGATGAACTGGTGATGTGTTGTGGTGGGATCCACATATAACTTGAATTGATTGAGGAATTTGGTTTCAAATTCATTCCACGCAGAGATAGACCCTTGTGGTAGGTTTAGGTACCAATTGTATGCAAATTCTCCCAAAGTGTATGTGAATAGATGACACACAATGTCTTGATGGGAAATATCTTTATAGTTACAAATTTCCTTGAAGGCGTGGATGTGTTCTTCTGTTGTCCTTGATTCGCTATATATGAATCGGGTGCAAAAATTCTCTAGATTTTTGGGTAACTCATGGAGCTGCCCAACAAAATTTAGAGGTGAGCTCATTGCGTTGGCAAAAAAGGCCATCAGATTAGGTTGCTGCAAATTCTGATTTTGCATGTTTTGATTTTGCACTATGGCTACGATGACATTTAGGGAAGCGATATGTGATTTCTGTCCAAGAGAATTCTGAGACTCGGTAAGGTGGTGAGAGGATTTTTCTTTGTTCTTCCCTTTGTCGCTGCGAGCTCTACGATGGTGGGTGAGTTCAAGGAACTCACCTCTCTTCAGAGATGATCTAAGAACTCACTCAAATCTCTCTGGAGAGAAAGATCCAATGTTATCCAGCTTTGGAGTCTTGAGGCCCTCCTTCTAGTGTCACTTCTGTTGAGCGTTGTTTTGACACAAGCCAACTTGCTAGGATATTGAAATTCAATTTCCTCTCTTGAAATAATAACGAGGTTATTCCCAAGGTTCTCCAGGGTCGGGTCACAACCTGCTTGGTTACTCAGTTGAAAAGAAATGTGATTGTTCATGAGGAGGCCTTTGCTAGTTCATTCAAGACATCAAACTGCAAACACTTTAGTTCTTTTTGGTATTTTTTGTTTTAACGAATATGGGTGTTGTAAATAAAATGCAATTTTGTATTTTCAAAGATGTTATATTTTTAGAATTTAAAAGACAGAAGGGAGTAAAGAGTAGAGTAATGAGAAATAAGCAAATGACTGAAAATGAAATCCTACAGACATAAACCGTTTGTAAACCCTTCCTTGCGAATTGAATGATGGGAGAGATTTGGAGTAAACCCACGAAGCATAAATCATACCAAGTCACAATTCACTACCACACAGATGCAAGTGTTTGGAGAGAAGACGTATTCACTTGTGCAAGATGTTCAAAATCGTGAAGCCACTAAGATGTGCGCACCCACGAGCTAGATTTATCATTAATCCCAAAGATGATCTCTTCCACGCATTCATCATAGCAAGGTAAAGCAAACAACAACAAACTCCAACTACAGAAACACAAATTTGAAGCACAATAAACAAGATGCTCTCTGAAAATAATGAATAATGCAAGCATACATTCAATAATTTCTCATAGGTAGCAGCAATTCATACACCACAAATGAAGCACCAAATGTATGTCTTTGTTACATTAGGAATCTGACCCTTTTACATTGATTTGTGATTACAATATATAGAGTTTGATCCACAACTCTGAATTTCAAATTTAGGGCATCAGAGAGAAAAAATAAATTAAACTAAAACTTTTTTGAAAGGGAAACTACTCTTAATTGATACTAGATAATTTGCATGGATTCTTGAATCCATTTAAAATCAGTTTTCCCATGTAAGGAGGGTCAAACTCGCCAAGAAGAAAAGAGAAAAGAAGGAGGGTTTATTCTGAAAACTTGGAGTCTTCTTCTTGTTTCTTGGAGTTTTCCTTAGATTCTTCATCTGGAGGCTTCTTCTGGTAGTGTGGACTGGTAAGAGACCCTTAGTCCCTTCAAAATGAACTCAAGCTAACCATCAATCTGATTTGGAGTTCAACTGGTGTGGAAAAATGTGATCTCACTGAAAACACCCAGATTTTTCAGACCCCAACCTCAACTCTGAAACTTTTAATGCCCCAAAATTTCATAAGTGTTAAACAACCAAAATTATAGTCTGAAGTTTGGACTTGTTGGAGGCCAAAAATGCCAAAATATCTAGAAGGCCAAAAAGGTCAAAAAACTTGGAGGGCCAAAAGGCCAAAAGGCCGTAAAACTATTCTGTTTGTGGGGCTAAAAGGATGAAAGACTGGACTTTTGCATTTCCTGTAGGGGCCGAAAGACCAAAAGACCAAAACCTTCCTTAGGAAATTCTGTTAAGTGTTGGAGATTGCTTCTTTAAAATTGCTTAGTGGTCCAAGGGGTTAGTCTAGGAAGACTTCTAGGTGTGCAGCCTGGAGCCTATGTATGACCTCCTGAACTTCCTCATAGTTTATCTTCTTCCCTTTTACCTTGCTGACCTTTTATTCTTGCTTTTCTTTGAAGGTAGTTAACTCGAAAGGAAAGAACTGGATCTCTTCTACATGGTTTGTCATCTATGTCATATCTTCTTTTGAATAAAATAATTGCTGCAATGCTTCCTTAGTTTGTACGCTTGCCATGTTATCCCTTAATTGTTGGACCACTTCTTTAGATGGCTATAAGATGTGCTTAGCTTCATCTCGATACAAATCAAGGCCAATCCTTGTGAAGAAAGCATCTATTTCTTCCACCCATTCTGAGACTTCTTTCTATTTCTCTAATATGGAGGCTTGACATTTTTCATAAACGCTGATTATCTTGGTCATGCGCTTTATCCAAGTCTCAAAATTTTTTAACTCCTCACCCTCATATATCTTTACTAGAATTTGGAAGCATTGTTTCTAAATGATCTATAAATCTTGAAGGGTAGCTCGCCATTTGCTCATCTCAGACTCTAGGCCACCCTCATCTGTCATCAAATCAATAAAACTTGTAGCCTCTATTAGAATAACCTTACAAGGTTTGAATATTTGCTTGATGACACCTTCCCCAACCTGCTCAAAATCTTCCTTCCAAGCTGCACTTGCTTTGATGAAGGATGGTGTTAGCCCTGCCTGCAGGTCTAGGGTGTTTCTCTTATCTAACACTACCTGTAATGAGGCCTTTGGGTAGTTGGGGTCAATAGGACCAACCATTTTGTAAATGAACTTCTTTAAGGCTTCATTATGCTCTGTCAAAGTTTTAATGGTTTATTCATCCTTACTCATGAAACCCAGAGCATGTTTAAGCCCCAAGGCTACTAGTGTCTTTCTCCCTTCCCTAGTGGGTTCCCCGAAATCTACCTCCTTAAATGTATAGTCTTCTGGAGTTTCTTGCATTTGAGAGGTGCTAGCAGATGGGACTCCAACCTGTGCTTTCCAACACCCCCTAGTGTCTTGAGTGACATAGGACATTATCTGCGCTGGTAATATGACCTTTGTCTGATGAAAAGATTGCCCTAAAGATGCCATATATGTATTTTCCCCTTCATCATCATATGTATAAGTTCTTCTCCTTAACTGGATTTCTTTAGTAAACCATGTGGGCTTACTGGATGCAATGACCGGCTCATATGGGGTAACTTGAAGAATTGAATCCAAATTTTGAGACCCTAGAGTCACCTCTTTATCTGGCCCTTCTTCTTGTTCCTATTTCTATTCCCCTTCATTCCTTTCTCCTTAGTGTTCTTCTTCCTTCTCCCTTTCCTCTTCTTCCTTGTCTCCCTCCTCCATTACCTCATCTTGTTTTTCCTAGCCTTTGTCTTCCTCTCCTGAGGAACTAACTGAGGCTTCGGTATTGAGACTAGTCATGACCTTTAAGGTAGTTTCAAAAAGTGACACAACCTTTATGGTTGCTGATCCTCCCGGGGTCTGGATGTGGCAAGTCAAAGGGCTTGATGATGGTGGAGTAGGTGTTGGGAGATTTGGGATTAGAAGTGGAAGAGTAGTTGGTGGAGTTTGGAGAAATGGTGGTGGAGTAGGAATAGGAGGTGGAAGAGTAGTTGGTGGAGTAGGAATGTGAAGGGGCATTGTAACAATAATTTTTTATATTGTAGGCTCATTAGTATTCATTCCTTGGGTGATTGGAGACTCTTTATTCCTGAGCCCTTTATATGCTTTAGAGCTCTCTCCCACTATGGGTATATTTGGCTTTGGATTAGTAAATTAAGTGAGAGGTGGAGTTAGTATTACCTATGGTTGAAAAAGAGAAGGACCAACTACCTCGTACCTAGTTGCATAACCTGGGGTGTCCTGGCCTAGTTCTGAGAAACCTTCCAGACCCTCAAAGTCTAACATTTCCAACTCATCCGATCCCAGAGCATCCAAGGGATTATCTTTCTCTTTAGGATCCTCTTGGTGTTTCCTACTAGTCTCCTTTTCTCTCCTTTTCTAAGAGCTTATCCTTTTGACTAGAGGGACCTCTCCCTCTTCCTCTTCTTGCAGGCCCTCCTATACAGTTTCTAATTGCAAAGACACAAAAGCTTTCTTCCTCTTATATGTCTTCTTCCCCTTTCTGGTGGTAGGAGGAGATTGTCCAAAAGTGGAGGGTCCTTCATTTGGTCCAACCTGGGTTGGCCCTGTGGGAGGATCTATTTGTCCAGTAATTCTTGTTTTAGGAGCCTTGGGCCTTGGGTTTGACCCATACTCTACTGCATGTTCATGGTCGTATACCATGCTTGGCTTCTATGGCCGTGCCTTCTTGTATTGCGGCACTGTACTTTTCTCTCCGCACTATTTATCTGCTTTCTTGGGTGGATCCATCAATTTTTTCACAGGTATTGGGCTCATCTTGTAGGACCTCTTAATCCATTCTCCTATTTTTCTCATCACATGTCTTGCCCAAAACTCAATGTCATCATTTTTATCCTTATAAACCTCCGCGTTGATGATAGGCTTGTCATATATCTTGTCATCTATATAGATGGCCTCCAAGACCTCATCTGAATCATGATCCCAAAATTTTGGGGGAATATGAGTCTTTATGAATTCCTTGTCCAAGGTGAGAGTCATTCTATAATAATCCCATATCCTGACCTCATGGTCATCTACACAGTTCATCCGGTGATCCTCCAAGTATGGTTCGTGAAGGTAGAACTTGCCAATAATGTGGCTGTAAGTGCCTATCAGGTCAAAATGAAGCCGCACTGTCTTGTAAAGCTACAGAGGACAATCATCCCATTCAAAGGCCAAATAATTACAAACCTTCATGTCCTATAGGCTATATGGTCCCAGTGAGATGGGAAAATCCCAACAATGCTTCTTCTTGTGCTTTATGTGTTCATATGCATCTACGAGTTGCTGAGCCATCTCCAAAATGATTATCCAGTTAGATGGATATCTGGGAAACTTCTTTGGTTTCAAATTTGATCCTACTATCTGTAAGTAAATATTCTGAATTATATGTAATAAGCCCCTATGGCCCTTACCTTGGTGGCTGCTTCATCTGACATCTTTTTTGCAAAATCATCCTCAATGGATCAGATGATTGCAAAAATGAAGGCATCATTGACTATCTCATAGTTTGGGATATCTTCTAACATTTTTTCCCATTTTCTATAGTTGGGGGTACATGATGTGAGGCCATGCATTGGGATCATTTAAGTTTCCCCTCTTGATGAGTCCTGGCTAATCTTCCCGTGCTGCCAATAAGTATACCACATAGGTATTCATGTAAAAATTGGGGTTGTGTTTCATTTCCACCAGCTGATCATCCAACTTGTCATTAATGATGGTCCCCCAATCAAGCCTATCCATGTGGCCTCTGAGTCTTTCTGTCAGGAGAATCATCCAATTCTCCAGTTGGAATGATTGCGGTAACCCATATACTCGGCTTAGAATTATTATGGATACCTTGATATCATCTTTCATGTATCCTCTCCTTAAGTCTATCTTGTCTAGCTTATTTTTGGGGAGAGGTTGCTTGAGGTAGTGGTTATTGACTATTTCATAGGCCTCTTCCCCTTTGTTTCTGAACCACAAGTTTCCCTTCTCTATGAAAAGTCATAAAACTTTTCTATGCCTTTGTGGAGGTGGAAGAAATCCTCTATGACATCTAGCCTAATATCCAATACTACTTGGCCTTCTGTATTCTGAACCACCCTTTTGTCAGAGTCATAATGCTTTGCCAGGGTCATGATCAATTCAGATGAGGACACGACCACTAGGTGTGCTGCTATGTTGATCAATCCTGCTAATACTAGGGAGGTACAATCCTCTGATCTCCTGACTGAGTGGGAGAACCTTGTCAGGAATTCATTGCAATCAACATTCCTGATATAAGTATCGGTGATTTAAATATGCTTGTTGCTAATTTTGGAAGGTGGAGTGTTCCCCTTGTATAGGTACTTCATGGGAAATGCAGTCTTTTTCTCAGGCATTCCCATAATAAAATATGCAAGTATCAGTATCTTATTTGAAGAGAAAACTGAAAGAAAGTTGACTAACCTAAGAAAATAGAGGAAAAAACTCTCTAAGTAGCTAGGAATGCAAATTTTTGCACTTTCAGCCTTTCCAGGGTTTTGGGTGCCAAAAATGAGTCTGAAGGCCAAAAAGGTTGAAAGTGTGAAAACAATCATCGTTGATGAGCAAGCTTCATCGAACTTTTTTTCATTCGAAAGTCTGAAGGTTTTTGTAGATGCAAAAAATCCAAAATCATGGAGCTTGATGACTGGGTTTTCAGGGAATCAGACTTGTCAGAATTTTGGACCTTTCAGAGGTCTGAAATGCCAAAAAGGCTGAATCTCTGAAATCGTGATGAATGAGATAGGGATTTTGGGGATTCAGACTTGTCAGAATTTTGGACCTTTCGTAGGTCCAAAATGCCAAAAAGGATGAATCTCCAAAATGATGCAGACTACAACCAGACTTGGTTTTTGGCCTTTCAAAGGCTGAAAAATTGTGACAAAGGTCACGACCGAACAAAACCCTAACATTGAAAGATAGAAAGAGAAATCTGACCTAACACAGATGGACTTCCCACTAAACATCGAAGGCGCCAAAGGCCCTAAGAGACTAGGGGAAAGGGAAATCCACATGCCCTATGCTGGACAAGCACCATGACAAAAACCCTAAAACCTAAACCACGAAGAGGGAAAAAACCACAAGACAATAAAGAAGGAAACCTACCTTGAAGGAGCTAGGAGCGGGGAAGGATGACACAATGGAGCTTGGAGGCAAGGGGTGATGAGTCTCAGGATTGAGGGCAAAAAATGGCAAAGTCGCAAGCTCTTGAGAAGTTGGAATCGCAAATGGTGAAGTGAGATAGATCAGGGCCCCTTTGGGAATTTATAACTTGTGGGGCTTGCATCAGCACTTTCAGTGTTTTAGGGTCCAAAACACCAAAATTTAGGAGGTAGGCACCTTCGGCCTTTCGGCCATTTCAATATTTTGGAGTACTATGGTCCTCCAAAAGGCCGAAAGGCCAAAAAAAGGTGTCCTCTTTACTTTATCATGCTGACACCCTTTCTTCTGAGATTGACCAAGCGAGGAATCAAGGGGGTAGACAAGACCAAAAGCCAAAAGACACAAAAAAGGGGGGTTCCCATGGTCAGAGGACCAAAAATTGGGGTGTGTGTTGTGGACTCACAACAATATTGATGGCAACAGTTAGCAAAAAATGACTAAGTTTCCAAACAAAATGCCAAAATCCAAAAATATTATTCTCCCATAACCAAAACCTTGTTCTCTCCCTGAGCTGAATGTCTCATTTTTCACTCTTTATCTTTCCCCCTTTGACATTAATGGAAAAGGCTGGGATGTCCACAAAATTTGAGTACCGAAATCCTATATAACTCTTCCTATATACAATAATGCAAAAATACTTACAGGAGTTTGAATACATTGGAAAAATTGTTCCTCAAAGAAGCAAACTCTATTTCCCAACTCCTTTTCATGCTCTCCATTACTTCAATTTTACCACAAATGGCATAAGACAAATTTTTTGATGTAAGAAGGTCTGATGCATTTGGTGTGGTGTATGTTGCTTATGCTTCTTTCAACCTATTCATCAAAACATCAAGTATGCAAATAATTAAGTTCATCAAATCACTGATCCTTCCCTTAATTCTATCCCTTTCAGTTCTAATTGTTTTTCTTTTCTCATTCAATGAAGTCACTTGAATTGCATGATCTAATGCTAAAGTCTTCAAAGGATCATATGTTTTTTTTTTAAAATCTCAGTTAGCTTCACTTTACTCCCCCTTATAATCTTATCAATATCAGAAATACATTTAGGGTATTCAATGCAAGCTCTATAAATTTTCCCTCCTTCAACTAGAGAATATTTCACCCTTTGAATACAAACTCCCAATGATATTCTATGATTTGAATTCATGGAAATAAGATTCTTGAACTTCTTCTCATCAAATTCACTTTGAACCTTTACCAGTGCTGATTTTTCTAATACTTAAAGTGACAATTCACTGTATTCAACAAACCCTCAAGCTGAACCGATTGTATGCCATTCTGATTTGTTGTGTAGGTTAGCATGATATTTATTAATACATTAGATGCAAGTGCAATAAATTCACTATATTTCTTATTGGTCTTCAAAATTTTCCTTCTTTCTTTGGCCTAGGCTACTGAAGTAAGTCCCATCAGCTGAACCAGACTGAGAGTGTCTAACTGAATTAGACCTTGTGCAATCTTCAAAATTTTTGTGTTAATGTTATCATCTTAAATGAATTCATCTTTCATAGTGTCTCTTTCCTCCAATTTGTGCTTACTTTTCTCCTCATGAACTATCTCCTGAAATTTCTATGAACTTCATCTTTCTACTGATTATCATCAATTGATTTCTCTGCCTCAACTTCTACTTCAACATTTGAGATCTTAGTCTGATTATCTTTTGTAGGATCTTCCTTCTCCTTGTCATCAAGAACATAGCCTTATTTTTTCAATTTCATCTAAATTTTAGGAACTCCACTTATCATACCTTCTTCATCAACCATAGACTGAGCTGAAAAATTTGTAGGTACTCCAAAAATAAAAACACCAGACTCTTCATTAGACATATGAAATGAAGTATCCATTGCATCAAGGGGCTCACTATAAAAAATAGTGGTATCAACATGTTTTTCCTTCCTATCATCCTTCAATGAAATATCATAATGATTATTCAATAATATTTGTGTCCTTAGTTCTTCTGTCTCCTTAGTTACTTGATCTAATTTCCCAATCATGAGCTTGTTTATCCTTGATTTTCTCATTAATTATTTCTTTTCTTGCTCAAGAATGTTATCAATTTAATCTCTAGCAATAATAGAACAAATATTGACCAAAGTTTTCTCTCTAATTTCCTTATCATTATCTTGTGTTTTCAACAATATTTCTTCTAACATGTCAAATAGATCATTAGGAATATCCCCTTTGATCTCAACTAAAGCTCTACTATATTTGTTTAGATAGAAAATTACTCTATCCTCTAATAATCTCATTTCATGTTCATCATTTCTATTGTAATATATTTTCAATTGAGCTAATATATCATGAATAATCATATTATTCAAAACATCATTAACTATATAATGTGGCTTACCAATGTTTATCTTTGGTCTCTTACTTTCTAGATCATCTTCTGATGCTAGACCACTGACCACTCTAGCTTCCCTGGATTCTTTTGTTCTTTGTTTCTTTACCGCATCATTAGAATATGTATCTTCATCTTTAACATTATCCTTAGTCCCTTTATACACTCTCTTGGAATTTTCCTTAACTCACATGTTTTTAGACCCAGTATTATCCTTCGATATTGTTGATCTAGACTAGTCTACCTTTAGTGAAGATGTCTTTGGTATATCAGATTTCTTAGAAACAACAAGATTCTTCTCTTCTATAGGACTAACCGATGTCTTCACTAAAATTCTTGTCTGTCTACTTCCAGATGATGAAATAATAGGTATGTAAAAATGTGGTGCATCATCATCAACATCAATAGGATCTTATTCTTCTGCCTTCTTTCTCTCTTCTTCTTCAAATTTATTTCTAGCTTCTGCCATTTTCTCTTTTGTAAATCTCATTCTTTTACCCTACAGTTAAACTTCTTTTCTGATTTTTCTTTCTCTTGTAGGTTTATTAACTTCCAAATGAACTTTTAGGATTTTATCATTGTAGGTTATGAACCTTTCCTCTTTAGGATCAATCAATTTGTTTACAAAATATTTCACATACAAATCAAGTAGATCTGCACTAACTTCATAACCTATACGAATAACCCACAAATTCCTTGACTCTATTGCTTCCATCTTGAAATCATTAACTTCTACCTTGAAACAAAGGTTTCTTCATATTTTTAAACAATCTCTCTAGGAATCATGTACCTTGTCTTCATTTCCTCATGAAATAATTTAAAGTATCCCCATACAGTACTCCTAGATGTTATCTTAAGCATGCGGTAGTACCTACTGATCTTAATTGCAACAAGAACATATTTCTTCCATGTAATGTTACCGTTTCCACGAAAATAGTTCATGAAATAGAAGAAAATGTAAAGAATCAGTGAAAGATATTTGAAAAATTGTTTCTTATCTTTATTTCTCTTAGCCAAATTCTCTAAGTGTTGCACTCTCAGAGGACAACTTTCATATTCTGCATTCTCCATCACAATCCTATAGGAAGTATGAATGACAGTGCTTGAAATTGAGTTTTCCCTGCTGAAATGGTATACCTTGCATCCCAATATCATGGATGGAAACTTAAAATTGGGTTGCTTAATGTTTTTTACTATCATGGCACACTTATCCCACCAATATTGAGTCATTTGTGTAACAATATCTTTCTTAATGGTTGTTAAAGCTGGAACTTCTCCATATGCATTAAAACCAGTCAATGCCTCTAACACTTTCTTGGTGATTTTATATGGCTTGTCTAACCACATGAACTAATCATGTATATAATTTAGAACATATTTAATCCAATTGGGCTCATCAAAGATGTGAAATTTCATGACTTGTGCTATTTTCATGGTTTCCAAGATTTTGAACTCTTCCTTCAGATTACCATCTACACAGAAGGACTCATACATCTGATTTATCAAATCTTGCCCTAATTATTCAATGTTGCAATTGATATATTCCCTAATGTCTTTGACATGTAATTGTCGATAAGGAACACTAGAAAACACACCTTTAGGATCATCTTCCATAAATTTATAAGGGTGTTTCTTGAATTTTGGTCTAGGTCAATCCTCCACATTGACTATCAAAGGTGTATCCATAATCTCAGAGTTAAAATACTGAGTCACGAAATGATAAATACCTTTTTATATCGACGACAAGGGTTTGTATTTGGATCTTTAAAAATTCTTTCAATTTCTACTCAAATTGCCTCAAATCTCTCTTCAAGATTGTTCTTCAGATGGAAAGGTGACAAATGAAGTCTTAGATAGCCCTTTTAAACCTTCACATGATCAAAAAGTAATTGAAATTAATGTGTCGAACCCTAGCTCAAAAATTTGCATACGAACCGAGACACAAAAACCATCTACGATCCATCAAACCT
The DNA here is from genome assembly GCA_018584345.1 of Thuja plicata. Classification (NCBI taxonomy): domain Eukaryota; kingdom Viridiplantae; phylum Streptophyta; class Pinopsida; order Cupressales; family Cupressaceae; genus Thuja; species Thuja plicata. Next base: position 108,738 of record MU226070.1, on the reverse strand, counting down.
TTTCATAATCCATCAAGAGTGATTTCATCATGATCTATATTCCATTATGAATTTGACTATATCGATCACTTCTATTGATAATTCTGATTTAGGGGTAAGCTAATATTTTTCATGAAAAAGTCCCCCTTAGGTCTTTGATCTGATTTAGTTTCAAGATAAATTTTTCGCACTAGGGGTAGGTGTAGACCCTTCATTACCATATGAATTTCTTTTAGGTTGCCATGTCTCACTCATATGATTCCTAAGTTATTCAACATCAATATTTTTTTGTTTGTCATTATTTTGCACATTTTTTCTTCCAACCAAATCTCTCATATTTATATTTGTTGGGATAATGGAGAGGTGTGTACTAAGAGGGGAGGGGTGAATCAATACCCTTAAATTTTTTTTAATCAAACCTTTGTAACCAATTGTTCTGTAATAATCGACTGAGTAGATTGCATACACCAAACATATAGTATCATTGCTGAAATGTAAATGCATGTAAAGTACACAATAAACTTACATGAAATTAAGTACCCATGACACTAGTATTTTGGTATCATAGAAAACCCCTGTTAGAAGGTAAAAACTACGGTGGGGATGAGACCCACAAAATTTCACTACTACAGTAAATAAAGTAGCATGTTAAAGCTGACAAAGATTTATCACTTCTGATGATCTTACCCTATTATGAGTAACAATGAGATCGATTAGATCTACCTCGTGAGAGGATTTAGCAACACAAAGTATGTGTGCACTCGGTTAAGAGATTTACAAATAGACGATTAAGTCTACTATGTTAAGAGATTTTGGGGTCTATTACAATTGTTAGAGAGTAACAGAAATGTGATCTGAACATATACAATCTCAATATTGTTGATACAGATCCTTTAAGTGCATATAAAATATATCACCTCAATGTTAATGATAATACCTTTTTCTCTATTCTTCTTGGTAGACTTGCCTCTGTTCTAAAAACTGATTACTACAATGTAGCCTCTGTCCTTAAAACCCTTGTCTGATCTCTGATGTCCGTAGTATGGAAGCAACTTGATCATTGCTTGATCAACATACCTTACAAAATGACATCTATACATTATTTATATCAAACTCTATGACCTAATTAGGGCTTTACAATAACATCCCTAACCTAAGATCAATGATGTACATAATTTACCTTGATCATCTAAACATAGGAGATATAAACAATTAGTGTTGTGAGTCTGTAATTAATGTTCTTGTCGATCGTTGTAAACCGTTATCTAGGTCAGAAAAAAGTTGTGACCTAGAATGATGTTCCATAACAAAATTTTATGTGGCCTCTAGTCCACTCATTTAATGTTGTCTCTCGGTGCTCAGTGTTGTCTGTGTATCTTGGTGTAGACTACTACTCGGTAAATTCTGTCTGCTCAATTATCATTGCACTCGAATAACTCTGTGCATGATCAGTGCTCTTGGTTAACTCTATACTTCGGTGATTATACCGATTGTCATGTTTGTGACTCTGTTACCGACTGTCCATTTTGAGTGCTTGAATACTAATGACAAATTCAATTCTCATTTAGAGTAACATTCTCCCCCTTTGGCATCAGTATCAAAAACTTATCATTTACAAATAACTATACATAGTGAATCCCCCTTTGTACATGCTCGGTATATGTATATGACTTCTCCTGATTATAGTTTCCCCTTTTCTATACTTATATACATATATTTTCCCCTTTTTTGAAAATAATGACAAAAGGAATATAACTTACAATTTGTCAAAAATGTTAGGATGGGCTTGCTTGAGATTTTCTAGTAGCTTCTCCCATTCCTCCTTTAAATGTTCAAGGCTTAATAGTTCTAGGTTTATCTAAGCATGTATATCATATATTCTTTCTGTGACTGACAATTCTGGGGTGGCAATCAAGTTCTTTGCCAATGTCACATGTTTTTGCATCAAAACCAAATGCGGTAGTTATGTTTCCTAGAGCTCGATTACTTGTTCTCTGATTTTCTCCTCTTCTTTGTTCAAATCTAGTCTCAACCACTAATTTTGGAGTACCTTAGTGTAATGCATCTGCAATGCATGTTTTTGGGTTGATAAACTATTAGAACTATCTTATAGATCTTGATCTATTTTCTGCATCTTGTCACTAATCTTGGTAGTGAAGTGATCTAAAGTGCATAACTGCTGTAGAATTGTAATGGATTCAAATATGATAGTTTCTAAACCACTTACAAATTTAGACAGAATTACCTTGTTTACTGCCACTGGCTGGCTGATTTCCTCTATAACTTTGTATTGTATCTTCTTTTCTACTTGCTCTTCTAATTTCTACTCGACGTTAATGTCAGGTTTTTTAATTGCCTCAATGAGTAGTGCAAGTTGATCAAGTATGGTGGTTGATTCATCTATTTTCACATCAGGAAAAACTTGCATGAGAATCTCCTTAGAAGTCTCTAGCACCTATGCACTTTTGCATTCTTGCCTCAGCTTGTCCGGTGCTCCTTTTTGGGTGTAGAGTTCTCCATATCTTGTCAAAGATTTAGGGTCAAGTGTCCATGGATCACAATAAGGAATTCCAATGATCTCATCAAGTGTCATGGGATACTTTCTTCCTTTATTATTCTTCCTCTCTTTGGTGCTCGATGTAGGAGATAATGTCAATGCCAATTGAGCCTTTTGCTTAGTTTAAGGCTTTGCTGACTTGATACTTGGTGTGATGACTTGGTGAGGTACCTGGGTAGCTAACCTTGTGTCTATAGTAGAAGTGTCTACCGTATTGTCTGTATTACCTTCACCCTTTTCTCCATCAGTGGTATCTTTTGATGTATCACCTTGTGTTGTTCTACCACTATGCTCAGTTTGTGTACCTTGCATATGACCCTTGTCTTCATTTGTGTCTATTTCCTACTCAGGTGTCTTCTTCTGTGCTTCACTCTCTATTTCAATAGCTTGTACTAAAATAGGTAATTGGCCTGGTACATTTTATCGGGCAACATTTGCAATGTCTTGCTCATCTATTGTCTCGGTAGCTCCGATTGAATCATCTTCCTTAGCCTTATCATCTAGATCACCTTCAATTATGTCTTTTATTGTGATCTATGGATGTACTAGATTTGTCAATAGTTCAAGAATACCATCCAATACATTGTCAAAATCTGCATCATCAATATCAATTATTATTGTTTCTGTACTCAGTCGATGTTCCTCGGTATTGACTACGGATGCAGTGTCTGTTACTTCTTTGGTGTCCTGTATTTCCTCGGGTGGATTCAATAGTTTGTTCCAGATTTGGGTGCTCTCTATATCCACTTCCTTCAAATTTCCTTTTTGGATATTCAATGTCCTTGCCTTCTTGGGAAATTTCTTGGCATATTGCTGCATGATATCATTAATTTTTTCTACTGTACAATCAACTTTAATAAGAGTGAGAGTTGCCTCTCTCATCTATTTCTCGATGGTAAGTGCATATGACAAACATGCTAATATCTTATCATATAACTTAGATGGAAGGTAAGTAGAAAATTTAACTAGAACTTGTTTGAAATTTATCATCATACCTATGATTTTTTTCAAGTTATCTTTGTGCTCGGTAGTCAGATCGACATATGCATTTATCTTTAGATGTCCTAACCGCCTGGTTGCTCTGATTACTTCTACAATCTCATCAATAATATGTGGTATCTTGTTCTGTAAAACCTTGAATTGACCAGGAATTTCGTCAGAATCATCCTTGTCATCCTTGTTCCTTACATATTTCTTCCTTTGTCTCAGTGCTGGATTCTCGGTAGTGCCCATCTGTTTCCTTGTTTGGTATGTAAAATTTGGTGAGGGTCTTGTTATCTTTGCAATGCCTTTCTTCAAAGGTGGTGAATCTAAAGTCACCAATTATGATCTGGTCTTTGGTGGAGACTCAGTCTTTATGCTTTTGCCCCTTTTGGCTTTAGGTGCCTTATCTTGTGCTTCATCAGACTCGGTGGCATCAACATTATGTTTAGGTTCTTCTTCTTGATTGATTGAGGTCTGCTCCTTGGTATCATCTACAAATTTGTCCAATTCTTCATCTATGATTGAAAATTTTCTCTTCAAAGTCTTGACTATCTTAGTCTTTTTCCTACCCATCTTCTCAACTTGTAGACCAATAGATATTCGGGCCTAGGCTTCATCATATGTGCCAAATCTCATGGAAGATTTATCAACTTGTTCATTCAACAATTTTTTAATAGCTTCTGAAGCAATGTCAATATCTAATTCATAATCCAACGAAGGTAGCCATGCTATCCTTGATTGTGCTTCCTTGATTAGAGTAGTATTGGTGCCTACAACAAAACATGTTTCATCTTTGTACTTATCTACCAACTGCAATGGAATTTGAGTCCTCTTTTCCATCCTAGCCTTAAACCTAGCAAAATAATCATTCATGACTGGTTCAAAATTTGTGCCTAAGCTTGTAATCAAATCACCGATTTGTAGTGTAATCAGTCAGTTGGTTTTCCATTTAACAGTACCAATGGTGGGAAACAAGTTTTGAAGGTAGAAGAATGTGCATAGTATTAATGAACCAAACTTACATGTATTTGACCATACTGATATGATGGTTTTCATGTTTTCTTCAAATTGCCTCTGCAACAGCTCGACGAGATCAAGTTGTAATCCTTTCTTAACAATCTTGTAAGCAATGTCAACAGCTCTGCATGCAACACTGTTCGCTCTGCTAGATTGGAATATCTTATAGCCAATGACATATGCACAAAACCTAAGTTTAGGATCATCAATTGAATTTATCTTCAGACCTCTTCCATCCCACTCAGCTCCTGTTAACTTTTCTATCTCAGTTCTTGGTGGGTGCCTTAGGGATTTTGATTTATCAGATATTTGATACCCAGTCACGACATGAATACCATCTTTTGTTATCTTCTTTGGCTCATCCAGCTAGATCTTTCCATTGTGTACTCTACTTAGAATAATGTGGATCCACTCGGTGCAAAAGACCTTCAAAAAATTTAGGGCATTGGTTAACCCTTTAACCTCCAGATGTTTATGATCTTTTAATTTCCCATATGTGCATAACAATTGATATGTAGAAATCAGCTCAAAATCCCTTATTTCACCTATCTTAAAGTGAATGTAAGCACGCACATCTTGGACCAATGAGACCCTAGGAAAAATTGATGAAAACACGCCTTTATCATTGGGTTGGGCTACAACTTGCAGAGGGATCTTGTAGTTTGGCTCTATGTAAGTGGAGTTCTTAACCAAAACAATCTTTTTCTCCTTCTCCATATTTTCCTTCATGTTTCGAGATGAGGATGCCATGATTTCTATTTTAGGGTTTGCACAAATGGTGTTCAAATAACTCAGAAAATACAGAATGCAAAATGACTAACCTTTATGCAGCTCAAAATAGACTTTGAATCTCTGTAAAATGTTTGAAATACTCTGCTTTGGATTTGCTCTCTTTTTCTCTGCTCTGCTTTGTGATCGCAGTGTGAATAAATGAGTTCACATTGACCAAATTTATAGTAAATAGATTTAGGTGGTGCAATAAATGCTTGTCACCAACCACTCGATGAACAAACATTATGTTTGGTTAACACTAACGATACTTTAGCTCATTGAGTGTACCAAATGCTCAGTTTCCATAGCAACTCGGTTGTCTCACACATATTCACCGACTGACATTTCTAACTCGATACATATTAAATGACTCAACTAGATCAATGTAATAAAAAATATAATACCATAGTGCATCTCAATTCATGCTAATTTGGAATTTGTGCAATGAATGTAGGAATTGATGTAAGATATAGCTTTGCAAAACATAGTTCCTTACCTGCTTGTATTGCTCAGTTGGAGACGGTGGAGCCACCTAATCCATTAGATGAGGTGTCACCGACTATTGTGCTTGGTCCTGCATTATCATTTAATTCTTTCCTCCACATTTGATTTTTGATCTTGATGATTTCTTCAATTGTATTTCCATTTCCATAAGTATTTATTCGGTCTGCATAATCTCTGCTTAAGTTACCGACTTTGTGATAGTCAGAACATGCCATTCTAGAGTTTGACCAATTCCTAGTCTTGGTTCGCCATTGTCTCATATAATTTTCTGCAATATGTCCATATTTACCACATGCTGTACAAATAATCCAAGAGTTATAATCCCATGCATAAGCATTGCCTTGTCTTATTAGTTGATTTACCTTTTCTTGTCCTTTAGGCTTCCAGATTTGATTTGTGTTCTTCCTGCATGCTTGTGATGTATGACCATGCATGTTGCAATTTTGACATTATTTCTCCATGTATGGTTTCTTCTATGGTTTGTGCAACTTGGATCTACACTCATGTACTTGATGTCCATTCTTATTACATCTATAGCAAATACCATTAAATTTAGGAGGGTTTCTAGGAATACCTTTTGCTTTGCTCCTGCAAACATTTGATGTGTGGCTTGGTTTTCCACAGTGATGGAAAGAGGGATTCTTGAGAATCAAACTTGAGTATACATTCCTTTGTTCAGCTTGATGTGATGATTCTCCTTTCTCGGTATACCCTAATCCGGTATTGTTGTTAAGTCTTCTTTGATAGTTCAAAAATTCATCCATTCTCTTAGTGCTTTCTTCAGATCTCTTAATCACTTCATTATGTTGTTGCAAAATATTCACTTCATTTCTCAATTTTTCATTTTCTTCTTTCAATACACCAATATCTTCTATTCTTCTTTCAAGTTTAGTATTCACTCAATTCACCTCACCATTCATAACAACCACTTGATTGGTGATCTTAAAGTAATGTTCAGTAAGTCTAAATATCTCAGATTCCTTTTCTTGTAACTTTTCATCAACAACCATGTTTCTATCTTGTTTATCTTTCTTTGCATCATTCAAGACTTCAACCATTCTAACCATTTGTGTATCTTGACTGATATGTAGTGCTTTCACTTGTTCAATAAGTTGTTGATTTCTCTCAGATAGCTTTGATATGATTCCTTTAGATGCATCAGATATGAGACCAAATTTAGATCCAGATGTGTCAAATGGGTCATAAATATCTACTTCCTGATAATTAGTCTCACGACAGTGAAGTGCCATGTCCTTTCTCTTAATCAACATCGCTCTGAGTTTTTCTTTGGTTTCCTTGTATTATTCGACATAGATTTGCAACTATAACCTCTGATTTTCAATAGTTTTATCAAGTGTATACCTTTCCATTGTAAGATCTTTTCTCTTCAGTGATTAAACCTTCTAAACAAGAGAACTAGCTCTGATACCAATTGTTTAGATAATGGAGAGGTGTGTACTGAGAGGGGAGGGGTGAATCAGTACCCTTAAAAACTTTTTAATCAAATCTTTGTAACCAAATGTTCTTTAATAACTGACTGAGTAGATTGCATACACCAAACATATAGTATCACTACTGAAATATAAATGCACATAAAGCACATAATACACATACATGAAATTAAGTACTCATGACACTAGTATTTTGGTATCACAGAAAACCCCTGTTAGAAGGTAAAAGCTGCGATGGGGATGAGACCAACTAAACTTCACGACTAAAGTAAATAAATAGTCTGTTAAAGCTTACAAAGATAGATCACTTCTGATGATCTTACCCTGTTAGGAGTAACAATGAGATTGATTAGATTTACCTTGTGAGAGGATTTAGCAACACAAAGTATGTGTGCACTCGGTTAAGAGATTTACAAAAAGATGGTTAAGTCTACTCTGCTAAGATATTTTGGGGTCTATTACAATTGTTAGAGAGTAACATAATTGTGATCTGAACATATACAATCTCAATATTGTTGATACAGATCCTTTAAGTGCATATAAAATATATCACCTCAATGTGAATGATAATACCTTTTGCTCTGTTCTTCTCGGTAGCCTCGCCTCTGTTCTAAAAATTGATTACTGCAATGTAGTCTCTGTCCTTAAAACCCTTGTCTGATCTCTAATGTCTATAGTATGGTAGCTACTTGATCATTGCTTGATCATTTCTTGATCAACATACCTTACAAAATGACATCTATACATTATATATATCAAACTCTATGACCTAATTAGGGCTTTACAATAACATCCCTAACCTAAGATCAATGATGTACATAATTTACCTTGATCATCTAAACATAGGAGATATAAACAATTAATGTTGTGAGTCCGTAATTAATGTTCGCCTCGATCATTGTAAATTGTTATCTAGGTCAGAAAAAGTTGTTACCTAGAATGATGTGCCATAAATTTTTTTTATGTGGCCTCTGGTCCACTCGGTTAATGCTATCTCTCGATGCTCGGTGTTGTCTATGTATCTCGGTGTAGACTATTTCTCAATAAAGTTTGTCTGCTTGGTTATCACTACACTTGGTTAACTTTGTGCGTGATTAGTGCTCTCAGTTAACTCTGTACTTCAGTGATTATACCAACTGTCCTGTTTGTGACTCAGTTACCGACTGCCCATTTTGAGTGCTTAAATACTAATGACAACTTAAATTCTCATTTGGAGTAGCACATATTAGCATTATTAAATCTACACTACTTAGAAATATGACAAGGATTATTGCATTTGAAATATATCAAATTTGAATTTCCATACCTTGTGTTCGCTTGATTTGTCTTGAATCTGCATTTCTTTACTATGTGACCAAAATTATTGCATTTATAACATGTAATATTCCCTTTGTTCCTAGAATTGTTCAATTTGGCTCTGCAGTCATTTGAATTATGTCCATAATTGTAGCATGTGAAACAATATCCAGAAAATGATAGTGCATTAGGTTTTCTTATGAATTTATTTTACTTATGACCAAATTTTTTGCATGAAAATAATTTACCATTGAAGTTATGTGTATTAGATAAAGTCTTAGGTTTCTCTATCTGATTGTCTAATAAGGTGTCATTCTGACCAGATCTTTTCAAAACCATGTCCTTATGTATCTTCTTTTGGCCTTTGACTCTCAATAATTTCATCTAGCTTAGCTGAATTGGATTTGAATTTTAATTTGAATTCATTAGTTGCATTAAGCTTACTCATAAGAATTTTACTAACCCTTTCAAGCTCTTTCTCATTATGTTTGGATTCATCAAGATCAAGTTGTAATTGTCTAATCACACAATTTAGTTTATGACATTCATCAGACTTTTCCTTCAGGGATTTCTCAAGATGTTTTTCATTGTTTTTCCTTTCTTTAATCTCCTTAGTCATCTTCATAACCATGGGTTCCATCTCATATTCCATATTATCTTTTTCTTTTACAAGCTTCTCACATTCATATGAATTACCCGTCAAGGCTTGTGAATCATCAATGCTTCCTTTCTTCTTGAACTTCTCAACAAGATATTTCCTTTTATCCTTGGATTTATTTAATTGTTCTTTTAGGTTCTCAATGTAGTTATCAGCATACTTGAGTCTCTTTTCCAATTCAAGGTTATATGCATTTCATTTATCAAGATATTCAAGCGTATACTCCCTCCAAGGCACAAATCTTTGATACCAATTGTTAGCATTGAGGAATACAGAGAGGGGAGATGAATCAGTATTCTAAAACTTTTAACCTTATTAATCTGATTGTTTACCCATAAACCAAATACAATTATAAGAAAATAATTGAAACAAAGAACAAACATCCACAAAATCATAACACCATGAATTTTGTGTGGAAACCTGGTTAAGGGAAAAACCACAGTGGGCATGGTACCCAAAAATTATTAATTTGTAGCTGTAATAACCTTGTTAAAGGTTTAAGTACAATAAGAGTAGGATACACATGTATTAATACTTACATCCTATAGATCACTTCTCATTTACCAAAGAGGGCTACAACTCTAAGGAAAATATACTTATTTACAATAAGTATTGAACTACAATCCAAAATAGTGAACTAAAAATTAGCATCTCATAAGCCTATTTAGTTCCATGTAAGTGAAACACAAAATTATTCTCAATTTGCAATCTTTCTTTTGTCTTTTCAGATTTCACATGTACAACATCCAACCATATCATATCTAACCATCTCATGCATAAATCATCTAAAAATTTGAGCGTACATACCGAATTGTAAAAACAATATCTCAACTAGTTGGCCTCAAGAACATAAAATGTAGCATGTGAAGTGTTGACCAAATCGATTAACAAAAAATTATGCTAACCTTGATTAATGCCATAAATATCTTCTATCATGTTGGATCAATCAAAACAAACTAATAAACTGATCAATTAATCAATCCGATAGTATTTCTTAATGATCCACTAGCTGACTATGATTGTTCTTCACTGAATACTAATTTCTGCCACTTAGAACTTCATAACTCAATTATATGATATCATCGAATAGTGCAATTATGGAATAAGGTAGAATATACCCTATAAAATATTATCCTTTCTTCACAACACAAAACTCAAAGTTAATTGTCTGTACCGATCCTTATAGTGTACCCTATATAATATCCCTATTTCCCCATACTTAGCCAATTTAGGACTCTCACCTTTAATAAGTACGAAAAAGATAGATGACCATATGAATAATGTATGGTTGCCCTCAATGACAACATAAAAGATTGATATTAGTGTCTCTTTCCAACACGGTGCACTAGATGATATGATAGGTACTAGAACACACGCTTGGGAGTCCTCTCATATAAGAGATGAGGAGGTGCATGCATCATTCACTAATAGTATAGTGGTAAGGCTTAACTTGTAGTTTCATAGTGCATTTTATTTTAAATAGATATTTATACAATTTAACTTATTAAGACTATAATAATATTTATTTACATGGTATATTTATGTTCAATTGATGTTCGTGGAGGACATGAAACTTATATAGGATGTCACGCCCTTGGCCATTTCATTTTTACTTGATAGCTACACAAGATGTATTTCTGCACTGAGTTGTTTACATTTTTTATTATATACATGTTTATCATTTAAATTATCATTAATTAAGTTACAAATTTTTTTATCTTATTTTACTCTCGCAGGATACACCAAGTGCAAGGGAGGTGCAATGACACCCACTGAAAAGGGAAAGGTAATTGAACACAAATTTGATTGAATTAAGAGTTTAAAGAACTTAGAATGAGTGTGCATGTCGACATAAATTGATAGTTTCACAGAGTTTTAATTTTTATGTACAATAAATTATGGGATTCACATCCTTGTTGACTGCATCCACATTGGTGGAGGAAGAGATGTCCAAATAGGTTAGTGTTTATTTTATTTTGTATTTAGTAAATATGTTCCTATCACCAACAATTATACACTAACTTGTATCAATTTTATGCTTGTGAACATATAGCCTATATTTGGAGTTGTTAGTGACATCCCTTCTTTTCTATAGACACATACTAGGACTCCTAATCATCTTAAGAAATTTAGTTCAATTATAGTTGAATGTATATTGATTTTGATATTAATGTTATGATTATAAATCATATAATATATAACTAATCTTAATTATGGTTTGAATTTTTCTCATGTGGGGTCCTTTAAAGCCAAAGCCTACTTAAAAAAGGCTCCATTTTTATAATCTATTAGTAGATTAGGATGTGATAGAGACATATAGTTGTCACTTGAGGATATTTTG
>MU226070.1:31168-47131 GCA_018584345.1 Thuja plicata | reverse complement strand
TTGATGATTTTTCAAGGATGATGTGGGTTGCATTCTTAAAGGAGAAATCTGAAGCCTTTGAGAAGTTCAAAATATTCAAAGCTAAGGTTGAGAATGAATCTGGATTAAAACTGAAATGTCTGAGATCTGATAAAGGAGGAGAGTTCACCTTTGATCAGTTTTATGATTACTGTGAAGAACATGGAATAAAAAGATAGTTGAGTGCTCCTAGAACCCCTCAACAGAATGGGATTGCAAAAAGGAGGAACATGATTATACTTGATACAGTGCGCACTGTGATGATTGAAGGAAAAGTTGTGCACACAAATTGGAGAGATGCAGTGAATACAACAGTCTATACTATCAACAGAACTCAATGAGGCTAGGCGCAGATAAGACACCCTATGAACTTTGGTTTGGTAATGTACCTATAGTAAAGTATTTTAGAATCTTTGGCAGCAAGTGCTACATCAAGAGAGATGATGGTGTTGGTAATTTTTATGCCAAGAGTGATGAAGGTATTTTCCTTGGTTACTCTACTAAAAGCAAAGCTTACAGATGTTTCAATTTTAGATTGAAAAAGGTAATTTAAAGTACTCATGTAAAAATTAATGAAAAGTTTATGGTTCAAGAGAGGTACTATGAATATGCACTTGTGATTGAAGATGAACCTAGGCCTAGCAGCAAAGATACTATTATTGAAGAAATGTTTGATTGCATTAAAGTCTCATGCAATGACCCTGAAACAAGCAGAGAAGAATCACGGATTATAGAAGAAGAAGTGACACCTAAGGTTCCTAAATTCACATCTAGATATCACTCTAAAGATGATATCATGGGAGATCAAAGCAATAGTGTTTTGACCAGATCAAAAGAAAAAAGTCTAGCAATGGATGAAGAGGTATGTTTACTTTCACAGATTGAACCTTTAAGTGTTGAAGATGCTTGTAATGATTCTGATTGGAAGAATGCAGTGAAAGAAGAATTAGATCAGATAATTAAAAATGATACATGGGAATTGGTCCCTAGACCCAGTGACAAAAATGTGATTGGAACAAAGTGGGTATTTAGAGACAAGATGAATGAAGATGGTACAGTAGTAAGAAACAAAGCAAGATTGGTATGTAAAGGATATGTGCAGAGAGAAGGAATAGACTAAACTAATACATTTTCCCTTGTGAGTAGATTGGAAGCCATTAAAATTTTCTTGGCCTATGCAACATTCAAATACTTTAAAGTTTATCAAATGGATGTAAAGTCAGCTTTTCTGAATGGCGACTTGAAGGAAAAAGTTTACATAGAATAACCTGAAGGATTTAATCTTTCAGATAAACCATACATGGTATGCAGATTGAAGAAAGCACTCTATGGTCTTAAACAGGCCCCAAGAGCTTGGTATGAGAGACTTGATGGTTATCTTACCAGGATTGGATTCAAGAAAGGTGCAGTAGATTGTAACCTATTCACAAGAGAGACACCTAATGGATTACTACTAGTTGCCATATTTTTTGTTGACATTATATTTGGAGGTAATGACAAGCTTAGTACAACATTTGCAAAATAAATACAGAATGAATTTGAAATGATCATGATTGGTCCTATAAAATACTTTTTGGGACTAAATGTAAAGCAGACAGATAAAGGTATATTCATTAATCAGTCAAAATATGTGAAAGAAATATTGAAGACCTTCAAAATGGAAGACTGTAAGCCAGTATGCACCCATATGATAATAGGAGAAAGCTTTCAAAAGATGATGATTCCATAGTTGTTGATAAAACATTGTACAAATCTATGATTGGAAAAATCATTTATCTAACTCAATCTAGACCTAACATATCTAATGCAATTGGCATTGTTGGAAGATTTGCAGCTGAACCCAAGTAGAATCACCTAATGGCAATCAAGAGGATATTCATATATCTAAAGGGAACTATTGACTATGGTTTATGGTATCCTAAATTAGAGAATGTACAACTTCATGTGTATACAAATGCAGATTGGGCAGGTTTTATTGATGATAGGAAGAGTATATTAGGAGGAGCAGTATTTCTTGGAGACAGGTTAGTTTCTTGGACAAGAAAGAAGCAGAACTATATTTCTCAGTCAACAACATAAGTTGAATATGTTGCAACAACACTGAATTGTTCAACCATGGTTTGAATCAAGCAGATGGTTAAAGAATTTGGTATTCAGATTGATTATCCTATTGTTATTCACTGTGATAACACTAGCACTATTAACATGTCTAAAAACCCTGTGATGCACGCAAAGAAAAAACACATAGAGATCAAGTACCACTTTCTAAGAGAAAAAGTTGCAGACAAAGAAGTGAAATTGGACTATGTGAGCACCAAAGAACAATTGGCAGATATTTTCACAAAACCTTTATCAAAGGATACTTTTGAGTATCTCAGAGAGAAGTTGGGAGTAATTCCCTCTCCTAAGTCTGATTAGATAAAGTAGCAAGTACATCAGTCCTGTGTGACTGATGAATGGTTGAGTACTCTACTTCTAGAGTAGTACCTATGCCTGATTGTTTATGGTTCCCTTTTCCATTGATGTCAAAGGGGGAGTATATAGTAAGGGGGGAATATACTCTGGGGGAGTATAAAAATAGTCAAAAGTACTGGAGCAGTGTAGAGGAATCCTTGATGAGGATATTGAGAAGATTGTATAAGAAAGAGGACACCATGAACAGAGGATGTTTTTAATATCATATGTTTCCATCAATGTCAAAGGGGGATATTGTTGGAGATTTGTTTATGTACAGTTGATTGATTGTATGTTTTTCATTGATGACAACATATAATACACAATAGTGTTTGTGTATGTACTTATCAGAATGATGATATCAAGCCTTGCATGGTTAGATACATGTTGAAGACATGTTTATTATGTTATTTTCATACACATAGATCTAGATATGATGTTTGAGTCAAGTTGTGTAATTCTGTTATTGGCAGTTACAGTTCTAGAAGAGTATCTGTTCAGAGTCGACATATTTATCATGTTTCTTGAGTTGTGCATATCTTCAAGATATGCGTGTATATATTCATGATTATTTATGAGTTGATGATAGTTATCTAAAGGTGCCAAATATGTTTCAAGAAGATTACAAAGTTAGAGTTAATTTGGTGAGGCCGACTTAGTGAACCATCGCGTCTATTCAGTTTGTGTTGTGCGGACTTAATATTGTTTGTGTTCTTAGTAAAGCCAACAAGGATGTTATGAAGAGTTGTATTACAGGTCCCATGATCTCATACTTTGAGGAAGATACTTATAGCAAGTCATGTGTGATATGCTAAGTGTGAATGATACGAAAAGACACAGAAAATGTACAGAGTAGAATATCAGTTGTGGTTCATTCATCAAGATTTTATGTGAAGAAGAAGTAGAAGATTACAATACATTGGAACTAATCAAGATAGCAGGTCTACTCTACAGTTCATCATTAGAAATAGTGCATATTTATTCTACAAAAGGTTGTAACCTTCACCATTGAAGCAATGAGCTTTTGGATAGTGAGTCCACCACCCCTAATAGGGTTATTTGTAAAAGACTCCTAATAGAGTCAGACCCTTAACTAGGTCACTATACTTATTGATTTGTAAAGAAGAACTCCTAACAGGGTTGCAAGATCTTCTAATAGGGATTACTATAAACAAGTATAGTTCATTGTGGGTGCTAATTACCTCTAGGGTTTTTACCATTTGGTTTCCCCATAATCAAATTGTGTTGTGTACTGTGCTATCTAAATATGCATTTAGTTTATTGTATTCTGAAGTTAAAGAAGTAAAAATAATTAAAGTTACTGATAACTGATTCACCCCCCCCCTCTCAGTTATCCTTTGAGACTATTCTAACATCAACATATATTATCAATTACATGTAACATGTCAGGTTGTAAGGCCTTCCTGATTATGACCAATACTTCAACAAATGAAAAAAGATCTCACAGGACCCCACTTCACCAGTGTATCATACAACTAAGTAGAAGAAAATAGATCTAAACTATAGCGTACCGTACCCCCTCTATCCCTAAAATGATACTTACACACTTCTTTTATACAACACATTCACAAGTCAGTTTCAAAAACAAATATTAAATGATAGTTGACCCAATACAATCCATGATGAATCATATTAAATGACCCAGTCAGCTACAAACAACAATAAATACATAGAAGAAAGAACTAAATCAGATTTAGATCCACACAAGATCCAATGCATCAAATCCACATGCCTTGGAACTATGCATGATCCCAACAACCCCCTCAAATCATGGATACAATCTCCAATGTCTACCTAATCGATAAAAGCCAGTTGGTGAGCTCATCAACCGAGACCCCCAAGTTAGTACTGAGCACAAACAAAGCCACCAAGCCCATTCAATGAATCATCTCTACCAACAAACACCAATTCTATTGAGTGAAGAAAAATACTCCTTACACTGAGAACCAAGCACCAAAATGACTGAGAACAACTAGACTCCACCGAGCTCTACCAACTCACCTACCGAGCACCAAATAGAACTTAAACATATTCTTGGTCAACATAGGATTGCCAACTTCCCTAGGAATCTCCTACATCACATAATGTTTCTAATAAAATCAAGCACTCCTTTCTCAATCCTCGTGGCTCATTCCAAAGGATTCAAGGATATGCTACTCCTCCAAAGAGTTCAAGGTCACGTTGCTACTCTGCTCCCTTTCACCGATTACAATCCTCCATTTAAAGTCTCCTATCATCCATGCTACCAATCCCAAATAGTTAATGTAGCACTTTGTGATTTCACTTTAGTCTTTAGGTTTTACATTGATTGTATTTCAAAGTTCTGAAGTTAGTTGTTGCTTCTCGTCTCACTAATCCATACGCTACCATTGATAATTTAGATTCACATTACACTGCCCTTTCTAGTGATGTTCCTATATGTTTATGTTGTGTAACATCTCCCCTCTCTATTTTCACTCCAATCCCACTCTCCATTTTGTGTGGGACTCCTTTGATTGGTTTCAGACTGCATGCTAAGCATTTGTTCCCACCCCCCATTCGCTGCCTGTCTAGAACTTATGTAATTCTTTGAAGGGTAGTCAAACCATTGTAATAGATTATCCTTCACCTCAAATTATTTTAAGGGTAGTCAAACCATTATTAATATACTTTCTATCTTTATAGCCTCTCATTGGGTTTCATTCATAATAACGTTTCATTCAGATTTCAAATAACAATGAAAAATTTGCATTTTTTTAACAAATAACAAATAATATCACCTACCATTCACACATACACAATTTTTATCAAACCATTATTTTCTTATTTGTGGTAGTTAGTTCTTGGTTCTCCCCATTGTATTCTATCTTGTCCCTTCTATTTGTAATGTAGTCTCATACTTTTGTTATACTTCTTCCTTTTTGTGTATGAATCATTCCCCAAACAATGCTATCATTTTCCTCTTTGTAACATTATTTCTTCCTTTTTAATCATTTTTGTCAGCCTTTTGTTCCAACTTTAAGGTTTTGACAATATTTTGTATCAAAATTCTATTCAAATCCATCCTTAGTATGGCTTTCTTCCACGTAGTTTTTCCATTATATTTTCCTTCATGCATTTGTTGTTTTACTCACCTCTTTAAATATCTTTGTTTGTTATCTCTAAATTTTTTAACTTTCAATAAAAGTTCTTATTAGAATTATTTCTTCTAAGCATTAAGTTTCTATTAGTTGGAGAAATCTTTTCAAGCTTTTAAATTAATCCATTGTTCTATTTATAATGTAAGATTTTTTTAAAATTTTAAAACTTTTATTTAATTTTTTTACTCCAAATCATTAAAAGTTAGACTTTTTTATGGCAAGTGGATCATTCAGGAGTGTTCAAGAATGCATTAGGGTTGTCATTTATGGAAACACATCAGTTATGAATGATCTCTTGGAGTGGAACAAAGTTTTGGATCTAAGGCATGCAAAAATGACTAAGTCTAGAAAGTAGTTTTCAAGGCACAAGAGTACAGTTTTGGGCAGTGAACATTGTATATGATGAATGAAGACATGTGAGCTTAGAGGAAGCTTATACCTTCAGTTAAGGTTGCTTGAGTTTTGGAGTTCAGAGATGAAAGATACAGATGTTTTAAGACATACAGAGACAATGATAAATCGAGACATAACAGTTGAATGGTCGCAATGATTGAGGAAGTGTAACGTGGAATCCAAACGTGCTATATTGGATTTGGACTGTGTATTACCTATATTTGGATAGTGTATGATCTCCAAATTTTATTTACTTTTTGTATGTGTTGGTTCTTTTTTTGTGATGTATTTGGGAGCCGACTGGGTATGTAATAATGTATATAAATGAAGATCTTTTGAGAAGCGAAGTATGGTATGTATGCTAACAGATGAATGGATGCATTATGATGTCAAAATTAGATAGATGGTGATGTGAGCTACAACTAAAACTACTTAAGAATCCAATATGATTTTTTATGTTCATTTTGATATAATATTGTAACAGAGACATATATCTCATTGTATGACCAGTGAGCTCAGTGTATATCTTTAACAAGGTTTTGTATTCTTTTAACATGGAAATGTACTAACGTAATATTCAAATCCTAATAGGAATAGGTCTCCTAAAAGGGACGTAATACTTTTAGTGCATATTTATGGGTACATCCCCACTGGGGTTTTCCCTAGGCCAGGGTTTCCTTGAGAACAAATTCATGGTGTTATGAGTTGTGTGTTTTGTGTTTATGTTGTTTTCATTTCAACATTTATTTGGTTAAGTTGGCATTTGATAAGTTTAAGTTTAAAGTGTTGTAATATTGATTCACCCCCTCTCAGTATTACTTAATCCTAAAAATTGGTATTAGAGCTTTAGCCTTGGAGAGAAAGTCTAACATCTTAAGGCAGATCAATATGGATTTTGAAAGTTTGGAAGAAAAATTTGAAGTAGCACTTGAAGACCTTCATAAGGCTAAAGCAGAAAATAGTGACTTGAAATTCAAATTGAGAAGAGAAGAAGGTTTTATCAAGAAAATGGAAGAACAAATTGAACTATCTAGGAGTTAGAGACAAGATCTTATGGATAAGACAAAAGAGGATTCAGATAGTGATACTTCAAATTAGATAAAACAACTTGAACAAGAGAAAGATACTTTGAAGCTTGATCATGAAACTACTTATTTTCAAATGGATAAAGAGAGTCAAAAGGTAAAGAATGATAAATTTTTTTTGAAGAAACCTTAAAAGGTGCTAATATTGAGATAGGAAAAATGTAGATTGAATTGGATGACTATAAGAACAAATATATGGAATTAGAGAAATACAATCAAATCATAAAGGAAGAACTAGTTGAGGCTAAGAAAGATATTAAAAAACTTCATATGAGCAGTGATAAGATTGATGAGTAGAGAGATAGACAGAAACCTAAAGGAGACATGACTGGAATTTGCTTCAATGAAGCTGAATGTTCAAAGACTTAGGAAGAAAAATCCCAAGTGAATATTGATGAATAAAGACCTACTCTTGAAGAACCCGGAGAACAGATCAAACCTTTCAGAGGTAGATTATTTAGATGCAACATGATTGAACACATAAAGAGAGACCGCAGAGGTAAAATTCCTTACAAATCCTTTTCTGGCTATTGTTTCAATTATCATGCATATGGAAACAAGAAGGTAGAATGCAGGAAGCTTGATCAATCAAGAATAAGAAATATTATATTAGAGAAGAAACATCAGCTAAGATCACATGTTACAAATGTTATAACTTTGGGCACATTGCAAAGTATTGTAAATTGTAGATTAATCAAAAGAGACAAACTCCTACATGCTAMAAATGTCATAATCCATGACACATAGAAAATTTTCCTAGGTATAATGGAACTGAGAACATAAGTGGACCTCCAACTATTGTTGTAAAGAAGAATATTAGTGATGTTAAGAGTATTGCAGATGAATTTAACAATCATTTTAGGAAAGTAGGAGATATGAACAGTGATAAGATATGGAAGGTGAAGGAACCAAGTAAGGAAAAGGTTCAAGGAGAGTTAGTAGATGCTGATGAGTCTTCACATTATGCTAACATTGCTACATTAACCTAAATGGCCAAGCATGGACTTAGGGGGAGCATTAGAAAGAAACATCAAAAATCTATCGAGTCACTAATTATGAAGATTAAGCTCTTGTGAGCTTAGGAAGAGTATGTATAGATGTTATGGAACATATATCTATGATTGCATATCCTTACAGTCTATATGTTTTGATTTGCAGATTGTTAGTTGACTAGATCATGTGTAGAGATGAGTTTATGTGGAACTGTGGCATTTCTCTACACAAGAAAGTATAAGGAAATCCAAAGGAACTTATCTATTCATCATTCAAAGTGTAGAACTAAAGAAGAATATAAATTTGAGAAAGAAGAACAAATAAGATGGTACATTGTGTGATTGGACGAAGCATAAATTCACAGAATCAACAATTAAATGTATTTATATGACTCACAAACTTGTGAATATGGATACATTGATTATTTTTAATATTGCTGAGATACCTAGATACAATTTTAAAAGACATCCTTGCAAATCCATTGAGGATGATCCGGAAGGCATGTTTTTGCAAACGCCCTATGAATTTCTTCACGTAGAGTATATTAGGGATTATATCCATTGCAAGTATGAATCCTTAGGAGATTTTGAGATCTTCAAGGAAATGAAGGATATGATTAAAGATGATGGAAAGTGGAAGGATGGGTTTTCTCACCTTGAGAATCTAAGCATGATAA
Source organism: Thuja plicata (assembly GCA_018584345.1). Lineage (NCBI taxonomy): Eukaryota > Viridiplantae > Streptophyta > Pinopsida > Cupressales > Cupressaceae > Thuja > Thuja plicata. The sequence goes on along the minus strand of MU226070.1, from coordinate 38,372 downwards.
AGATGACAAAGTTACATGAATTTGACAAAGAAGAATGGTTTAAAATATTAATGAATAGAGTTCATAACCAATTTATTTGGATTGGTGAGCTGCCTATAAATATTTGTAGTGAGTTGATCCATTACATTACTGGTCTGGATAACTCTAGAGTCATTCCTATTGTTGAGAAGAACACAAAGCAATAGGTAGAAATCCTAACTCACTCGAGATGGGATAAGCGGGTAATGACAGTGGTTTACATCTTCTAGAAAGATGTTAGATTAGTTGCAACAATTATTAGATACAAACTTCATTATAGAAGTTGACCTACCTCAGTTTCTGCTAGTGTTATAATGATGGCATATAAAATGGTAAAGGAAAATGTCAGGTATAACCTATGTGAAGTTCTTGCACAACAATTCATAGAGAATGTGAGACAAATAAAGAGAGATAGAATAAAGGCATTCAGATTTGGATCACTTTTAATGCATATGTATATACATATTGTGCATAAGTTTTCATGTATGTACCCTAGAGCTTGGAAAGATAATGAACCCATTGGTCTGCAAATATAATATAACTACATAAGAAAAAATAACACATGAGTAGATGAAGAAATATTTACAATGATCAAAATCCTATAGAGAGAGATGAAATAGAGAATGAGAATACTAGAGGAAATGGTAAAAAATTACAAGGAGATAAACTATTTCATGGTTGAAATTGATTGTGTTTGTTTTGAGGCAGTTGACCCGAGGATGAAATAGTATTACCCTATGGGGTATGAAGTAAGTAAAAAAGTACTAACTATGAAGGTTGAGCATATACTATCTTCAGAATTAGATCCATAAGAGGAAAGATGGGGTATATATGAGGAGAAATTCTCTAAGATCAGAGAAGAACAGACAAGGACAACTAGGAGAAAGAAAATTGAAAATGTTGTGGATATTCTAGTAGGTAAAGATGGAATTTATAAAAGAAGAGATGAAGGAGATAAGAAGGAAGATGAATAAGAGAGCATCTGGACTGGTGAGCTCTTCCCTTGCATCTCTTCCACCTCTAGACACTAAGAATACTTCTAGTCCACCCTATACTATGGCATAAGTACCTATGGAGACTTCACAGACTGTGAAGGTTGCTGAAACCCCTACACAGACAACAAGATCCTCTAAACAAATCCCCCCACCCACGAAATAGAGGACATACGAACAAAAGAAAATAGATGTAGACAAGGAAGAAGATAAGAAGACTGAAATAGAGGAGAAGAAAGCACAAGAAAAACCCGTGAGAAGACAACTCTAGAAACCTGACTTGAAAATGATGGAGAAAAGAGTTGTGGACCAAGCCAAGTTAAATCAAGTAAGAAAATTCTTTGAAGAATATGATTCTAATGATAAAATCCTTATAGAAGATATCTTGATTAAGAACATTTTAGTTTTCAAGAATAATTTGTTAGAGATGGCTAGAAGAATTCCTTGGGATTTGTATGATAAAATTGAAGTGAGGAAATAGTTGGTACAAAAAGAAGATGATCAGATAAGGGTAAAAGCTATTGAAGACACATTACCAGTAATATCATATGATGAGAATATAATAATTATGTGTGCACTGAAACCTTTTTTAAGAACTAAGTCCAGGATGATCAAGATAATGGCAAGAAAGCATGATGAGGTGATTGAGGATACTCACAAGGCAATAGAAAAAATCCTTATGGAAGCTAAACTTGAGAAGCTCACTCCTCCTAGACCTAAGGCTACTAGGCCTAAACCTATCCTAAAGGGATATTCTTCCAAGCCTTCAATAATTAACATTGACTCACCTAAGGATGTAGAGAATAATAGTCAATTTGTTAGTACAATATAACAACCAATTTTCTTTGTTGCTGGTGTGCTTGTGGTTTTGGACACCTCGCTGGATACAAATGATCCTTTTGAAGGAAATATTGACAATATGCCTGATCTTGATAAAGAAAAGGTAAAATCTATTGAGGGAGCGCCCTCTAAGAGTCAAGAGAAATAAAGCATCACTGAGGTTCTAAAGGAACCATAGATTAAGGCTGAAGTGAAACAAGAAATATTAACACATGTTTCTTGAACCTTATTATTGGAAAGTGGAGAGAGAACTTTGAGTATAGATGTGGAGAGTATGGATGAGAATGAGCTGATGAACCTATCCTACATCGCATTTCCAAAAGCTGAGGAGAGATCGAAGCAAAAAAAAAGACAAGAGTATTGGATAGTGCAATTGATACCGCCAATAATATCCTACCTATACCTCTTGCTTTTCAAGGAAAGGACACTACAAAGAACTTGAACAAGGCATTGGATGACTTTGACAGTCACTATGAGTCCCTAGAAAATATCACAGAAGGAAAAGAAGAACAAAAGTACTTAGAAAATAAGTTAGAAGAAGTATGAGTCTATTGCATGGGACTTTGAAATACTGGGCAAAACAATGTTTGAAGAAAAGAGATGTGTGACACATGGAAGGAAGTTATACAGTTACTGTGTAAACCATATCAGACACCTTTAGAACATTGAGGACATTATAGAAAAGGACAGACATACCCAAGACAAGTTGATGCACAGTTGTGAGACCTCCTCACACACTACATTAGAGTTATACAAATAAGTGTCAAGACTATTGGATAAATTGAGTGTGTTGGAGATTGAGAAAGGGAGAGTTATGTGAAGGGTTGGTATGTTGAATATTTTCATTACTCCTAAGTTATCAATTCTTTAGATACACCTTTCACACATGGAGAAGACAAAGAAAACTCTTACTGGGAACATGCCCACTGAGTTAAAGGTAGCAGAGACATCTTCATTTGCACTGACTAGACTGATTCATGTAAGTCAGATATTGGTAAAGACTTGGACAGAAGAAATAAAGATCTTGGAAAGCTCTTTCCAATATATTCTTAAGATGGTCTAAATTTTTGGTAAGCAGTTGCATAATTTTTTTTATGTATTCTACATTTTTGTCTACCTTTGCTATTGATGTCAAAGGGGGAGAAGAGAATATATGAAAAATGTACTGAGGAAATATAGAGAAGATAATATGGAATTGTAAATATGTAAGAGACATAAAGAAGTATAATTTATATTCTTTTTTTGGTATTGACACTTAGACATTTTTTACTAAGTGTTGCCATCAATGTAGAAGGGAAAGATTGTTGGTAAGTGGCTCATTTAGGAGTGTTCAAGAACACATTAAGGTTGTCATTTATTGTAACACATCAGTTATGAATGATCTCTTGGAATGGAACGTAGTTTTGGAGTTAAGACTCACACAAATGACTAAGTTTAGAAAGCAATTTCTAGGGTACAGGAGTATAATTTTGGGAAGTGAACACTGTATATGATGAATGAAGACATACGAGCTTAGAGGAAGATATTTTGGGGTAGCTAGACCTTCAATTAAGGTTGATTGAGTTTTGAAGTTTAGATATGAAAGATGCAGATGTTTGAATACATGCGATGACAGTGATACAACGAGACATATCAGTTGGATGCTTGTGATGATTGAGGAAGTGTAACATGGAATCCAAACATGCTATATTTGATTTGGATTGTGTATACCTATATTTTGATAGTGTATGATAACCAACTTTGAATTTACTTTTTGTATAAGTGTTGGTTCCATTTTGCGATGTATTTTGGAGTCGAATGGGTATGTAATAATGTATATATATGAAGAGATTTTGAGAAGCGAAGTATGGTATGTATGCGAATGGATAAATGGATGCATTGTGATGTAAGAATTAGACAAATGGTGATGCGAGCTACAAATGGAGCTACTTAAGCATAGAAGATGATTTTTTATGTTCATATTGATATAACAATGTAAATAGACATATTTCTGATTGTATGAGCAGTGAGCTCAGTGTATACCTTTAATAGGGTTTTGTGTTCCTTTAACAGGGGAATTTAATAATGTAATATTGAGCTCCTAATAGGGCTAGGTCTCCTAACAGGGACATAATACTTTTAGTTTATTTTTGCGGGTACCATCCCCATCGGGGTTTTCCCTTGGCTAGGGTTTCCTCGAGAATAAATTCATGGTGTTATGAGTTGAGTGTTTTGTATTTATGTTCTTTTCATTTCAATATTTATTTGGTTAAGTTGGAATTTGATAAGTTTAATTTTAAAGTGCTATAATACTCATTCACCCCATCTCAGTATTACTTAATCCAAACATTTTTATCATTTTTTTTTCAATATATAGTTTATTTCAAAAACCAAAGCGATTGAGTTTAAAAAAAAAATCAATTTTGTATTAATTTGTGTAAAATTTATTTAAAATATTATCTATTTAGTTTAGTTTTTCAAATTAATTTAGTATCAATAAAGTTTCTTATTAATTTTAGCTCAAAAGGGGAGATTATTTCTTTTAACATAAAGGAGATTTTTTTTGCATCACTGAAAGGGGATAGTTTTTTTTTTTATCATCTAGCTATTTGTTCAAGTCTTTTTTTTTGGAATAATGTCAATTTTTTTAGTGAAATATGGTAATTGATCTCATTATTATTTTAACAAGAAAAATGATATATGATTGATAAAAAATAAATAAAGTTATTGCTAATGCTAAGTTGTAATTTGTTCCATTATTATGAGTTATCTTACTATAATTGCCTTCATGAGTATAATTATTGATTTTATTGATTAGCATGAATTGGTATCAATTTTAGTATGGTTTTATACCATCTATTTGTATGCACTTTGTTGCATTTTTTTTGTAAGTTGTGTAGGGTGCCCTATTTATAAGTTTAACCATGGAGGACACTTTAGTTGTACCTTATTCATAGTCACCACTTTTGGGACCCGTGGAGTTTCCCTCCATACAATGATTGGTATGCACTTACTTCAGTTGATGTTTATCAACTTGATCCATCTTTTTTTTTTCCCCTCATAGTGAGGATGTTCTTGAAATCCTTCTTGAAATTTGTTGGATTTATCATATATTTGAAAGACAATATGTTTTTTTAACACTCATAGTCCCTAGAAAAGACTATTATATAGCATATGTGAATACTATTTTTCATGGTGGATTAACATCACTTGGTATTAAGTTTGAGCTATCCATTCCCTTTAAATCTCAATGAAGCAGAAGCATAGATTAATTTTTAGAGTTTCTCTTAGTGTTGGTTTAGTTTCTTATCTCCTTGATGGTTTCTTGATTATGGTACATGAGTGTAGACATGATTAGAAAATCAGACCTAATGTTGATTTGGTGCTTGAGTCATATGTTCTATTGGATTATGGTTTATTCTCTATGATATCTCTTTGCAAGTTACTAATTTGATGATGAGTTTGCATGCTTCATTGCTTTGATTGTTAGTCATGAAGGTTGTGGATTGTGTTGATATTTATAGCTTCAATCAGATAAAATGATCCTAGTATTATGAGAATATAGACAAGCAATATATTAATATATATATAATGATGGATATTATTATTATATTAATATACATACTTAATTTTATCTCTTTATAATTGAATTAAATAAACATCACAAATTAATATTACCGATTTGTATCGGTTAATATAAATAATATTGTTCAACTTTATTAATACCAATTTGTATTGGTTAAACTAATTTGTAAATTGATTATATTAAATAGTATGAGATAATATTAGTCTATATGCATATTAATATATATAATATTAATGATATTATTATATATATTAATATACATATTCAAATGTATATTATATTTGATTAATTAATATTTCATACTATGCGATACTGAATTAGTATCGGTCTTTATAATATACACCGATTGATATCGGTTATTATAATTACCAATTCATATCAGTTGTTTAATACCGATTGATATTAACTTTGTTCATCTTCGAGTATCATGTGCTAAACAATATAGTTGACTATAGACATATCACAATGGGTACATTATAACGTATTAATCACCTTGCCATAACACCGATCTCTGGTCAGTTTGGAAAAACATTTATTAAATGTCTTGCGCTATTGGTTAAGGATGTCGATTAGTATATCGACTATTATAGTGTTATCAACTAATTAAAAGATATGAAAAGACATGGCATTATAGAGCCATGTCTGCTCAAAGAGACATGTCTCTATAATGACATGTCTCATATATATATAGTCATTGGTTGTTTTGATAAGACAAGCATATACAGATTTTGAATGCAAGTCTCATTCATACAGCATAAACAAATATTAATATATTTATATATCTATCACTATATCAATAGTGATTAAATATATGTTATATACTTATATATATATTGAGATTATATATATACATTGGGTTCATATAAGAAAAATTTGAAAGCCATATATTTTAATCTAAATTTAACAGATTGGCCACCCATTCACTTGCAGTGGGATGACTCATTAGTGTACTGTCTATATCCATGTGATTGATGCAGTGTTGATGCATATTTCATTAGTTGGCCTTGTTTGTTTTCATTTGTGCATTAGTATGTTTATTTTGAGATGAGAAGATGGATGATGTTTATGGTTCCTAGCTTGTTCATTTTGGACATGGAGCATGTGGTTTTATCTTGATATCATGATACCCATATGATACTTTTTGTGGGAGCTTAAGGATTCATCTCTAACCCTCATCAATCTTATTTTAAAGTTATACAAGGTTCTTTAAAGTTGAATTATTTTATGATACAAATTATGAGTTTATTTTCAAAGGATATACTGATTTGTATCTATGGTAGATCCCAATTATGGAAAATCTACTTGTGGATATTGTTTCTTTGTTGGTTCAGATGCCATTTCTTAGAAAATTAAAAAGGAACACTCTATTTTTCTATGTTGTACTGAAGCTAAATATAAAGGATGTACTAATGCCTCTAAAGAAGCTTTGTAGATTAGAAGGTAATTTCAAGATTTGGGTCTACTTTGAAATAATAGCCCACACCATTGTATTGTGACAACCAAAGAGCCATTACTTTAGCAAAGAATTCTATTTCATGCAAGGACAAAGCATATTGATCTAAAACATCATTTCATTAGAGAACAAGTTGAAAACAAGAAAGTGTCACTCATCTATTGCAAAGTAGAAGATCAAGTTGCAGATAATTTGACAAAGCCTCTTTCCAAAGAGAAGTTTCAAATTCATTGTAAAAAATTGGGTTTAATTCCCATTGATGTAAACTCCCCAAGCAAAGATTAAGAGCACTGTTAGAATACTTAATATTTCCTTAGTTGTATTTATTTAATTTAA
>MU226069.1:1317177-1339810 GCA_018584345.1 Thuja plicata | reverse complement strand
AACTATACCAATCTGGAGCAGACCTTGATAGTGAATTAAAGAGCAGATTGGAGGCTACTAAGAGCAGAAAAACTAGGGCAGAATTCAAGGACAATTTAAGCAGCCCTAAAGGTTGAATTAGGGCAGACTTGGAGCAGCCCTAGAAGAGAGAATTGAAGACCTTCAAGAGCTGATTTGAGGGACTAATTTGAAGAATACAAAGTGCAGATTTGAAGCCAACAAAAGAATAAATTCAGACCTTCAAATCCGGGTATTATCTTTCTTTACTTGAGAATATTTATTATATCATGTGTCTTAGTATTTGAAAGACCTCTATAGATTGTATAGTCCTTGTTAGAATCTGAAAACATTAACAGTTTTTTATGTCTTTTTCAGACTGTGAAGATTGTATACAAATCCTCTCAAATGACATGTGGTTTCTCAGCAAGGCCAGTTTATTCTTCAAAAAAGGGGCACCCAACTTTGATCCTGAGAAAGTGTGCACGTCAACATGGTTCCAATATGGGTCAGGCTTTCTACATTGCTGTTAAAATACTTGGAGGAAGACTTGTTGGGCAACGCTAACTCTTTTGACCAGCATTTGGTGATGCATGCGATCACCAAATCCAAGTGATTGAGTTCAAATGATAATTAAACTTAAATGTGAAAATTGTTCCTTATTTATAAAATGTTCGATAAATGCTTGCATATTTGTGTTTTCTCCATTAACTTCTGCAGGAAATTGTTTCCACGAAAACAGGGAGCTGCCAACAGCTCATAAAACAACTCTTTTGTGTAAATTGAATGACTAATAGGAGTTAGAAGTTTTGCCTGTCAATCAATTTTTGCTTTTGCATATATTTTGTAATCCTGTTGTTTGCCCCCCTTTTGGGGCCAATTTGATGCCAATAAAGAAGGAAGTTCTGTGACATTCGTTGTTCCAGATCCCTCTCGAAGGAGAGTAAGCCCCACTCTACAGAAGGAGGTGATCTTTGGTTAATTTGGTTTAGAGTTAGTTTGTTCATTCATTAGTTTAAATTTTGTTCTGATTTGCAGCAGTGAATGCTGATCGTCATAGTTTCATTCCTAGTTTAGTATTTTGAAGTAGATGTTTGATAATTGATTTGTTAAGTTTGGAAATAGAATGTACATGCATTCTTTTCAATTAGTGCTCTGCAGTAAATCAGTTGAAACCAGAAATCTGTTCATATGTGTTGAAACTTAAGATTATCGATATTAATTTGAATAGATGCAAAGTGTGATTTAGATTAGATTCCCTTTCTTGCAAAGAGTTTGGTAGATAGAATTTCCTTTCTGCAATTCAGAATAGATTTCAATTTTTGCAAAAGTAGATAGATTTCCTTTCATGCATGAGTGTTTAACATAAACTTATTTTCCTGCAAAGTGTGCTTAGATTAGTTCTACAATTGATCTCATAAATCATCACCACGAACCAAAAAAAAGATTGGTTTTTACAACAGTTCGAAAAAAAGGAAACCATTAAGAAAAAACCCCCAAATTGTTTTCTTACGCAAACAACTTCAGACACCCCCTGATTGAAAAATGAAATAAATGAAAAGGGATTGTGACTCTGCAGAGACCTCCCATCACCAAGAAAAGCTTGTTGTCCACTAGATTTTGTGTTATTGTGTAGGTGGACAAGGTTCCCCTTTTGTAATCACTTTATCCTATAATATGGGTGATTGCATGCAATAAATTGTCTTCAAGGATATCCTGTTGGTTTGTCACATTTGCCTCAATACTCGTCATGTAGCCATGGGGTGCCTAAGCAATAAGAGATTGCAAACCATTTGGAGGATAAAGGAACACATGGAGCCTTCTCAATGTCTTGTGATGGGTAATGGTGAGAAGGGTAGCCCCTCTTCAACTAGTTTTAATGAGGTATGCAGGACCATCTCAAAAGAGATGTCAAAGGAAGATCGTAGGAAGAGGGTATTAAAGGAATGTAGGAGTTTCAAGAAGACCAGTTGTCTCTAGCCTTTCAAATATTATGATTGAGGTCACCCAAATCAAATAAAGAAAAAAGGGCAATGGAACCGAGAGAGAGAGGCCCTCTAGCTATTCGTTGTTCCTTTCCAATCTAAGTTGCCGGTTCGGATTCTGGTTCGTATGCGGGTTTGAGATTCGGGTTCGAAATTCGTCCAAAATTTTTTTGGGCTGGGTTTGATTCGTTTTGGGTTCGTCCGTACAAGAGTTTTAAAATATATATATATATACATGTAAACATATGTAGCACCAAATAAGTTCATATGCTAAAACTTAAATTGCTGCATACAGAACGCGGCTTCTAATGGCAAGTAAAATGTAATACTAAACCGCTGCATACAAAAAACGTTAAAACACGACGCTTTTTAGGGTGAAACGCGAAAAAAATCAATTAAAAACAATTAAAAAAAGCGTTGAAAGTCAAACAACGTCGAAATTCCCAGAAATTCGATCTAAATTCTTCCAAATTCATGGAAATTCGTTTTGGGTTCGTTTTCAATTTTTTAAATCCGTTCAAAATGCTGCAAAATTCGTCCAAGGTCCTGTTTCACGAATTTGAGCCGAATTACTCAGAACATTGGCGAATTTGACACGAATTCGAATCGAATTCGAATTAGTAACGAATCGAATTTCGAATTTGAGGTTGCAGGGACGAATATGGTAACTTAGTTTCCAATTCAAGAGAGGCTATTAAATTAGGGAGACCACTTAGAAAGGAAATTTGCTTTAACGATCTGCCAGAAGGGGTTGTTCAATGCTCCCTAGAACATTTTAGTTTCAAACCACCTTGATAAAATTGCTCTGTTTTGGTCCTTGAGTTGTACACCTTGTGTTTATTTTGCTCAACTCCTTTGGTTGTGGCACTAATTGTTTGGTTATCTTTGTGTTGATTGTTCCTTATTGTTCCTTTAATGTTGGTTGGGCTTAATTGAGTTATTTTCTTGCTTAGTAAAAAAATGTTAGGGCTCTTTCAAAAACCCTACCATTACCCTTATTTAAATCTTAGGATATTTATTTAAATCTACAAAAAATATCAATTCAATAGCCTCCAAGACTTTTGTTATATCTTCTAATGACCACTCAATTGTTTCAGCTTGATAACTAATCTGAAATAAGCTGAACACCCTATAAAACTATAAAGTTGCTAAAGCTTCGTAGAAAGATGATGTAAAATTTGGAGTCTCCATATAAAGAACATTTGCAAAATGAAAATGTATATGAATTAGCATCTGATTTATTGCATTTAGCTTCTCAATGACATTGACTTGGATTATGAGTTAGTTCCTACAGGATATTATCTCAACCCATGCATGCAGTGTTAATTATTTTTCTTCACAAACTATTTACTGTGAATTGCGATTAGCTGTTCCTAACTTCATCCTAAAGTCCCAAAAACCCTCTGCTGGCCATGAACTTGTTGGTCTGGTTAGTGCACAATGTGCCACCCATATGTGTAAAACAGTAAAAGATATGTAAAACTATTGAATTCCCATTGTTGACAAGTTTGACATAGTTATCTCCAGGTGGCCTCCAAAACTTTTCTTATATCCTGTAATGACCAATCCATTGTTTCAGCTTGATAATCTAATATGAGTTCAGTAAAGCTGCCAGAGCTTCCTAAAACAATGAAGTCAAATTTAACGTCTATCTAAGTGAAAGTTGCACATATTACCGTTCACATGCATTTGCTTGATTGCAGATGGGAATCACTAACCTCAGTGGATGATACAACCAGTTAAAGGTGACAGTATTCTATTTAGAGAGAGCTCAATGCAGCATTCACTCATGTGAATCTAAGTTAACAAGTGCAGTGTTTCCATGCAGATATGGAATTACCCCTCAGTGGACAGAATTGATGTGAGCTGTGTAACATCCCCAATTGAAATATTGAGTAATATCTAATTAAATTGCTCACCTCACAGATTGCAATACTTAGTAATTAGATTCCTTCGAAACAGAGATTAGATCACTGAAAATTCAGATATATTTGCAGCAATTATACAAATATTTATGTACCATCAACATAGCAGCCCACTCAAAATCTATTATTTTTTTCCAATCCAAGGATTACAAATATTTCAGAAACAGAAAATTCAAATTATTTATCACAGCAAGCTAGCAATCAATTTATCATACATGGTGCTTAACAAGCCACCCATAAAATTCAAGGAAATGGCACTGAGGTAGCCGTCAAAAGCCAGTAATTATAACATTAAAATGAATGCCCAACTCAACAGCAAATTCACAACTAGATCCTATTCAAGCAACCTTCAAATCCTTCACCAGTCAACCTTGAATCCTCAATTGTCCACAATGAAGCCCAAGTGGAAACTGTTAATGAGATTGCCCAAATATGAATCAGGGATTTCCATATGCTAATCCGGTGATGAAAATTAGGGAGTTTCCATCCTCCAATCTCCATTGATAGACGAACCAGATGTCTAATCTATATTTGAGGGAATGCGTTGATAAAACAAGCATACGTCATTTGTCAAAAGGCCTTGAGCACCCAACTTTCCCTCCAAAAAGAAACCTTTTTCGAATTTTCAAATTACTCTCCCCACAGCACATAGGAGAATCAAATAAAAGATCGTTTTAATGACAAGAGACCCCCACTATAAGCATCCACTTTATGAAAATACTTTAAATAATCCCATTATGAAGATATAAAATTTAAAAAGAAAAACACCCTTAAAGGTTATAAATTAATTTCTCTAGTACTATTTACCTAAACCACAAAAATTGGGAAACGAGCTTAAGAAATGGAGTTGATGATTCAACTTACACAATACCTCAAAGATCACTTGCAACTAAAACACTATCACACAAGAGAAGAGAAACTACTTTACTATGAACCCTACCAAATTCAATTGATGCAAAAAGATAATTATTGCAATATACAGTGAAAACTTTGTTATAAAGACAATGATGAAACCCTAAAATAAACCCTCGGAAAGGATTAAAATTTGATCACGCCATATGTCTTAATCCTGTGACTTCTGAAAAAACACATGTCCTAAGTAAGCTTAATCATGTCAGTGTGTAGGAACCTAATAATAATTACTTAAATGATTATCTTTTAACCCCTCAAGTACAGCTTATGGAGTATGATGAAATCCAAAGATGCACTAATGATGAATGATGAGTGCATAGATGAGTCCTGGCTACAAGACCTAATTATAAACAAATAAATCTCTCATAACCAAAAAAAGGGAGAAAATCTAACGGGTAAAAACACCTCCAAAAGAGAGAAAATATGAAACTAACATGCAAATGTGATGAAAGAAAAAACTGAACATGAACAGGCAGGTACTACTTTTGTCACAAATGTACGATGTACATCCCCGCAATAGAAGAGAAAAGAAGAAACTCCGAATCGTTCCCATAAAGAAGTAGCCCCTGTGCTAATGATGAGTTCTTGAAGATAGAAAACAATCCAGTACTTGCCAACAACATTTCTCCCTTTAGGAAGAAAAATATTCAGTAGTATATAGAAAAATCTCCTATTATCTCCTCCAAAATAGGAAGTGAATGCCCAATCAAAGATGTGGAACCAAGAGAGGGAAGAATTTAAATTATATCTGGGAATATTGAAGATATGATGACTTTACTGTCATCAAAGAGAAGTGCATGTCCTCCAATGAATCCCCCACATCAAAAATGCAAACTCCTCAAATGGAGATGATGTCTCATAGATAAGAATCCCAACGAGGTTGATCTAGAACACAACAAATATCCTATTGCATTGAATCAATGAGGGCCATGGATGTAGCAATACTAATCTCATCAAGAACAACAAAAAATGAAGATGTGATCTTGATAAAAGGATAAGTCTATGTACCATCAGAACATGCAAGCTTTGCAATACATTCAAGCTCCTCTAAAGTATCATCATCAAAGGATATATTATCTATAAAGGGGAATGAGGCAATCGATAGTAGAATCATCTAGGAATGGAGAGATATGAAGGTCTAAAGATCTCCCAAATCTTGGTCCAAAATGTGCAGGGGCAATCAATGTTCAACAACACTCATGGTATCATGATCAACACTAGAACAAATTAATTCTACAACATTATCAATATTATTACCAAAACAATTAACATTCCACAAGCATGGAATGAGACAATATCCTCTAAGAACAAATTCATAGTCCAAGTCAACTGCATCAAGCAAAGCAAAATGAAACATTCCATGTGCTATTAGGATAAATATGTTAACACTGACAAACAGAAGTACTACAATGATAGAAAAGGATGACTGTCTTTTAAATTCCGAAATTGAGACGAAGTGAGCAAATGCCACAAAATATCAAAGAAATACAAGAAAGAATGTCCACAACAATTGATTTGGAAGCTTATTTTTTAAAAACAGCAATTGATTTGGAAGCTCATTTTTTTTAAAATAAAAGTCCTCAACAGCAATGAGTTACAAGATAGAACCTTACTCAGGAGCATGATAGCCAAAAGTTCCCAATACCCGAGTGGAATGAAGGCGAGCAGCCATGTCAGGAGCTTGATTTGAAAGGTTAAAATCAGCAATTTTGGCAGCGAAATCATCAAAAAGAAGAACATTGCTTGATCTAATATCACGGTGAATTATATGAGGTTGAGCCTTCTCATGTAGGTACTCAAGACCCTTTGCTGCACCAACGGCGATTTTAACCCTTTGCATCCAATCAAGAACAGGACCCGGTTGAGCACCTTGAACTCCTTTCCTTCCTGCATTAAGGGAATTCTGGGATCTCAATCATCTGAACTCAAACATTTTACACAAGCATGAAAAAACTATTCTCCAGTTTCATATGTAGTACATGAAACTCAAACCAAAAAATATTGCCAATTATACCATGTAATATATCATGTAATGAACCCATTGTCGCAAACTCATAGGCCAAAACACGTAGATTCCCTTCCACACAATAACCCACCAATTCAACAACATGTTCATGCTTCAGCCTGGAAACCATTGATACCTGCTTATAGTATAGGGAGAAAACAAGTATAGAAAGAACAAATAATGAACATCTATATAAATATAAAAGATTAGAAAAAGACAAAGATCAGGTTGATTTAGCCAGATGTGAAATAATTAATCATGACAAGTGTATTGACATGACATAGTCCCAAATGTTTTGTTGTCCGGTACTACCTGTGCCAGAAAATCAGAATCAGATTCTTGCTGGCTGCTGACATCTAATTTCTTTATTGCTGCAGCACGACCATTGCTTAAAATTGCATAATAAACTCTTCCGTATGATCCTTCCCCAATCAGAGACTTTGGCCCAAAATTATCTGTTGCTTCCTTCAATTCTTCAAAGGACAGACCAGGTGCCTCAATGGGCAAAATTTTTTGTGGAGCACCATTCTTGGCTGATTCAGATGCTTTAGCCTCTCCTTGGTTTCCTGCAAAAACAGAGATTCAGTAGCTAATTTATACTAATAGATTACACTAGATAAAATTACTTCACCAAAGGTGCAGAAATATTAGGTATCATAGGACAGAAATAACACCTAGACCCAAATAATATCGGTATCGTATATAAAAGGTTGGATATAAATAAATAACATAACCCCAAATATAGTCATTTCATCTAAACAACAAAATACTAACATATTATGACAATATTTCGTTCATAATTTCGGAAGAAGACACATAAAATTATACTTTATGTATTTTAATTCATACTCTGGAAATAAGATTGTATAGCACCATCAGAATTTTCCAGCCAATCAGAAATGCAATTGCTACACCTGCAAGAACCTTCCTGAAAAGCTTTTTCTTACAACAGAAACTGAGAGCACCTAAGATATTTTGCTTAACTAGTATATAAGGACACAATTTCACAAATTTTAGCTGCTTTCACATCGGAGAAACAAATATGAGCAGTGCCAGCCCATTTTAGTGTAGAGAGTAGACTGAATCTAGAATCACTATATACAAGACCAACATATTCATGGGTGTTAGAGAAGCTGACAGTCAATCTTAAAACTTGCTTTCATTTAGCAATGAAAATTTGTAGCAAAAAGGCATCTCTTACATTTTTTAACCTGATTGCATACTTTAGCTACCCTGAAAAGATTCAGTGGTCTAAAACTTGGTATCAAACATTACGGACAAGACCACTGAATCTTTTCAGGCTAGCTAAGATAGTGGCATGGAAATGGAATGTACTAGTTTTAGCTGCTTTAGCATCAGCAAAAAGAATGAGTGATAACAGTCCACGCATGATAGAGAAGCTGGCAATCAATCTTAAAACCTGTTTCCCTTTACCAACCAGAACTCATAGCAAGATAGCATCTTTTGCATTTTTAACCTAGCTGCATACTTTAGCCTATTGCCATGTGTTTTAAACTTATTATCAGGCGGTATGAACAAGGCCACTTAATATTTTTGGGGCAGCTAAAAAAGTGGCATCAGAATTGGTTGGAAAGGTGAATGAAAACATAAATACCTGTAGTTGCATAATACAAAAAGTGTAGAAGGAAGTTAAAAAAAATTATATTAATGTTCAGGAGTAACCAGAGTACATTCAATGGGACACAAAAGAATACAATGTTAAAGTAACAATAACTAAGGAAGAAGACTGCAGGAGCTGAAAAGGCACACATACAGTAAATGGATGAATCTTTTGGATTAACAATCAACTTAATGAAATCAGTTACCAAATAGTGACCTTCCATAAAGAAAGACTGAAAAGAAAGCAGTCAATTGAATTGTTTTTTGCTATACAGTAGTGACAAAGTCAAATCCAGACAAAAATGGAAGTATACAGAAGGAATTCCAAAAGATAAATAAGAGGGAAATTTTGAATGTTAGTGAATGAATAAAAAAATATCTAGTAAGATTCGAAGGGATACCTTATGTATTAGATTCTTCCTTGTCTCAAAAATAGGAGCAATTATAATGAAAAAAGTTGTCAAAAAGAAACTAAGACATCGACAACTACAGGAAGGTTTAATTCAAAATTGTGGATAAGGAAAGCTCTTATAGTAGGGCATCAAATAACAATAATTACGCTTGTGCAAAAGATCATAAGGACATTCTCCTATCAGATTAAACAATTAGACAATGCATACAGTTAGTTAACTAAGAAATCTGCTGTCCAGATCATAGAAGCAGATAGCTTTAAAATATCATGATTTTTCCTGATATATCTTTTCTCGGCAGGGTTCCCTACATTTTCTTGAAAATATTGCAGTATTACAAAATATAATTGACAGCAACTTTGCCAACATTTTCTATACAAATCTCAGACCTGGAAACTTTTTATCATTCTACTCTACTAATTTTAGAAAGTTTGAAACGGGTTAAACATCTTGAACATTGTAAGTAGCTGTTAATATTTACAACTACCATTATTAAATAGCAGTTAAGTATGTTACCAAGGGACAAATATTGATGTCGTTGTTTCAAAAATGCACATAGTTGCCAACAGTTGTGAAGACCCTTGGCATAATCAGGTTTGAAAACTTTGTGAATAAGGGACACAACTGTTGTTATTGAGATTAGTGATTATGAATGTTGCCTTTGTTAACAGTGAACACCACTATCATTATTTATGATTTGTGAGAATTTCAATACTAGAGAGAACTGTCAAATGATCGTGCTGTTATGTGCTTTGTCATTACTATTGAACTGCAGATGTTAGTTAGTGCTGTCATTTGTACTTATCAATAGATATAATTATTATTACTGTATTTTTAAACATGGTTGTAATATTGAGGTCATTGTTTGAGAATTTTTGTCGTTACACATCAGCTATTAATAATGTCGTATCAGTTGAGATTGCTGTCATTATTATTGTTATTTTGACAAAACAATCCTTCTGTGATTAGTAATCTTCTTAATCTGTCATTATTGGGTCTCTATCGTTCTTGATCAATATGGTGTTTGAAGCATCGTTGTTAACTTATTAGTATTAGGGTGTCATTACTGCTGTCATAACATTATAGGAAATATTGCTGATCATAATAATCAATATGAAACATTGTTGATGAAATGGGTCATTGCTGTCCTGAAATGCCAGGACTGTTGTCACTTCTAATGCTGTAGTTACCATTTTGTGTATAGATTACTCTCTTGGACTGGATAGATAAGCAGAATGGTAGGGATAAAAGGTCTTATTTATCTTAGTTGTGTTTTACTGCATAAAGGGTTCATTGTCATTCTGGCAGTCATTTATTAAAATTGTTAAGATATTTATATTCCAATTATCTGTTATCAGAAATGTCAAAATTAATGAAAAAAATCCATATTTCAAAACTAATGGCATACGCCCTTGTTTACTTTCACTCATGCACTCTATGCAATTAAAATGGCTTTAACTATTAAAAAAGCATCTGTTATTTCTCTTTTCTTTGGTTTTTTTTGAGCTTGTCCACATTTTTGGGTTCCCAACATGTTACCAGTTTTTTCATGGTAATATCCTGATAAATTGAAAATATCTCTATCTTAAGGTATGCCAAAAAAATTCCCAAGAAGATATTTGCTTCTATGGTACAAATTTACAGGGATATACAGATAACAAGGATACAGAAACAACTTTAGTCTTCCCCATCCAAATAACTTAAAACCAAAAGTAATTAAGCTAGGTGCAAATTCCAGGTGACTTTGGTGGATGAAAGACCCCAATATATGGCATCTCAACTGAAAGGATTCCATCCTGCACTGTCCAGCCCCTTGTGGTATGTTTCATGAAGATATAGAAGTACAGAAAAAAAAAAAAAAAAAAGCGACCTGAGAGATAAGATTGTGAATAGAAAAATAAATTACAGAAAACAAAATGATAAAAGCACTCAAACAAATTATTTCAAATGAAATCAGTAATAAAGGTAGATTTGGTTCAGATGGAACCAGAAGAAAACTTCTCTAGATAGAAATGGGAATAAAAGTAGATCTCAGCAAACTTATGGTATGATATCATGAACTCATGAAAAGTGTTTTTGAACCTTGTGTACCAAAGCTGTCCACAAAGGTGATTTAAAATGATAAAATTGAAAGGGAAAGCATAAAGTGATCAAAACAAATAACAAACAATCCAGGAAGTGTCAGCTATGACACAGCCCAATTCTCAGCAAAAAATCAAAGGTGAACAACATGAACATCATAAACCGTAAATTCAGCATGCATTTCTTTGGTCTTATGTGACAAGCTCTTGAAAAATTGTTACAATTCAGCTCAAAGCTGAGAAAATGACCAGAGATGAGACCAATAGAACAGTGAATTGTATACTGTATCAATGCAAATTGACACTTTGAAACTATCT
Source organism: Thuja plicata (assembly GCA_018584345.1). NCBI lineage: Eukaryota > Viridiplantae > Streptophyta > Pinopsida > Cupressales > Cupressaceae > Thuja > Thuja plicata. The sequence continues at coordinate 1,328,557 of MU226069.1, read as the reverse complement.
AGCCAAATTCTTGCCTGGCAACCCCAAAGTCTGGTCCGGTTCTTGCAAAAGTCTGGTCCAGATTCGGTTCTTGTAAATGCAAATCAAACTTCTATTCAAATGATAATCTTAGCTTTTGTATGTCTTTTACTTTATTAATATATTATGGATATATTTATTCTGATACTTCTTTTATGTATGCAGATTGCTGAATACACTATGTTCGATTTCAATATGTTTCACCCAACTATCATTTTGTATATATATATGAATATAGAGTCACGTAAATGATAAGTCATGACTCATTAATGAGTCACGTCTTATCATTGACGTGACCCTTCATAACAAAATGAATCACTGTTAATCACAGTCGATATTGTTTATATAACCGACCAATAGTAATATCAGTAGTGACATTACTAATGTCAACCGATAATACTATCAGTGTTAACACATTGCATATATATGATAGTTAACCGATAATAATATCGGTGATAACCCAAAGTTATATGATAGTCATCGATAACAATATCGATGATAACCGATACTAATCGGTATACATGAAGTCGACAGTCATAAAGAAATAAATCGATGATAATCGATGGTTATCGATCTATCACTAATGATAATTCGATGATCATTATTATATGATCATTAAATCATTACACATGGTAATCGATATTTATAATATGAGGATATATTATTATCATAAATATATATATATATATGTATGTATATACATTAATGTATGTATAATAATAGTCGTAACTATTATATACATACATTAATATACATGCATATATGCAGTGTATATTCTCATCCATATATATCTGATCGCCACTATCATATTTCAACAGTTCTTGCAAAAGTCTGCCGCAGACCTTCAAAGTCTGCCCAATTTCTGTGAGATGAACCCAGAACAAATTTTGTCATTTTTACGGCAAATTTGCAAATCCGCAGCAGGACCCGGGCCGAATTTGGCCAAAAAATGGATTTTTTTGACTTTTAAAAGTTTTTTTTGGTCTATTTTAGTCAATTCGACCCTCTAACCCTAAAATAGACCACTAAAAAGGCCAAAAAGGTAAAACATATGTCATTTGGACTAAAACATTAATATATATGGTGGTGTATTTTGCTATGTTGCTTTACTATTAGCATACTGGTGTACGAACTTATTTGCTGCATATATATATATATATATATGAACCCAAAAGAAATTCGAAGATATATATACAGATGGTCATAGGCATCCTAGCCCTGCAAAACTGTCCCAATGCAGGGGCGTTCCTAGCTAAATCACAATCCTGTACCAAACTAAAATATTTCCAGTTTCATCCTGGTTTGTCTTTCTTTTGATGTTGGGTTTGTCTTCTGAGTTAGACATTTTCCCTCTTTCTTATCTATTTGACAATTCTGTTTCTTTTCACTGCTTTAATTTTGAGTTTGTTAGCCAGGTTCTTGTTCTATCTGCAATGTTAGACCAAAGTTGGGTTTAAAATCTGAATTCTTTGTTTTTCCCCTTTTTTTCAACCTTGTTTTAATCTGGACTCCAAAGTCTTATGCATCAAGTTTATTTGATTATCATGTCCAACAACCCCTTGGAAATGTTGGTATTATGAATTCCAGTTTGGATCATTGCCCGATCGGATTGCCTTGAATATAAATCTGATTCTTTTTAGAGTCCTGAGAAGAAAAAAGATTGGAATTTTAAGTGTAATGAAATAGTAAATCTCCAGATTGTAACTCTGTAAACCCTGTATTCTTGATGTATTTGATAATCAAAGTTTGAGCCATTTTCTTCTTCTTCTGGTGTGTCCTTTGAGTTTCTGAGAGATTAAATAACACTGCTTGGTTTGGTGGTACTTCAGTGGACCCCCACACCTTGGCATTGCATCACATCTCCTCTGCATCAATCATATCCCTGTAATATCAAAATAATATTTAATGATTTCAACAAACCCTGCTGCTACCCACAGCTACAGCCTTTCTCAACACACGGGAATGGAAGTATATCATGCTAAATCAACCTTGGAAATTTTCACTCAAATTATACACTTAGAACACAAGCCCATGGAAATGAACTAGGCCTGAGTGTATATTATGTCCAACTGTTAAGCAACAAAGTCACAAGCTGTGCAACAATGTTCACAACAAAAGTAAAATTTCATAAACAAGCATGTCAAAGAGATAGCTAATCTAAAAACCATCAATAAGAAAAGTTATAAACAGAAATAAATGCTGAAACGTTTTCAGGAGATATTGGAAAAGAAATGAAGAAGGATCCATAAGTTCACAAATGTATATTCTGGGGCTTCGAACTTCATTTAAAATCTTTGCCTGTAGCATAACAGTAGGTCCATGTAACCTTCCTATGCAGGTTGAACAGAGAGCACAAAAATAATTACAGAAGACAACTGTCTAAATTATATCTAATAAGCATCTTCTTTTTGCCAGACGAGCTTTTCAAAAGTTGCACTGCAAATCAATTGGTGAATATTCAATCTGCAATGGGCCTTGTCCACAAGATTGAATGCTATCCCTACAGGCCCAAACTTGAGAAAAAAAGTCTTATTCTTGACCACAATGGATGGAAGATAATTTCACTCATTGCATACCCCATCCAACCAGTATGAATCAAATGACATGTTGCACATAAGTTACAAGAATAAATCAATTGTTTGGCAAGTTTTGCAGTGAAAGTGCAAGCTATTGTTTGACTTACTTTTGATCTGAGTCAAGTTTAACTCCCAAGCAATCAGAGGGCAAAAGCAAGTCATTAGACTATCTTAAGCCTTTAGATGACCCAAATAGGCATAAGGTGAACTACAGAGATATGACATGACTTTAAAAAACTCTGATACCAGCTTCCAATCCCACCTCAATGCAGTAGACATGTGTACCCAGAGAAGTTTCATGGTTATGACTTACGAGAAATGTGGATTGTTTAAGCAAGCAAAGAGAGAGAGTGCATACATGAAAGGAGAATTCAAAGAAAGGGAATCAAGAATTTTAAAATTGTAAATTAATGCTGTTCGAAAAATACATAATCAATGATCTACACTCTTAAGTTTGTCCAATTTCTAAGTTCTTATGCAGGAAACAAAGAAAATAAGAATGCAGGCAAGGCCCAATAATGCAGGTAACTATTTGGTTGTAAGAAGGCAAGTAACAGAAAATTTGGCTCAGTTAAAATCCTTTTCCAGCATTCGTACTAAGATGTGCTGACCTATGTCAGTCTGGATGTTGACCAAGTCATATCACAACTGGGGATCTGTAAAGTGGTGTGTACTAACAAGAGCTATGACCATGCATTCAGAAAAAAAAAAAAGGTGCATGTCGGAATGGATCCAGAAGGGATACAATGTTTGAGTAAGCAAGGCATAGCACAAGGTCTGGACTCTGATTACATGAACAGACTCAAAGATTGAACAAAGCAGCTTGTAGGAATGCTAAGAATAGCAGAGTGGCCAGAGCACAGATGGTAAGTGCATGTTGCAAATTCACATGTGGCAAAATGAGGAGCAAGAGTGAAAAAAAAACGCTTGCACGAGATAATCAATGTGTTGAAGATCCTGATCAAAAAACCTTGAAAATCGAATCACATTGGTAAAAATGGAAAAATATTTATAACATCAAGCAGCATTCTGGGATCAAAAGAATGAATGAGGCTTCTCGTTTATGTTTATTCAAATTTCCGACCAGATGACATAATGACAATGTGGATGCCAAGCTCTTCAAATGGCTTCAAACCTCAAATTTCTTCCTTACATTGAATGGGACAGTATCTCTAGGATTTTAGAAACTAAAATAAATGCCGTATAGCAAAGCACAACCATAAAAAGAGTATATAATTTTGGCTTACTAAATTGAATCAATTTTTCAGAGGCATTCTCTCTGCAAATTTCAGCAAGGTTTATGCAAAAGTAAGTATGATAGTGTACAATGATCACAGTGTTAATATTTACTAGAGCTGTAACTCTGCATAACTTGCAGTATTCAGATAAGCACCATATTAAATATCATATTTGTAAATGAAAATGTTTCTCCAAAGCTGTAATTTTGCATAACTTGCAATATTCAGATAAGCACCATATTAAATATCACATTTGTAAATGAAAATGTTTCTCCAAAGTTGAACCATATTTAAAACAAGGTATCATCTTACCAGGGGCGTTGCCGACTGCTGGACTTGTGTAATGACTATCAGCTGGGACAAAACTTTCCTCTTCTGTACCAGAGCAGCACAACAACTGACACATTGTGTATTGGGCTGATTATTCACATGCTCAGCTTACAAAAAAGTTCTCGCAACACATTACCAAAAGAAGCCCGAAATATATCTGTCGCAAAAAATAAGCACATAGCTAAGAACAAGACTTGATCTTTGTTACCTTGGAAAATAAGTAACTCTCAGAACTCAACTACAAGCAATTTTTAACATAAGAATGGAATAAGCAAGAAACACTTATATTATAACCTCCTTGTGATTATTGATAGGCAGCAACTTGACATGATCAGTTTGATATAAGCATGATATCCCCTCAATGACCCATGAAATATAATGGATGACTTTAAAGCCTTCATATACCAATTGGTCTATGAAATCTTAAATGCAGGCGTCTTCACACAATTATTGAAAAAAAGCTCGTATGTAACATCCCCCACTATTCAAAAGCTAAAGCCAACTAGTTTATTCTTGATTGTGATCTGAATGTAATAAAACCATAAAAACGACGACAGATTCATATGCGTTGGATACTACAACTTTACACCTAAGAAGAAATAGTAAATAGCAATTAGGGAACGCTAAATATCTGAACTTCATAAATCAGGTGAAATTTATGAATCGGGTAAAATTCAAGAATCAGAGACGGCTAAAATTTTCGTTATAATCTTATTAAGAAACATTTCTTAGGCGATCATCGTAACAGAATGTCAAAACGAAGATCACCGTAACTAGCTGATCACAAATTCACTTATTCATTGCATCCAGAATATGTCAGTTGCATTACACAGAAAAGCTATCGAGAAATCAATTGACCTGAAGCCTGCTACATGATACCAATATGGATATCCTGACCAAAATAACAAAATGGGATGATTCCAAATAACATTCTGTAGTTAATAGGAGATCGGCAACATGATCTATATCATAGCCTTCAACAGGTCACAGACTAAGCTGAGAGCCAAATCCACATCACACCCAAACTACAGATTTAATTTTAAAGATCATCACAATTGATAAAAATAAGAGTACCATATATCTACAAATAGCAACGGATCCTCATCTTCCCTACTCGGAGCGGCATCTTCATTTTAACTACTATAGCTAAACTACTATGGTGGATGTGGTCAGCTCATCGTCGGTTGGACAAAAATGTAGCATGCCTACCATTATACCAAATCTAAAACTCATATTTTCACAGCGAATTACAGAATTAAAACTTTTGCGATTTCTTTCCTAATTGAAATTAAAACTGCATTGGATCAATACATCAAAAAACTCCTTTCTTCTTGATTTAATTGCAAATTCACAGGCACCAACCATCTAATTTCATTCCTGATACTGAAATATCCACAACTCATTATGTAAAATAGCAAAAACAATGCATAAGTTTCAGAAAAACATCAATGCACAGGGGACTCACCGATGGACTCGATCCTCAGTCTAACCCAAATGCAGATCGGCAAATCTAAAGGCGTAGTCGTACAAGAAGAATAAAAAAGTAACGTTTAAAGTTACTTTTTGCCGTTCCGGACAACTGATTTTGAGGACTATGCTTTTAGACAATTGATTAATCCCATTTCGAATCCGTATAGTGCCAGAATTTTATTAATCTTCTTGTCATTCTTTCAAATTATGTGTTTTTATTTCTATTTTGTAATTGTAGAATTTTATTTTTTTTGAAATAATAATATACGAAGATGGATCTTGTTGAATGAATGAATTAATGATTTTAATGACGTCCACGAGACCAATCAGTCTAAGGGACCAAAGAAACTCTCAGCCTTAAACAATTTCCATATTCCTTTCCAGCGATCTTCTTTTATGGATCTTGATCAGCAAACCAGCGTCTGGTTGACCTTATCCTCTTCAAATAAACCGCGCAAGTTGTCCACTTTCAAGATGGTTTCATATTTAGCTCGAATATCGTCATAGGTTGTGCATTCAGTGAGAAAGTGTCATTCGGTTTCAATTGTGTCCATCCTACAAAATATGCAAGTTCTCTCCTCCCAGGCCTCTTTGGGCCTCTTCCATCTGTCTCACACTTGAGATGATGTGATCCCATCCTCAATTGTGTCATTAACAACCTTGTTTTCCCTTTAATAGCAGCCCCTTAGTATGTTTTCTCCCCATGGTCCCTGGTTGGGTTGAACACTTGCATGTAATAAGCCTTTTTACAACCGATGTTATTAGTCCACATGGCACTCTGAAACTTCTCTATGAAGAACTTTTTTATGTCCACATTTGTATTAGATTGACTTTTTTATGTTAGATTAACTTCTTTTTTCTATTTAATTAGTTTTTCGATATTTATAGCATAAAAATGTATCTAATAAGATTTAATAATCAATTAAGCTTATGATTATGTTTACTTGTTTTAAATTTTAAATTATTTATCATCCCTCTTTATATTATTAATTTTAGTCTTATTTTATGTTGTATTATAAGTTATTTAGATATTTCTAGCACTTGTCACATGTGGAGGTGTAATGGTTTTATTTGGGTCTCCTTTTATTATATTATTATAATGTTTTAAGAAGGTTTGTTTATGAATATTTGATTTGTGTAAGTATTAATTATATGTTTATAAGATTTGAGTATATTTAATTTTGTATTTTATGTCATACTCAATGAAAGTATTGGTGAAGGTTGTCTAAAAAGCATGAATAATTTTTCTTTTCTTTTTTTGCTTCTTTTATATTTATTGTGGAAAGTTTTTGGTGAGGGAGGGATTCTATAATTGAATATGTTTCAATAGTTGTAAAGATATTTATCATAGTAATGATCTATTAATAGAAAATATTGTCATTATTGTTAAATATAAGATCAATAAATATGCAATAAAGTGTTATTTAATATCATCTAATTAATTGTTTAGTTTAGCTTGACATATGTCTTTAACATACAAAAATCTTAATAACTCCTTGCCGCATTAAAAATACAACTAATAGTTGTCATATTAAACATACAATTAAAAGTTGTCTAGCTCCAGGTGGAACACTAGTCAATCCAATTCATTGTACATAAAGATCAAATACTAAAAGAATTTACCATTAAAAATACAATTGTCTTTGTCATTACATTGAATAGTTTGAGCGCTCATACATTCTATGTAGCTCTTTCGTCCAATCACATAATACATGTTTGTCAACATCATATTAAGTGTTTCAAATTAAATGCATACTTAACAATTTAAAAACACATTATAATACAATTTCTAATATTAAATCAAATACAAATTTATTTTTCAATGAACAATATATGTTCTCAACTTGTCATTATTAAACATCTTAATTTCTTAAAATTGATTCACTCTCTTCCAAATTATGTGTAATTAAGGCCTTTTTTAGGGAGACCTCAACCACTAGATTTTAAAGTACTTACAACACATAAAGATGCAAGGCTTGTCAATTGATATATATATCATGTTTAATATAGATTTCAAATATTAACACCCAAATTTAAATATTGATTCTATCTTTATCCATATTAAGACTCACAACCAATAGAGTTTCAATTTTGAATAAAACAAATTACAAATTTAGAAAGGGAAATATGTATAAATTGAAAAAAAAAATACAATAAACTATTTCTAGTAAATGTAATTAATATGAAAAAAAATGATTGTATAGAATATTAGATCTACATTGTTTAGTATATATTATCTCGTTTATAATTAAAGTGGGTCTTTATATTTTATTTGTATTGTTATCCTATTAGTATTTTGTTATATTTTATATTTTATTTACATTATATTTTCTCTCATTATACAATTTAAGGTTCATAGCAAGGCGTTAGGTAAGTAGAAAGAAAATTTGAGTACCTACATGCTAAGTTGTTAGTATTGATAAAAAAGGTATGTACATCTTGGTGATCATTATTGTAATAGCTAGACAAATAGATATATTAAAATTTTAATATATTTAATCTAACATTCAAGTTGTGTATGTAATGTTAAGTTATAAAAAAAAAAGGCAACTCATCTAAATAAATCTTGCTATGTCTTTGGTCTTTCATTATTATTTATATAGTCATTGTAACAAATTGGGTATCTATGGGAATATAATATTATCCTCTAATAGATGTTTATAGATTGTTATTTTTCATATGTAATTGTTATTTATCTTGTGATCAAAATGTAAAAATATTATAAACACTCGTACAATTCTCGCAGCTCAAAATTAGACCACCTATACACTTTCGTGTGATCATGTTGAGACATTGATTTATGACACATGACAAGAAAAAATAATCTCTAAAAGATGAAATGATGTGCATATCATAGTAATAACAAGGTATTGAGTGAGTAGAAGGATATTTAAGTGCTTGCATGTTTATCAATTGTCATTGATCAAAGAGGTATTTGTGTCTTAGTTGTTAACATCAATGTGTTGGTCAATTGTATGTTGCATGTTGCATGTTGTATGTTGTGTGTGGATCTTATAGTTTTATTAATAATTAGACATCACTATATTACTCGATTGTCAATTTAAATACTATCCACAATGTAATCAATGGTTGAAGATTATTTGCATTTGGATTACTGACACAAAGGAAGTGAATAAACATTAAAAAGATTTTTTTATGCTCAACCACTGCCCAAATATGGGTCTTGTTGGTGTTTCCAACTGATTTCCTAATTATCTCTATAAAGTAACTATGTTTAGTCCTTGAGACTCTCAGATCAGTGGCCAAAAAATAAGAGACAAAAGTTGTGTTCTCCTATGCACTTTAGGTTCTACTAGACCTAGTGGGTAGCCCTTACTAAAATATTTGAAATAATAGCCCTTATATTCTAAGATATTTGATTAAAGCAAAAATATTCTCACAAAATTTATAAAGGTTTGAATGTTATTTATCAGATTAGCTAGATCCTTAATATCTATTCACTTTTTTGGGATTAAGGTGTTTCAACCTTAGAGTCTCAATGTGGGTAAATATTTGATTATTTTATGATTTATCTCCTAAGTGTTAACTTACTATGTAGTTATATCACTTTGTTGGACCTAATTGTGAGTTGGCTTTGTATGTGTGTAGTGAGGAGCATGAAATTGTGCTACTTGTCACCTAGGAGCTCATCTTGGGCAAAGGAATTCCTAAAATCCCTAGGAGGTATGCTTTGTTGACATGTGTCCATGCATGTTCAATTAACTCTTGGCAAGATTGAGAAATTGTCATGTTGGGACTAAATAGCCATGATGAATAAATGTTTGACATCTGGTATTTATTGTTGAACTCTCTTTAGCAAGTATCTATGTATGGGGTACGCCTAGTTATGACTTTGGTGGTTTATATGTAGTAGGCATAGTGCATATTGGTTAGTGCTTTGGAAATTATTATTTGTAACGTGTCAAGGATATGGCAAGTTGTTATTTTGGACATCACTTGACTACCTAGGAATTAGAGATGGTTTTAAAAACCATGAGCGTCCACCTTTCATATGTAAGCGCTATAAGTATGTTAGTGCCTAAGTTGTTTTATAGAGATACTTTAATCCAATTTATTTCGGAAACGATTGCATCTTAGAGATACTTTGTTTATTTTTTGAGATGTTGTTACATTGTTGAGATTGCTCCATAATTATATGTTATTGTAACTACTCTTGAAAGAGCATTTGATATTGTGCATTATATTATAACCATCATTGTTATAACACAATTGAGTTATGTGCTATGGATTGTGGATGTTTGCCTATAAGGGTTTTCCCACGTTATTTTGGTGTTATAAGTTTACTTAATTGAACCTCAAAATATATGTGCACCTAATTTGTATCCGATTAAGGTTTTGTAAGAAATTTTTCCATTTACTCCGCTATTTGATTAGAATTGGAAACATTCTTCTGCACTTAGCTTTGTTTCAATTAGTATCGATGCTTGGTCAACTTTGTTGTCCTTGTTGGTTAAAAGGGTTTTTTGTGCTAATCTTCTTTCGGTGGGAGTTTTGTAGAGAAAGATTTCCGTATCCTTGTACGATCTAGTACGTTAGAGATGGATAAGTTTAATGGTGGCAATTTTGAGTTATGGAAACTCAAAATGGAAGATGCGCTCATGGGTAAAGATATATGGATTCTACATCTATAGAAAATCTTAAACTATGGCCCAAGATATATGGGATACTACGGATCGGAAAGCCAAGGGTTTGACAAGACTCCATTTGGCTAATTCAACGCTCTTGAATGTCCACGAAGAGAAGACTACAATTAAACTTTAGAAGAAACTTGGAGATATTTATTAGGGGAAATCCTTGGTAAATAAGTTGTTCTTGAGAAAGAAGTTGTACAATGTAAAGATGGAGGAAAGAGGAACCCTTGCAGATCATTTGAATGCATTCAACGTGGGGTGATCCCACAAAACTGTGTCACACTTTTTGGCCAACTTTGACACTGAAATGAACATTCTGAAAAAAAACTTCACTTTCAAACATCTATTGTCATTAAACCATTAAGAATTTGAAGATTATGTAAAATAGTGAATTTTAGCATTTTGTTTCTAGTTTATAAATATATATTTTATTAAAAAAATGGAATTTATTTGTATCCATTTTTCCTTCTCCTTCAAAAATTATTTTTGTGAAAAATCAAGATTTTTCAGGAGTGACACTCACTTTGATCAACATAACTTTTTTTATAAAACTGATAAGAACATAATTATTTTGAATTTATGTTTGTAACACAAATATCTAGGGAATCCATTTGGTTTCAATCAATTTGGTTGAATATTTAATATTTTATTGAGTTATGAAGTGACATTAATTATAATTTGGACATATGTTGACTTTGATCACTCTAACTCTATCTCTATATATTGAAATTAATTTATTCTTTTTTTGATAGAAAGGTAACATAAATACCTATTTCCTAGATATTTTTCATAATTTTTTCCCCTAATTTACTATTTTTCCAGAAGCGTCAAACATAGAAGTCGCTAAATGGTCATACAACCTATGTTTAGTAAAACTTAAAAAGAAAAGTCTTAATAAACTCAATATATATAAAACTCATAATCATTGGAAAGCTCTCTCAGAGTACTATCATCCTATATTTGGGTTTGTCAAATAAATTTATTTTATCCCACAAAAAGTTAATGTCAAAGTGATTTTTTGTCAGCATTTTGATGGGTTCAAAGGAGACTCGATTATAGGTGTGAGTGAGGAGTAGAGGGATTATACCAAAGGGAT